>JARKIP010000091.1:2400000-3000000 GCA_029990175.1 Petunia secreta
TATACGCATCAGCGTGGAATATGTGGGGGAATAAACATAATAGCTACTTTTTAGATGGTAATTGTAGAATAGTGGCAGCACTATTTATATCAAAAGATATAGCACCTTAAAAATCTTTTCCCAAAAAATAGCTAATTATCGAAAAGCTAGGCACCAGCAATAGTAATAGATTATTTGCGCCACTCTTCTAGAAAATATCCATATTATCTTCTTCGAATATAGAATTCAAACAAAATTACCTTTTTCTATTGCATCGGAACTCTAATCCATCAGTGGTATAGTGTTGTCTTAGTTCTCGCATGAATGTGTCTATTTAAGTATTTATGATGAATAATATGGTTGTTTCTTGTTAGTGTTTAGTTTTGTATTATACTAGGAATTATGATGATACACAATATGTTTTGATGTGTATTATGTACTTGAATATACACGTGGCGTAAAAATAGTACTACTTTTTTATTATCCCTGATTGAGTATTCTTTTTTTCAACTTTTATAAGTGACTATTCATGAATCTTAATTATACATGTAATTAGAAAATGAAATATACCACGTGTTCACCATACAGTTGATTTATACTTAAATAAAATTATGTAAATTGAAATATACAAATTTAGAAAAAAGTTGAAGTTTTATATGCATCATTGTTGTACAATTTTTCTTTACACTATAGGCAAATCTACCTACTATTACAGATTACCTATTCTTTCTATCTACTTTTTTATTTTATTTTCATAAAATTAATTATTACGTGCCATCTCTTCCTTCAAGCATCCATTAAATTCGAGATACAAGTCCAACTATGAAACCTGCAATTTTTTGTGATGTTTTGTGATGTTCAGATAAGAAAACTAGTGGAGTCTGTTAGTTCAGTTGAGATTGTTTTGTGATGTTCCTATCTGTACCCTAGCCTCTTTGGTTTTATTTGGTACAGAGTACAACTATATTAGTTATGTTTAATATAGAGAGATTTACACAAATATACAACCCTAATACTATATTTACAAAACATAACAATACTTTTCCACTTTACAAAATATAGCAATAGATTTTTTACATTTCATATACAAACCTCCATTAAACCATACAAATACAAAACTATACCAAAAAATACCATACACGTGAAATACAAATAATACACAAACATACAACGAATATACAAATAACAACATATAGATATTCAAAAAAACTTAAATGTATTTATATACCAAAACATACACATACACACAAATACAGTCTTATACATTTTATATACAAAATATATACACAAACAAAACCAAAAATCAAAAAGAAAAAAAGGCAGATCTGAATATGTATATACAAACTACATATATATACATAAACATATACATATATACACATACAAAAATGAAAAAAAAAGAAAAAAAAAAAAGAGATATGAAATTATGCATACAAAATACAAATATATACATAAACATACGCATATTTACACATACAAAAAGGAAAAAAGAAAAAAAAAAAGACCAAATCGTGAAAACCTACCGTAAAACCACCGAAAAAACATAGATCCGGGCGTTTCCACCGCTGCAGTGCAGCGGCGCGAGGAGCGGCGCCGCTGCACTGCGGCAGTAGCAGCGACGCGGTAGCGTGAGGGAGGGGGACGTGTGGTGGGAAGAGGGAAGGGGATGGTGGTTGGAAGAGGGAGGGGGCGGTGGTAGCAGTATTGGTGGTGGAGAGGGAGGGGGGCGCTGGTGGGTGGGTGGTGGGTGGGTGGAGGAGGGGAGAGAAGAAGAGAGAGAGAGAAATTAGGGTTTCATGTTTGGGAAGGGGGTAATGAAAAATAAGAAAGTATTGTTATGTATTGTTATGTATTGTAAATATGGTAAAAGCATTGTTATTTTTTGTAATATAGCTATTAGGGTAGTCATGTGGTATAAATTTTCCTTTAATAAATTCAAGGTTGCTAGTTGCCATTATATGTATGTTTCTCTTGCCGTTTCTGGAATGCGTTAAGTAATTATCCTTATCTTCTGGTTTCATTTTGTGTAACACTACTTTCTTCTTAGTCTAGTTCTAAGAGGATAACATGGTTTCATATTTGAGAACAATGCAACTTTAAACTTGCAAATATCCTTGATAACATGTTCTATAGCAATGTGAAAGTTTCCTAACATGTTTAATAGTACTTTTTTTAATACTTCGTGTTCAGTTTAACATCTTCGTATAAATGAAACAGGAAATGTATTAATTATTGTTGTATGGATGGCAAGAATGATCAATGCTGCAAAGTTCGTTTTCACTATACCCATGCCTAGAATTGAGGATACTTATCTTTAATAGATATTAGGCATTATTTTAGGCAAGTTACCAAATAGAATCCTAGGTATCAAGACTACCATATTTCTTTTATTGAAATTCAAAGTTATTCACAAATGAAATACGCATCACATACAAATGTGAATAATAGATGTATACATGATACGTAATGAGTTAAAATTATAGTATTTACTTCACTAACTAATGAAAAAAATACTTAATACTAAATAAATAAATACTGTATATCATGTTAGTAATATGTGCAACACAAAATTATAAGTCATGAATAATCAGTGAATGCATGAAAACTAACAAGAGCTTATATTAAAATTTTTAGTAAATAAGTATATATATATATATATATATATATATATATATATATATGTGTGTGTGTGTGTGTGTGTGTGTGTGTGTGTGTGTGTGAGAGTTTAAACTAATGTGAGTGTTTGTGTGGGGTAAAAATTCATTTCTTTTTCTTCTGGATGCTAGGGTTGTAATTTTAGTTTTAGAAAATGGCACAAGTGGACCATTACGGGAAATGTTTAAAAATAAGGGTTCATATTAATAATTTTTGTGGGTTACTTGCCTCTTAATATAAAAATTCTTATTAAATATGAGAAATATAGTAAAATGTATATTTTATTTATTAATTTCGTTAATATGGGTGAAAAAACTAACTCTTTTGTCGCTAATTTGAGTTTAAGATCCCTTTTCCGCTTTATTTAAGGTTTAGACGAGGGGGTCACGTGATTTAATAAATAAAAAAGTTACCATATGCTTGCTCCTACCTGATAAAAAAATACTGCTTGGCCACAAAGTATCCCTTGTTTACCGCGTAAGGTTTTTGGAGAGGTAGTCACACTTTTGGAGAGGTAGTCACACAGCTCATGCATATTGGGGATCAAATAGACTAATTACTACTATATAAAGATTGGTACGGTATATGTTAATTATTAATGAATAAAAAATTACCTCAATTCGATCAAAAGTTGTAAAACTTCAAGAATGCATTGATTCGAGTGAATGCCAATTCAAATATAAAAAAGAAAAGGAAAGAAATGTTGAGCTGCCAATGGAGCTGCTTCACTTATTAAGTACACAACTACACTTGACCAGTTTCTTGCAAGAGTGCATCATATAATAAGGCGTTATAGTTGAACCAATAGTTGTGCCTAACCAAATCAAACAATGGCGGATTCCAGTTCCCACTCTCAGTTTCTCACAATGAAGCCTTACCAGCCTCCTCAATGGGCCTCTCATCTTAGTCCCATTCCTTCTCACACCTTTTCACTTGGTCATGTAACTTAACAATCTCTCTCTTTATATATTTCACGGTTATTAATTTTGTGGATTAATTGTTGTTTTTGGTCTTTTTGGAAACTTGTGTTTAGTTTCCAACTCCAATTCACAAGTGGGACTTACCTAATTTGCCCAACAACACTGAGGTTTGGTTAAAGGTAAATATTCTTTATTCACTTCTTCTGTATTTTGCATGATGTTTGGTCAGATTATAGTATATTGAAGCAAAAAACTAGTATGTTATGTAAGGAAACTTTTACTTCGATGCTTTTGTAACAATTTGCCTATTTTAGGCGCGTCATTAAGTTTTAGTCATTTTGAAAAACTTATTTAATTTTGAGCCGCTATTTGAACTTCAAATTTGTCTATGACTAACTTTTACTTGAACAATTTTGAAGTTACGACCCAAAAGTTTGAAGTTAAGACCCAAAGGTTTGAAGTGAAGACTAGGAGTTCTACAGTTCAATCTAGTGGCTAAATACTAAATAGTTTTTAAAGATTGATTAAAATCTCAATGACACATCTAAGGTAGGCTTTTCATGCACTTACCCAAATTAGGAAAATTTTCGGGGAAAGTGCACGAAAGGCCACTTTTGCCAGTGATCTTTGGGCACAGGCCACTAATACCAAAATATTTAGTTTGTGGCCACTTTTGCTTAAAGAGATAGAACTTCAGTCAAGAGGCCGGATTGAAGTTCAGTCCTTAAAGATTGAACATCAATCCAGGGCCATATGGACTGAAGTTCAGTCTAGTCCTTAAGATGAAACTTCAGTCCATGGCCATATGGATTGAAGTTCAGTCCTTAAAGACGTAACTTCAATCCAGGGGCCGTATGGACTGAACTTCAGTCAATTATCAGAACTTAAGTCAATATTTATTTAGTAAAGGCCCAAAAGTGGCCTTTAGTGTAAGACAAAGACCAAAAAAAATAGTGGCCTCAAATCAAATACCAGTGTTAAAAGTGGCTGCTGGGCGAAATTTTTACAAAATTTTCAGAAATAAGCAGCCCACTACCAAAAATTACAAATAAGGGGCTATATTTCATTTATAGCACCCCCCTTAAATATTTGTACCCAATTCTAAATAAATATTCTAACATATTTTCACCATATCCTTCAAACTCAGACCTCGCCATAACATTATAAAATGAATTTATTTAAATATTTTCCACATCAACAAAGTCCTGAAATTCGAAAAAGTTACATTGGTAAAGGGGTTCAAAAGTATAAATATATCTCAAAAATTCGTTTTTCCCTATTTGCATGTGTAATTTTTTAATGGAGGTGATTCAGTTGAACCCCCTTCGTTACTGTTGCCTCCGCCCTGCACGGAATTTTTGTTCTTAATATTCCTTTCGGTCCATTTTATTTGATTTTTTAGCCTATTTTTTTGGTCCACAATATTTGATTTTTTCGGAAATCAAGACACAATTTTACAATATCACCCCTTGCTAATAAATGATTTTAAACAAAATGATAGTAAGTAATAATAGCTTGAATAAGGGCTAATATAGTCAATTATATTGCTAATTAATGCTAAAAAAGTAATTTTCTTAATATGCGTGAAAACACCCAAAAAATTAATTAATATGGACCGGAGGGAGTATTAATGATAAAAACAAAAAAGCAAAAATGTCTTTTGACAATTACAGTGAAACTAGGCGGTAATGCGATACTAAATGTGGTATATCCTACTATTGTTTTCCTCATCCTCATCTGCTTTGCTTTTTCCATGTGGCTGTCACTGTGTCACTATTCCATATTTGTTCTAACCTGAACAAACTTTGAATTACAGCGCGATGATCTGTCAGGAACGGAGTTGAGTGGAAACAAGGTCAGAAAGCTGGAGTTCTTGTTGGCAGATGCTGTGGCACAGGGAGCTGACTGCATTGTGACTATAGGTGCCATACAAAGTAATCACTGTCGTGCTACTGCTGTCGCTGCTAAGTACTTAAACCTTGACTGTTATCTCATCTTATTCACTTCAAAGGTAGACCATATGTTCTCTTGATTCATACATATCTGCTGCAAGCCCTGTGAATAACTTCTTTAGTAATGTCACAGTTACTTGTGGATAAAGATCCTGGATTAACAGGGAACCTTCTTGTTGAGCGTTTAGTTGGAGCACACATCGATCTTGTCTCAAAAGAAGAATATGCAAATGTTGGCAGTGAGGTTTATACTTTCTTCCTCTTCTTTTGCATTCTATTCTAGAGTTTCCAATGCATTATTGTTCAATCTCCATGCTTGTAGAAGGAGAGTGTGAGGTACATGTAATATGGTGCCAAGAAAGAGACATTTTTACGTTTGATCAGATTACAAAGCTCCTCACCTCTTTTTCAGTAGAAGATGTACTAGTATTATCAGCGATTGATATCCTTGTATATCTTGCTGGAAATTGTCAAGCGTCATGCCATCTATGATATTAGGGTCTTTGCTAGCAATTTGGACATACTAATCCTTCATAATCTTCTGAGGCTTAATACACAAACAGATACCAGTATTGTAGACAATGTTGTATGCAGCAAATGAAGACATTAGTGCAAATGTCATCCTTTTCACTTATTGGGGTTGATGGCTTTCTATTGTAGATTAACACATGGAAGCAACTCTACTATAAATGTTAACACATCGGATTTATTTTATAAAGCCAATATGATGTTCAAGTTTTGACTAACCTTGACAATACTTTTAAGTCAAAATACAAAAGGAAGTACAACATGGGATCATATTCTACACCGCTATTTGGATAGGAATTCAGTAAAGTCAAGATACTGTTTCATTTTTAACCTACCAACAAGACAGATGTAATTTGAGAGGAAAAAAGAATCCGCAATTACTGTCAAATACAGATATATCTCCCTGCCCCCTTTTTCGGGGTGCAACATTGTTCCATGAATTATGTGCAAGGCTCTTTGAACTGGTACTTAGTAAAATTATATTTTCCCAATTAAAAAGAAAAGGAAAGATGTACTTAATATGGCCATGGCGGGTGCCGATACACCCACTACTTTAGACTTGAACTATATTTGTCCAGTTGAACAATCTGAAATGATACATACTTGTACTAGATTCTTACGTCACCTTCAACAAAGTAGTCTTAGGTTTTATATGTTATAGTACTGATTCTAATGTGCGTCATGTCTCAGGGTCTTATCAAAATACTGAAAGAAAAGCTGTTAGCTGAAGGAAGAAAGCCGTATGTCATCCCTGTTGGTGGATCCAATTCTCTGGGGACTTGGTGAGGCTCATATTCTGATTCCACTGGCTTGTTTCCTATATCTGATAAGAGCCTAAACCTACTTCTTTCTTCTTCCTTATTTTCAGCACTTCACTTGCACTTAAGAGTTGTGTATTGGGTACTTTCAGCATCAAATAGTTGTCAAAAGTTCTTAACTATATTCAGCTTCTGAGTTTAGAACTCCCTATACAGCCTCTGAACTCATTGTGTTTTGCCTTATTTGAACTACAATATGTTCCCCATTCCATATTCATCGTGATGCTTCATTGGTGAATATCGTTTCCTCTTGTGGTCCCAGGATTATTGCATTAGCATTCTTCATCTGCTTGTCCACATTCTTATTAATTATTAATCCTTTTCAACCTAATTTTGATGACACTAGGGTATCTAAAGATAATTTATTTTCGATTGACAGAGCTATCAACCCTTCACAGCTAGTAGCATAACTTTATTTCATATGGTAAATTATAAAATTTCCCGCAGCGACAGCAATCTCTATATACACTGGAACCACATGGGTACACAAAAAGAATGAGAGGGTTCAAGACTCATCGACTTCTCTTCCTTCTTCTGAATTACCAGCTGGAGAGTGTCTCTTTCACTATCTTGGGATTGTGATTACATCCCGAACCATCTCAAAATCTCACACTCCAAGCGTGTTGTCACCGGACAATTTAGTGGGTGAGTGGGAGGGGGGGGGGGGGGGTTCCAAATCTTCACCTGATCTTTTGCACCTGAAGCTGACATTTGTAACCTGTCCTTTTCATCAAGTTCTCAACGGTCAAAATAGCTCCCCTCGCTCCAAACATAAGCACACTTTTGTTGGTGCCCTAGGAATCCAAACTGATAGTGTATAAACCAAGAACCTATGCTAATATGGCTTTACTGAAAGTAGTCCATCTCTTTTCACTCCCACTTTCACGTCTAATTAGTTATATGAGTGACCAAATGTTTGCCCCTGAAATTTTCCCTACTTCAGGTAGATATACAAAATCTATCTCTATGCTAATGGTGACTATTTTTCAGGGGATACATTGAGGCAATTCGGGAAGTTGAGCGGCAAGTTCAGCACTCAAGCAGTGAACGGAAATTCGATGACATTGTTGTAGCTTGTGGCAGGTTTTGCGCCTCTTCTGCATAACTTTTATGATTTAGCATGCTATGCACAAGACTATTACATTTAAATTTGTCCATACTTTGAATCATCAAGCAGACTCTTCTTTTTTTTTTTTTGGAGAAAGAGTCCTTCAGCAAAACTTGCTAAAGATATGGTTGAAAAATTTGTCCGCAAATCGATAGGAATATAATAGGGATAATCACAAATATATACAACCCTAACACTAAAATTACAAAAAATAACAACATTATTCCAATTTACATAAAATACCAACATTTCTTTACACATTATATACAAAACCAACAAAATTAACAAATTAGGGTTCCTCCTTCTTCCTACTGCCCCCCCCCCCCAACTGCCACCACCCCAGGCGGCGGCGCCGCCAAGTCACCATCGGCCGCCGCCGCCGCCACCCACCAGATTTTTTTTTTTTTTTTTGGTTTTTTGTATCTAAAATATGAAATACACATATAAACATTGATTTCTCTTGAAAATACACTTGCAACATACATATAAACAAAAAATACATGTAAATACACAAGAAAAAATATTTTACATACACTAGACACACACATACATACAAGGATCTACGGATCTACAAATTAAACATACAAATTTATGTATGTCACACATACAATTGACATACACACAAAAACAAACACAAAACATACAATAGATGCTCAGATATACATGTTCTTACAGTAACATACACGTTTATACACTTGTGTGCTGAAAAATATTACATGTATATACACGAACATACAGATACATACATCTGCGTCTGAATATCTGAATATGTATATTCAAAATCAAAAAAGAAGGAGGAGGAGAAACAGATATGAAGAATATATAAAAAATACATATATATATACATAAAATACACACCTATACACATACAAAATGAAACAAAAAAAAGGAAAAAGAAGAGAAGATCGAGAACCAACCGGCTCTAGTCTCGCCGGAGGTATAGTAGCAGCGGCGGTGGGCAACAGAGGGTGGGGAACGACGGGAGATGGGTGGGTGGGAGGGAGGGTGGAGGAGAGGAGAGAAAGAGAGAGGGAGAAGCTAGGGCTTTGGATTAGAAAGAGAAAGGAAAATGATAAAATGGTATGTTTTGTAAAATTCATACAAATATCGTTATGTTGTGTAATTTCTTAATAATATCGGTATTTTTTGTAATTTCACTGTTTAATGCGTCAATTAGCGTAAAAATGTCAATATAATATAAACTTATAGAATTGATTGAGACTACGACTCTTAAAAAGGATTTTTATAACCGAGAACAATGTTTGGGTAGATAGTGAACCAGTACTCTTAAAAAGGATTAGTACACTCAATTTGATCCATGACATGCCTAATCCATCCTTGAATGTTGTCTCTCTTTCTTGTTTTGGTTTTTTATTGGTGAGCCTTGCTTTGGCACATGTTCCTAATGCAACATATATACTCTTTTTGTCCCAATTTCTATGGTGGTTGTACAAATTTAGTGAGTGAAACAAGTTTTTCTTATACCATAATTTTTTCATATGTCCTTAGATAGGAAGGCGTGGAGGTCGAGAATTAGGATAGACGGTTAGGTAGTAGTCGAGCTATTTCTGTTATATTAGTTGTAGTATTGCTTTTGTATGACTCTTCTTCTTTTTTGCTTTTGGCATATTCTGTTTATTCTTGGGTATTCTTTAGTTTATGCCATTACTTTCTTAGCATGGTATTTTCCATCTTATTTTCAAAATATGTTTTTGAAAATGTTTTTCTTTAGATGAGTGTCTTCCGGAAACCGTCTCTCCATCATGGTGGGGTAAGGTTTGCGTACATCTCATCCTCCCTAGACCCACCTTATAGGATATCACTGGGCATGTTTTTGTTGTTGTTGTACATCTGATATGTTTTGAGTGTCTGTGGAGGATCTTAGTTGTTGATCCTGGCAGCATGACAACCTATGGGATGTCTTAGATTACCTTGTACTGATTTTTGTATTTTGGTATTTTTGTTTGTATACAATTGAGTTCACCTTGTTGAAGGAACTTTTGAATTTTTTACAGATTCTCCGTGGACATTAGTTCCACCCATGTTTTTGGTGATGCCCAATCTTTTGGTACCATCCAATAACCCTTTTTTTTTTTTTTTTTATCAAAACATATCAATTGAGAATCTCTATCTTTAGAAAGAAGATTGAATTCAATAACATTTGTTTTGCATCTTTACATATATCAGTTGAGTCACCCTCTGTTAGGTGCTTTTGAAGGTTCAACAGTTTCTCTTACCGCCGGCTTTTTTGGTGCCTTCTAGTATAACTATTACTTAGAGAATGTTATCAACCTGATTGAATCTGAATATTTGTTTTTGCATCTCTAGATGCCTCAGTTGCGTATCTTTAGTAGAATTTCCGGTTTATCTTATATTCACTCTTCTTCTGGAATGCTCGTACTAAATGAGTAGCTTCAGCTTCCTATAAAAGATCTTTTGTTATGTCTGTAGTTACATTATGGTGAAAGTGATTTAATTATCTTACAGTGTTTTAACGTCAGTGCTATGTTTCCATGGTTTTCAGTGGGGGTACGGTCGCTGGTTTGTCTATTGCATCCAGCCTTAGTGGCCTGAGAGCAAAAGTAAATTGCTACCGTCTTATTTTTAAATTGCTCTCATCTTCAGAAATACCAAGTGTCATTAATAAGTTGTTTGGTTTTGTAGGTTAATGCATTTTGTGTTTGTTACGATCCAGATTTTTTTTATGACTATGTTCAAGGCCTACTTGATGGAATTAATGCAGGGGTTAGCTCACGTGATATTGTAAGCATTCACAATGTAAGGACTTCATTGCTTTCTCCTTTTCATAAACGTACCTATTCTATATTCATCCATTTCATAGCGGAACTTCTTGTTGCTCATTAACTATTGAGATACTAATTTCATGATTAAAAAATGTGACATTAACTATTGGTTGTAAGTCATGGATATTTGGTTTTCTTGACTGTATATGTTCTCTATACCTATGTTATACATCTTACATATCTTATGATGTTTAATATGAATGGCTATGCTCAAAATAATGGACTTCGACCTTCATGGCCAATATCTATGATTGATATTTTAAATAATGTTGTCATTAAAATCTTATAAGTCATTCAAGTCCAACATAACATTTTAAAAAAAGAGAATCATTCATGTCCAACATCCATGTTTGGTGTGTTTGCTCTAGAGGAATCATGGAAGTTACTAGCCAGCTCTTCATATGATGTATTAGTCTAGTTCTCTGAGGAATCTCTTTAAGTCTTGTGTTTGCTCTTTGTTTCTTTAACAGGCGAAAGGACTTGGTTATGCTATGAGCACTGCTGAAGAGCTTAAATTTGTGAAGCAAGTTGCTGAAGCCACAGGTGTTATTCTTGACCCTGTCTACAGGTATGGCCAATTGTGCCTTCTCATTCTCTATGTTCATATGACATGTCGCCTATAGTGTGTAAGATGCATCGAACAAACATTCCCCGGGCCTTAAAGCGGCCTTATGATTGCATAATATCTTGGAGAGTTGGAGAATAATTTGCTCAGTATGGAGACTGTATAAGTTAAATCTTGGAGAGTTTGGAGAATAATTTATTCACTATGGAGCCTGTGAAAGTGGAATCCTGAGGTTACTTTTCCAAAAAGAAAAAAAAAAACAATAGCGGACTTCTTTTCTGTATTTGCATTTTAGACTTGGCGTTGAAAAGCATCTCCAGCAAAGATAACTTGAGATCTTCGAAAGAGTGAATGAAGTAAATGACAGTTCATAAAATCCACTTACAAAGTTTAGAAGGTAACTAAGATACCTATAGATGATGAACACGGCCTTGTGTGAGATTGTGAAACATTGTTAGTTGGTTACTGATATTGATGTTGTTAACATCTAGACATTAGAACTGAACCTTGCACTCGAATTTGACGTAAAGGAAGGAAGAACGATGAGGCATGACCTATAACTGAATCTGATGCCGATTGCTTTGTTTTTTTTTTTTTTTTTTTGTATTTTGAAAACACATATTTGTTACATTCTTCTGATTGTTCGTTCTTACAGCGGTAAAGCAGCTTATGGAATGGTGAAAGACATGAGCAAGAATCCAAAGAAGTGGGAGGGAAGAAAGATTCTCTTCATACACACAGGTGGACTACTGGGTTTATATGACAAAGCTGATGAAATGGCCTCATTAATGGGCAAGTGGCGTAAAATGGATATCAATGAATCTATGCCCAGACAAGACGGCATTGGCAAAATGTTCTGAAATTGCAAAGGAGGTGATGTTGCCAAACGTGTACAGAAATAAAATTCCAAATGCCACTATTTCTCGATTTACTTGAATAAATGAAGTGCGTTATGCCACCTCTACGACTATAGACTTCTTAAGTGACAATTAATTGACAATAGCCCTCCCTTTAATTTGTTTGAATGAGGGAGTATAAGGCAGCTGTGCAAGTAGAGGGCCCCTGACAAGCAATTAAGCAGTAGTCTATATAGCATTTGCCATCAGCTAAAAAATCTGATTTAACTATGTTATCTAGATCTTGATTTTAATAGACTCGTCGTTGCTAGTCAATTCGAAAGGGGAATCCATGATGCTAAAGGACCACTGCAAGTTAGATTAGAACCTAGTTTACAGGTGGGAAAATCGCCAGATAAGATGGTCCACCAGCGTCTCTAGAACCACCACGCGATGCCAGAGGCTTTGATTGTTTTCACTTTTTAGATAGGAAGATCACAATCAGTTGAAAGGAAGCTAGTTTTCAACAGACTCATAATACTATGTTTTTCTTTTTTCATACTTGACAAAATAAGTAAACTGAGGATGCAAAACTAACTGTTATCGAAATTTCTATTGTAGTATGATATTCAAACCCATAATGTCTAGATTTTGAAATCTTTATTAGAAACGATATAATTGTAACGAGAACCAAAATAACTTTTCTTCAAAAGAAAGCGCAGGTTCCATTGGACCGGAACGAGAATGTAGATAAAAAACAATGAAACCAGTTATGTGTGCTCAAGCTATTCTTTCTAGGAAAAGAGTCCTTTGTGGCACCTTCTAATTCACTTCTGTGAAAAGTCAGAAAAGAAATGACTCTGAATTTCCCTGCCTCCAATTTGAGAATTCAAGAATAAATCAGAAAAGTTGTAGAACGAAAAAATTCTTTAAAAGTAGTAGAAATTGGAGTTCAATATTTATAAAGATAGTACAATGTATTTACTGATCCACGACCCACGTACACTAACATAACCCAGAAAAAAGAAAAAACAAGCATCGGCAAATCATTCACGTCATTCTGATTTTGTACTTCTAACTCCTAGCTTTATATGGTTGGTGGGATAGTAATAATAAGGGATATTTACGTTGTATACCCATAGAATTGATACTAATTACCCGCTCTACCCACGTGAAAACTTACTACCATAAATTTAATAATAATTACTCACCCTACCCATTTTTCCCAACTACTACCTGATCCTTCCTTTATCACAGTGTCTTCTCCATTTCACCAACTACTACCTGATCCTTCCTTTATCACAGTGTCTTCTCCATTTCACCAAATATCTTAGTTCTTCTCAATTTCCAACCCAAACTCGCCAAATCTCATTCCTTAATCCTTAGTTCGCTAAATCTATTTGTTCTTCTCCATTTTTAAGACCAACTTCCAAAATATCATTCTTCTTAACAAAATATATAGTCTCGTACGTTTTTTAATATTCCCAAATTTGATCTATAATAAGAGCTTGCAAACCTCTTAATTTCCTACTGTAAATTCTGCTCACTGTAAATTTTATATGGTGTTGAGCTTGAAACACTGAATATGAATATGAAATTTCAAATAATTTCATATGAAATTTCAAATAATTTGTTTATTGTTTTATTCGAAGTGGGTGTTGCAAAATAATTTTTTCTATTATCTTTGGAACGTTGATGTTGAAATTTGGTCTTAGTCACAATTAATTTAAGGTGCTTGAAATCAAATTTTTTGAGCTGCAAGTCAAAGAAAAAAATCTGCATAAACTGTATACTACAATGGTATACTTTTATAATTTATTTATAATAGTATACTGTTATAATTTATTGTAATTGTTGAACCCCAAAAATTACCCTTTCTTTAGAAAAGAATAAGTTTCGGAATATTTCAACAAAGTGGGATTCCAAAGGGTTTCTTTGGAGTCGCCACCTAATTTAAGGATTATTAGGAACCTAAGTTAACTAAGGAGTGCAATTTAACCTTTATTTAAAAGAAATTAAATTAAATTCAGAGATTCTTAGGTAAGCGGTTCTATTAAATTCGAAAGAAGGTCCTTATTACGGGAGCACTTTCGAAAATCCGCTAAAAGCGGTTAATCCGGCGATTTTCACGAGTTTTACTTGAAATTTTGGTTTGGGATAAATAGATAATATAAAGGAGATAAAATTGATTATGACAATACTTGAACAAAATTTAAGATTAATTAAATGAAATAATGAGATAAGGGTTGATTGATTAGTTGATTAAATAAATAAGGATAAATAAATTAAATAAATAATATAAATAAAATAAAATAAAATACTCTAAGTAACTAATTAGATAAATAATTGATTAATTGATCGCTTAAGTAATAAATAAATAAATAGATAACTTAATTAAATAAATTAACGTTTGCATGAATTTAATTAAATAAAGAATATATTGATAATAATTAAAATGAATAAATGAATAAATAAATAATTATTATTATTAAGTAAATAAATGATTAACTAAATTAGATAAATAAATAATTAATTTAATTAAATAAATAAATAGAATTAATTAAATAAATAATTTAATAAATAAATATCGCACAATTAATCGAATTAATGGATGAATGAATAGATAGATAAATAAATATTAAATAGATGGATACGTAAATATAGATAATAGATGAGATGCATAATTTAATTAAATTTTAATTTCTTTTGCACTCGATAATTATCCTTAGATTACTATTAACTTAAACTACTTGGCGAGTCCCAAAAAAGCGGGATAAGCAATTATATAATCATTCTAAACATGCAATAAATTAACGATTCAATAAAGCGACTATCCTACCAAGTTTCTAACATGCAAATCCTAGTCCGGTTTCAGGGCTTCCTAAAACATGCTTTCTAAAGGGAACAGGAAAGCGGGAGTTTAGAAGGTAGAACCCGGGATAGCGAACTCGATGCGAGCCTTGTATTTCACAAGGTTTTTCATTTATTCATTTCTTTTGTTTTACATTTTCGGGGATATCAAGTCCCGAAAATGCGGAGCGATTCAAGTAACTTCGAAATGCACGCCACCCCCATTTGTGAGTTTTCATTCAACTCGATCCCAAGAGTGTATCATGGAAAGAAAAAGGAAGATAAAGGTTAGAATACCATATATAATCAACGAACTAATGAAGAAAATGGGTGTAGAATTTGTATCAAAGAACAACTTTAAATGAGTGACCAACTTAATGAAACAAAGTGAATGTGCAGACAAGAAACAGATTACCAATTTCATAACTACCTTAAGCTTAAAATCCCACAAACAAATGATCTTAGCAATAACTTCCAGATTTACAATGCAATGAGCTGCTTAACAGTAATTAATCAACTTCAAATAAACACAAAAATCTAGCGTACGTCGGTTGATTTAGATAAAACTCATGGCCTATTCTGGACAAGAATATCAAGAGAACTTCAATAGTTAAACATAAGATAAATTTAACTAACAAAGAACAACTCAATCAACAAGGGATGATTTCGACTCTAGACTAGATGAGCTAAAACAATCCAAACCATAAGCCTTGACATTTTAACTAGACATCTATGCATGCTAGCATGTTCGCCACAAATAAACATGATTAAACATACTGGTTAGGCAAGACAAATACATGAATTGATATCTAACGGTACTAAGCAAATAAAGACAGAAACTTGACTCTTGAAGCATGTTAATATGAACTTTAACAACTACACAAACTGGATTTATTGCCTAACTTAACCGAATAGAGGAAACGCAACCAAACACTAATCTTTTAGTTTCATTACTAGCTAAACAAAAACATGATCACACATTAGAGAAGGATTCAGTTTTAAACTCATTAATTGTCGAGCCATTATAAGATCTCTAATCCTTAAATTGAATAGGTTAGGATAAGAGGTGAATTATAATATTAATAGGAAAAGTTCCAGTCATTAATAACAAGCTTCTTGATTTTAACACACAAAGATTCAATCTTTTAATGTTAAATCAGACACCATACAGAGTCATATAAGTTGAGGAATTCACTGAACAAGACCTAGAGAAAACTAGCAGAAGACATCTCCTGAGCATGCAACAACTAACAGTCAGATTATATTTTTTTTTAAAAAAAAACAGGTAGGGAACTGACATAGAAACTTGAACAGATGGGAATTACACACTCTCAATTCACTACACACCTACCACTCCATTCCATAAGCACTTTACTATACTCCTGGGACTCTACCAAACATCACCTGAACTGCCAGAACACCTCACTGAACACCAAACAACCCTCTCACAAAGCTCACAAACAGCCTAACCATCAAACCAAGACCCAACCTGAACATACACCTTGAACAAATCATCACCATTCAATCACCCACAACCTGCTGCTACCAGAAGCACTCTCCCAAACACCTACACATACCTGGACAAATCTCAGACCAACAGAATACCCTCACAGACCTCCAGACTCACCTAGAACCTCCTTAACTTCCTATTATTACCTTCACCAAGAAAACACTATGAAACTATTCCCCTACACCTAGACCAAACAGCCCTGCTTACCCTCCTTCCTTTCACCATAACAAACATAGCAGACCCTTACTCACACACACAAAGACATCAGAACACACCTCAGCTCTATCTCAGCCCACACAAAGAAGCAGAGGCCCATAGACACCCCTGAAACTGACTCCATCAAGCCTCTTAAACACCCTCAGAACCTGAACACCTATACTCCCTCAACTACCAAAACCAACAGCACCTATTCAACCTCACAAACTCTCCAACTGCATCCAACAAGAACAGGGATCAAGGACCAAACCTCACTACCCTGCACATCCTATTACTCCCTCACTGGCAGACCCTGAACCAGCCAAGACAAACACCAAAGAGGAACAACCTTCTCAACTCCAAAACCTGCAACAACCAGGGACCAGCCTACCATCCTAAATAACCTGCTACTACCCCTTAACAGGTCAGCACACAGACATGAGATCTTAGGGCCTGCAGCTTCCTTACACAGCCCCTAAGTACTACCTGAAACTTCAAGAACCACCCTGCATCAACTAACTCCTCAAAACTCACCTGAACTCTTTACACAAGCAGAAACAAACCCTTTTATCATTCAAAACAAACAGAAACAGAACAGAGAACATAACAGACCTTTGAATAAAAGTCAAGAACCAGGGAAGTCTATTAAGCTAATGACACTAAACTGAAAACGAGCCATGAGATCAAACTTAATCTTTGCAACTTCCATGATTCATTTTCAAATCTCAACTAAGTAGAATAAAACCCTTGAATTTCCTTCATTCAAAATGATAGGCTATCATGCTTGGTTGACAGATTTTCCTTTCATTCTAAGCAAAACTCATCTTTAATCCCTAAATACCTACGTGAGTTCATAGCGGCTGATAAGCATACTAAGCTGATGAACACACAAGAAAGGAATCAAACTGAATCATATGCTTTCATAGAAGATTTACCCTTTTTAATCAATGCTCAAAAGATTTTCTAAACCATGCTATCAGATATCAACTCAGAGATTCATAAACTTCTACTCTTTACATAATTTCTTTAAGACTGTTACTATGACTCTCTTATCTTCAAAACATTACACACATGTCATACGATTTTATATCCAGAAAAACAAAATGTAGAGTTCATAAGCATACGAAACAAAGCTAAATTTTACCTTTTCTAGGGCAGTGAACAAGGAGCGAGGATCCGAAGAAAAAAGCGACTCGACTAAAGCGACGACTCGAACGACGATGAAGACTAGGAAACAGTAATATTACTCCAGAAACCAGATTTAGCTCTCAACTCTTAGCTTAGTAATAATTTTTCTAAAAAAAAGAATGAGTAAATAAAAATGTTTTCTGCTGCCGTTTTTTGTGTGTCAAGATCAGAACCTGAAAAATGAAAGAATGAGGGATTAAATACCTCTAGGCTAGGGTTTCGGATCCTCTTGAATACCCCAAAGAATCCTTGCCTATTTCGTATACCCCTTGTAGAACAAGGGTGAATTTGGTCAAATCCTTTAAGGATTGTACCGAATTCATCCTTGTCATCAAGGATATTCCCGTTAAGATCAATCTACGGCTCAGACTGCAGCTCAAATTGAAACGAACGGACAGGATTGGTTGAGTTCTTGTACTGGGGAGAGAAAACGGAACCAATTCGTACAAATTTTGGACTGTATTGGAGAGAATCCAAGGGGAAAAAGCAACGGGTCGCGGGTTATGGGAAACGGGTCGCGGGTTGGGGAGTTGTCCTGAAAATGGGAAATGGCTTATCTGGTAATGAGGTGTATGTGTGATGTATGTATATGTTTGCGGGAATAGGCTGGATTTAAAGTGTAAAAAGCAATTTTAGCCCTCTTCTGAGAATAGACTAGGAAATTAAAGGGATTGCGCGATAGGACAGAAATTAGGATACACTTTGTAATTTTAGCCTTCTCTTGGAATGAATTAATTTACTTTAATTAAATTTAATTAATTAATTTCAATTCAAATAATTTAAATTTAAATTTTATTTTAATAATTGATTCTCATTTTAATTAATTAGCCATTAATTATGTCTCGGGACGAAATTGGGTGTCAACAGCTGCCCCTCTTTACCCGGAAAATGATGAAAGAGTTTTTAGGGTAAAGAAATTGACGAAGAGCCAATTTTGTCCCGATACAACCAAAACTTTTGATTCCATGGACCAAAAGCCGACAATTAAAGGTATGGCCGAACTCCGGTTTCCGAGTTGCCTACATATCTCGGACTGAAAGAGAATCAGGCCATATGTAGTTCGACGACGCTTAGATGAGAAACTCGCACGATTGACAAAAGAAAGGACGCACGAATAGGAAAGAATTCAAACTGACGCCTAATCGGAAATGAAAGATTAGGTAAAACTTGCTTGTCCGAGTGCGATTCTTCAGATCCTCGTTGACGAGTCTAGCTCATATCAACGATTGCCCCAGTTCACTGCTAAGAAAAGGTTCCACATTATGCTCCAAATGCTGCTGCGATGCCGCTAAAATTCTGTAAAGACTTAACAAACGGTAAGCGAGCAACTGCTAATACACTATAATAATTGAAATAAGAAATAAATAAAGGTATAATATAAAATTGTAAATGCTGGTTGTGACGCTCAATAAGTTCTTCTCTCGATCAACTGACGAGATGCTCCGCCCGGAGAACCTCTAGGCTGATCATTATTCTGAAACGGTAAAGTAAGACAATAAGCAAAGCGAAAATGAATGGTAAAAATGCAAGGCTTTCATAAGATAAGTTTGACTAACGAGACATAATGTCTCAAGCCGAATCATGCATTTCAAATACAATATGTCGATATTGCAAGACAACCGACATTGCGAAACACTCCGAAAGCGGTGCTCCAGCCGACTTGTCTTAAATTATCAATCTACTTTAAACATAAAATGCTAATATTGCAAGACAACCGACATTGCGAAAACACTCCGAACGTGGTGCTTCAGCCGACTTGTCTTAAACGATCAGTAAATTTTAAATATAAAATGCCAATATTGCAAGACAACCGACATCGCGAAACACTCCGAAAGCGGTGTTCCAGCCGACTTGTCTTAGATTATCAATCTACTTTAAACATAACATGCCAATATTGCAGGACAACCGACATCGCGAAACACTCCGAAAGTGGTGTTCCAGCCGACTTGTCTTAAACTATTAATAAATATCAGATATAAAATGCCAATATTGCAAGACAACCGACATCGCGAAACATTCCGAAAATGGTGTTCCAGCCGACTTGTCTTAAACTACTAATAAATACCAAATATAAAATGCCAATATTGCAAGACAACCGACATCGCGAAACACTCCTAAAGTGGTGTTCCAGCCGACTTGTCTATCAATATTGCGAGATAAATTCCATAACAATGTTAAAACTTGAGAAAAGAAAAGCGCCGTCTTTTCGGCAATAATATAATGTGATGCTTAGATGCCGCAAGAGTAAACTTGAATGATCTGTCAAGCCAAATCATTTGCATCGTCAACTTGATTGGTGTTGTTTGTATGGATAGTGGTGTAAAGTTTTGAATGATCTCTTCAGTTCATATTGAATCTGATGTTCAATTCTTTGATAAATTGTTCATCCATAGTGCGAATGAACCTCCCATTGCAAGCTTTCCGGTTCCTGCTCTCAAAGAAAAATTTGTTAGTTTTGGGGAGGGGTGTTTGATTTGTGCTGATTCATCTTGAATTCGCTGCTATCGCTTCCTCTTCTTCGTGAAACTCGGGCTTTGAAAACCATCCTCGGAAACTTGGTTTATGAACTCAATAGTATAACTCATCTTAATATAGAGGCAAAATAAAATAATTTGATAAAATAGTAAGCAAGCAATCATTGATATGCAAGTGAAAAGTTTATAATGCATGTAAAATTCCTGCTTTAACTCAAACTCATGACATATCTCGAAACAAACTGAACATCATTTGTATTGCAACTTGTGCTAATCTTGAATACTTTCAGAACTTTGTTGTTCCATCCTTTGATAAGCAAACCAATTCTTGCAAAGATCTGCCCCAGTTATGAACTTCCAAATCTTCAACTCATTTTGCAAAATTTGCCCCGGTTGATATCTTTCAAATCTTCAAATTGTCTTGCAAAATTGCCCCAGTTGATATCTTTCAAATCTTCAAATTGTCTTTGCAAAAATTGCTCCAGTTGCTTGCCTTAAGGAGACTGAAAATTTTAATATTATAGAGTCGAGCCCGTTAAGAGCGCCTACGTATCCCTCCACGGGAATCAGACCGTGCGTAGTTCTGCTTACATAAGATTTTTGGGAAGATATGGCAATCTAAGTACGAAGCCGTATCCGAATTGGAAAATCCACACATCTGCCTAGATGCATAGTTCGGCATTACATCATAAAAGATAAACAAGCCTAAAGGGTTACAATATTTTGACCGAATCCGACGGGGATTGCCTACTTATCCTGTTGCCATTCCAGGAATCAGGTCAGAAGTAGTTCAAACTTACATAAAAGAGGAAATAGGGGAAATTCTTATATTAATGCAACCAAACTCTATGTGAGTTACTACGTATCCCACCTTGGGACTCAGGTCACGCGTAGTTCGCATTACATCAAAGATTACATTCAAAACCAATGCTAACTTGCGATCGCCTCAAACATAGTATCTTTTGACGGCATCTGCGTTGATTGCTTTTGGCCAAACTTGACCATCCATTTCTGCCAGAATCAGTGCTCCTCCGGATAAAACCCGATGAACCACATATGGACCTTGCCAATTCGGTGCAAATTTGCCCCTTGCTTCTTCTTGATTAGGAAAGATCTTCTTTAACACCAATTGCCCCGGTTTAAAGTCTCTCACTCTCACTTTCTTGCCAAAAGACTTGATCATGCGATTTTGGTAAAGTTGCCCATGACAAATTGCATTCATTCTTTTCTCCTCAATAAGCATCAATTGTTCACATCTGATCTTCACCCATTCAGCGTTTTCCAATTCAGCTTCTTGAATGATTCTCAAGGAAGGAATTTCTACCTCCGCGGGTAAGACTGCTTCTGTGCCATACACCAAAAGATAGGGAGTTGCCCCAGTTGAAGTTCTAGTGGTGGTGCGGTACCCAAGAAGTGCAAATGGCAACTTTTCATGCCAATCTCTATAATTATCAATCATCTTGCGAAGAATACGCTTGATGTTCTTATTTGCCGCCTCAACAGCTCCATTCATTTGAGGGCGGTATGCAGTAGAGTTGCGATGAGTAATCTTGAAACTTTCACAAGTCGCTCTCATCAAATCACTATTCAAGTTTGCACCATTATCAGTGATGATTGATTCAGGAACTCCGAATCTACAAATGATATTGTTGCGCACGAAATCTGACACCACTTTCTTGGTTACAGACTTGTGAGAAGTTGCTTCCACCCACTTGGTGAAGTAATCAATAGCCACCAAAATAAAGCGATGTCCATTTGAAGCGGCCGGCTCAATAGGACCAATAACATCCATTCCCCAAGCAACAAAAGGCCAGGGAGAACTCATTGCATGAAGTTCAGAAGGAGGTCTTTTGATCATATCTCCGTGAATTTGACATTGATGGCATTTTCGCACAAACTGAACACAATCAGTTTCCATAGTTAACCAAAAATAACCGGCTCTCAAGATCTTCTTTGCCAAAACAAAACCATTCATATGCGGCCCACAAACTCCCGCATGCACTTCCGTAAGCAATTTATTTGCTTCAGCTGCATCAACACATCTTAAGAGTCCTAAGTCTGGGGTCCTCCTATATAGGATTTCACCGCTTAGAAAGAATTGATTTGCTAACCTCCGAATGCTCTTCCTTTGGACACTTGTTGCATTTTCGGGATAACTCCCGACCTTGAGATAATTCTTGATATCAAAATACCAAGGATGGCCATCTCGCTCTTCCTCAACTTGAAAACAATAAGCTGGCCTATCGTGCAATTCAATTTCGATAGGATCAATATAATTCTTGTCAGGATGTTGGATCATAGAAGATAAAGTTGCCAAAGCATCGGCAAATTCATTCTGAAGTCTTGGAACATGCTTAAACTCAATCTTTGCAAACCTTTTGCACAATTCCTTGACACAACGCAAATAAGGAAGAATCTTTGCGTTCTTGGTGTTCCACTCGCCCTGTACTTGGTGAATCAGCAAGTCGGAATCCCCAATCACTAAAAGTTCTTGAATATTCATATCAACTGCCAATCGAAGACCCAAAATGCATGCTTCATATTCAGCCATATTGTTAGTGCATGGAAATCTGAGCTTGGCCGAAACAGGGTAATGCTGACCCGTTTCAGAAATTAAGACAGCTCCAATACCAACACCTTTGAAATTTGCTGCTCCGTCAAAGAAAAGACGCCAACCATCATATTCAGAAGAGATGTCTTCACCTAGAAACAAGACCTCTTCATCGGGAAAGTAAGTTCTCAATGGCTCATAGTTGTCATCAACAGGATTTTCAGCTAAATGATCCGCCAATGCTTGTGCCTTTACCGCCTTTTGGGTGACATAAACTATGTCAAATTCACTCAACAAAATCTGCCATTTTGCTAATTTTCCCGTGGGCATCGGCTTTTGAAAGATATATTTCAAAGGATCCATCCTCGAGATAAGATAAGTTGTATATGATGAGAGATAATGCCTTAACCTTTGTGCAGTCCAAGTCAAGGCGCAACAAGTTCGCTCCAAGAGAGTGTACCTGGCTTCATAAGGAGTGAACTTCTTGCTTAGATAATAAATGGCTTGTTCTTTCTTCCCGGTCTTGTCATGTTGCCCCAAGACACATCCAAATGCATTTTCCGAGACAGACAAATATAAGATCAATGGTCTTCCAGGTTCAGGAGGAACTAACACAGGCGGATTAGATAGATACTCCTTGATCCTATCAAAAGCTTTTTGACAGTCTTCCGTCCACTCGATAACAGCATCTTTCTTCAACAACTTGATTATTGGTTCACAAATAACCGTGGATTGCGCAATGAAGCGGCTTATGTAGTTCAAGCGGCCAAGAAAGCTCATCACATCCTTTCTGCTCTTTGGAGGAGGCAAGTCTTGGATAGTCTTGATTTTGGACGGATCCAATTCTATACCCCTCCGGCTTACAATAAAACCCAACATCTTACCGGCAGGAACACCAAATGCACATTTCGCAGGATTAAGCTTCAAGTTATACCGCCGAAGGCGGTTGAAGAACTTTCTCAAATCGGTCAAATGCTCTTCTTTCTTCTTTGACTTGATAACAACATCATCTACATAGACTTCAATCTCTTTGTGAATCATATCATGGAAAAGAGTTGTCATTGCTCTCATATATGTTGCCCCGGCATTCTTCAAACCGAAAGGCATAACTCTATAACAAAACACACCCCAAGGCGTGATGAAGGCGGTCTTTTCAGCATCATCTTCATCCATCAGGATCTGGTGATAGCCGGCAAAACAATCGACAAAAGACTGAAGCTCATGTTTTGCACAGCTATCAATAAGGATATGAATATTTGGCAATGGAAAATCATCCTTTGGACTTGCTTTGTTGAGATCACGATAATCAACACAAACTCTAACTTTGCCGTCTTTCTTGGGCACCGGCACAATATTCGCTAACCAAGTGGGATATTTGAGAGATCGAATCACCTTGGCGGTCAATTGCTTTTGCACTTCTTCCAATATTTGTTTGCTTGTGGAAGTTTTGAAGTTTCTCTTCTTTTGCTTAACAGGCGGAAATGAAGGATCAGTTGGCAATTTGTGAGTGACAAGATCAGTACTCAAACCGGGCATATCATCATAAGACCAAGCAAAGATGTCCCGATACTCGTTCAATAGTTCAATATAAGCTCTTCTTTCTTCCGATGTCAAATGAACACTGATTCTGGTTTCTCTAACATCTTCTGAAGTCCCAAGTTGATTGACTCGGTTTCTTCCAAGTTAGGTTTTGGTTTGTTCTCAAATTGATCCACTTCTCTTGTTATTTCATCAGGAACGAAATCTTCATCAAACTCCCCAATACTCAATGCATCAGTGCCAGTTTGTTCAGTTGTTTCATTATATGTCACAAGCAAAGTTTCGGCAGTTTTGTTAAGTGGAAAGCTGAAACAGAAACAAACATTAATCAAAAGCGTAAAATAAAGTAAATAATTGAAGCATATCAAAATAATAGTAGGGAGAATGCAATGCATTTTATTTGTTTCAAAATCTAGTTTAGGGAGGCATACATTAAAGCAAAACATGCAGAATGTAAACAAATTATTTTGAAAAGACATAAACATAAACCAAAAAGCAAAACACAGTTCAGGGCCTCAATCTGACTGTGACGCCAAAATAACTGTTGAGTTCATTCACCAGGTCTCTTCTACTGGGACACAGGTCCAATTGGCCATCGGATCCTTGGCCTCAACATTTCGCACAGGTGACTCCTCAGCACATTCTTCAATAATAACATCGCATTCCAAATCATCACTCAGAAACAAATCGCCAACTCCCTCTATCAGATCCGGTATATTGACTTCCGGTGCCTTGACGAATGACTGGTACAAAGAAGGAAGGGGTTCTGGCATGGCAATGGCTGGTTTCCTTTTGGCCTTTTCAATCTCTTTTTTGGTAGGACAGTAACCCAAGCCAAAGGTACCCAGATTCTTGGGCAAGCAGATGGGTTCGGTTATGCCGTTCAGATTTGCTCCCAATCCCGAACCAGGTTTGAAACCATTTTTCAACATCTCCACAGCAATCATCTTGGGGACTCTAGGTAGGATACCTTTCTTTGAATCCTCATTTGATGCTCGGGTCACATTCATCAGCTCAACCGTGTGGAAAGTAGTCCCATCAAGTTCTGCGGCGTTGTCCACCATGGGAATCGTGGTGCTGGCATGCGTGGGGCTGTTTCCCTCGCCCTTGACCACTACTTCTTCATTGTTCCATATAAATTTCACACTTTGATGCAAAGTGGAAGGGACGGCTCCGGCCATGTGAATCCAGGGTCTTCCTAACAGCATGTTATAGGTAGACGGGATGTCGAATACCTGAAACTCCACAGAGAAGTTCACAGGACCTATCTGCAGATCAAGATCAATCTCTCCAAAGGTGCACCTTTGAGCCCCATCAAAAGCCCTTGCTTTCACATTGCTCTGTCTAATTTTGCCAGCGTCAATTCCAAGCTCCTTCAGAGTTGCTAATGGACATATATTGAGCCCGGAACCTCCGTCGATCAGTACCCGTCCAACAAATTTGTCCCTACATTTGACAACAATATGCAAGGCTTTGTTGTGTCCGAGACCCTCGGGTAGAAGCTCTTCTTTGAAGAAGGACACCTTGTGAGGTTCTAAAATTTGGCCGACCAAGACGGCCAAGCTCTCACCCGTGGTCTCAGTGGGCACCTCTGCTTCCTTGAGCACTTTTAGCAATGCATTTCTATGCGTTTCAGAGCTCATCAGCAAAGCCATAATGGATATGCGGGAAGGAGTATTCTTTAGGTGCTCCAGAATAGAGTATTCCTTTGACTGCATTTTCCTCCAAAAGTCCTCAGCTTCGGTGTCAGTCACTCTTCTTACAACGCCCTCCTTTTCCCTAAGGCCTCGACCCAACTCCTCAGGCGTATAGAATCTACCAGATCTGGTCATGCCTTGTGCAGCAGCAACAGCAACAGTTACCTTTCCACTTCCGATAGGCACTTCAGAATAGTTCCAAGGAACCCTCTTGCTATCATATTGAAGGGGTGAGGCAAGCATGACGGTGACAGTTGGCCTCGGGATACCCGCTTGCACCAGAATGGGAGCTCTAACTTGCACAGATACTTTGGCCTCGTTAGCAACCCTCACATTGCTAACGGGAACAATGGTCCCTTTCAAATCGACTCTCTCCTCAAGGGAAATGACATTGACAGCATTGTTTCCATAGGCGGGAAGAGGATTATCTTGCACATTAGGCTGAGTTCCAGTAAGCTGGATAGTGCCTGATTTGATCAAAGCTTCCACTCTATCCTTGAAGGCATAACACCTTTCCACATCATGGCCCGCAGCCCCAGAATGATAAACACAATGCTTATTAACATCATACCACCTTGGAGGAGGATTTGGAGTATTGTCAGGAACAGGCTGCACAACTCCGGCGCTTCTTAATCTTTCGAACAATTGACCATAAGATTCAGCTATAGGAGTATATGTTTTGGGTGCTCTCCTCTCATAGCTTTGGTTAGGTCCTTGCATATTTGGACGGACAGGAGCACGGGGTTGGTAATTTTGTGGGCGAGGAGGGTATTGTTGTGGTGCTGGTGCTCGTGGTGGATAATAACTGGGTTGTGCTTGATAGACAGGATATGGAGCGGGAGGAATTTGATAGTGACTAGGATAATTTGGGGGTGGTGCATTTGGGTAAGGAGAAGGAATATTTGGGTAATGAGGAGGTGCATTTGGGTAATGAGGAGGTGCATTTGAGTAATGAGGAGGGGCGTTTTGGTAAGTAGGGTAGGTTGGTGAATTATCAAAGTTCAACCTCCTAGCCGGGCGGCGGTCAGTGTCTGCGGCAACAGCTGTGACTTCTTCCCTCTTCTCTCTTCTTCTAGCATTGTTTGAGCTGGCTTGAGCATTTTGAGCACTTGACTTCATTTCAGCAAAGCTCACAATCCGACCGGATTTGATGCCTTCTTCCACCATCTCCCCCATTGTGAGAAGTTCAGCATAAGGTGCACCCATCATAGGAAGCATATGCATGTAATAGGAGTCGTCTTGAGCACGAATAAAATACTTTACCATATCCCTCTCAGTCATCGGGGGTTGCACCCGTGCAGCCTGTTCACGCCACCTCAAGGCGTATTCTCTGAAAGATTCTGTTGGTTTCTTCTTCAAATTGGCCAAGGTTATGAGGTCAGGGACCATTGCCACATTGTATTCAAACTGCTTTGTGAAATCACCAGCTATATCATCAAATTCGTGCCATTTGCTTATGTCTTGTCTGGCAAACCATTCAGCGGCAATACCTTCCAGACTGTGGCTAAAGTAAGCCATCAGAAGTTCTTCTTTGCCTCCCGCCGCCCTCATTCTGTTGAGGTACTTGGTTAAATGAGCAAATGGGTCACCATGACCATCATACATGTCAAACTTCGGCACTTTAAAACCGGGAGGAGGAGTAATGTCCGGGAATAGATAAAGACTGCGGTATGAAGTGCTTTGCCGTTTCTTAGTCACCTGCAAGTCCTTAATAGATTGTTGCATGACTTTCATTGCTTGGATTATCTCATCGTGTTCGCTTGTCCTTCCCTGTTTTTCCACAGCTGTGGGCATTTCATTCTGTGGCGGATAGTCTGTGAAGTCCGCATTCTTCCCATTAGGGTCATGCTCATAATATAACGCCTCGGGATATCCCTGCCTTGGATCATTGGCGTTTGGAGGAGCAACGGCTACAGGAATGGGCGCTTGAGATTGTGGAGGACGGGGAGTGTCTTTAGCAGGCAAATATTGGTAGTGAGGAGGAGTGGGGTCGTTAGGATATGGATAATATGATGGATAACCAGCGGGTTGGGCATTTTGCTGAGCGGGCGGGGTATTTTGACTAACTTGTGGGCGATTTTGTGGTGGTGGTGTTTGATTAAGTGGGTTGTTTTGGTATGTGGGTATATTGTGAACAGGATTGGCATTTAAAGGTATGTTTTGAGGGGCTTGCCCTTTAATGGCTGCTAGCTCATCGCTCAGCATCTGTATCTGTTTGGTTAGATTCAAAATAAGGTCATCCTGAGCCAGGAGGATGTTTCCCCTCGAAGATCCAGGAGTTTCGAGAGTCTTATCATTGAGGACGGGAGGCTGATCATCATTACCAGACATTTTGTTGAGTTCTGAAGTGTATATCAATGTGCAGAGGAAAGCCTTTAGATCAGCTCAATCAGCACAAATCAAACCTCTGTTTAGGAATAAACAAAACAAAAGAAAAATTCAAAAGGTAACTGTGTTAGTTTGCATGTTGTTGGTAAAATTTGCACGTAAGCACATAGCGCGCGTCACGTAGCGCTTTTTGCATTTTAAACGGGCGATAAATAAGGCATGTGGCAACCACAAATAATGTGCGTAAAATAAAATGCGGACGCGTCCTACCCTGTAAGGTGCCTCTTTGTGCTAGAGGCGAGCCTAATCGCGCAAATAAATGATAACGAAAAATAGTCACAGCCATCTTTGAGCAATTCAAATTTAGAGTAAGATATTTCATTAAAATAGATAAAGTTGATACAAAATTGTCTTTCATAACATAACATCATACTTTCATCTTCTTCTTTCTTTCTTTTTCTCTTTTTTTTTTCTTTCTTTTTTTTCTTCTTTTCTTTTTCTTTTCTTTCTTTTTCTTTCTTTTCTTTATTCATACATAACCCTTACATAGCAAATGAAAAATACAATAAATATAAAGACATAATTGAGAATACATCAAAACTAAAATAAAAGCCGTCACTCTGCCGATCAACTGCATCATGCCGGTGTAGGTGCACTGTTGTGACTGAATTCTGCTTTCTTTGCTTCATCTTCATCATCAAGTCTGCGTCATTGTAATCAGCTTCTTTCATTCTTTCCTGCCTTCTTTTCCCTTTTCTCTTTTCTTTTCTCTTTTTTTTTTTTTTTTTTTTTTTCATCATTACATAATAAGTGAAAATACAACAACAGAAAGTATAATAGAAAGTACATCAAAAGTAAATAAATAACTGCCATTTGTCCAAGTTATGCATCATCTTCCCGCTTGCTTCATCTTCTTGCTTGTCGGGGCGGATGTTTCATCAAAACTGGTTTCTGCCCTTGCCTGTCTCATTTTCTTCGTCATATCTGTGTCTTCATAGCCAACTCTTCCTGGAGGACTGAGACCCGAGCGCCGCTCTTCTTTGATCCAGGCGAGATATTCTGATGTGCAGCTCTTGTGCTTTGTTGCCACTTCTACTGTTTGCAGATTTCTCCAATCTTCGAGTATTTCTTTCATTCTTGGAATTGCATTCGGCAGGTTGTAGCGAGTTTCTGATTTTGACATATCGGCACGGAGGGGAATAAATTGCTCCATCCCAAACTGACGGAGGACCCTCAAAGGTGCATAAGGCTGAAGCCCAGTTAAACCAGTCAACTCAATATAGTATCGCTTAGAGGTCCTAAGCACTATCTCATCTCCAGGAGCATAAGTTAACTTCCACATTACTTTCTTATCAGTAAGGCAGGCTAAGAAATCATACCATCCCGCAAAACTTTCAGGTTTTTCACACCATCTCGTTCTTATGTTTTGGGTAGCAATAGGATTTGTTAGTTTCTGGCTATCTAACCCTTTACAGATATCCATCATGGGGTTTCGATGGCACACTTGGTCTATCGCCCATACCTGAAGGAGAAGATTACAACCTTCGAAATATTTCGAACCCCTTCTGCATTCATTTAGAGCCCGGTATATTTCCGCTAGAATCATAGGAATAATTGTGGTGGACTTGTTCTTGTTAATCCCATCAAACATTGCGTGAGCCACTGAACCAATACATGTTCTAATGTGTCCTTTTTCTTCAGGGAAGACTATGGCACCCAAAAAAGCGACCACAAAAGCTCTCACACGCCTCTCCCCCCAAGTCTCTTTACTACAAGCGAACTCCGTCCCGAAATCACGGTAACCCCACCTACTTCCAAACCTCGTATACAAATAATCTAAATGAACCCAATCTCTGTCAACAAAACCCAATCTATTATCTCTGTCTAGCCCCAGCTTCTGCTGGAATTTCATTCCCCCTTGATGATTTGGGAAGATCATATCCCTACCCTGACATTTCAAACCGGTTATTCCAACCATCTCCCCTAGAGTGGGTGCCAGCTCAAAATCCTTGAATTTAAAAACAGCTCGTGTCGGACACCAGAACGGGATCAGAGCCTGAACCAAATTGATTTGGGGTGACACAATAAAGCAAGTCCACCATTCTACCTAGTTTTTCCTGAACTGTTGTTTGCTCTCGATCAGTAAAGCCTTCCCACCACAACTTTAACTTCTCTGGGATCTCAGTAACCATGTAAATTTTGTCAAACTGCTGTTCCATTTTAACCTACAAGACAATGAAAACAAAGTTTCTAAATTTGATTGTGCTCAAAATTCGGCTGGGACTGGAGATTCGTTATCACAAAACACATAATATGCGGGTCACCGGGTTACAAGAGCCCGTTTGACATAAGGACGGATTCCTAACTATGGAGGCGGTACCAAGGACCGGGTCCAGACTAAGGTGTAAATGCATGCATGCTCCTAATCTCCTTCTAAGAGTGGGTTAACGGTTGAGGCTAACAGGTGAGTGGCAAGCGGTCTCGCAGTCGAATTACTCCTACGATGGCCGCCGGTGTACCAACTCGTCACAAGGGTTCTTTAGTGGAAGAAAGTGCGGGTGCGCATGGGCGCACCTCGCGGATATTTGAGTGAGAATGCAAGAGGCTCCCAGGAGTGGGGGAAATATGAACGGAATGCCAGTTTATATGTGCGCAAAGAGGGTGTAGTGACATGCTTTCGTGACACACAGCAATCAATTAAATTAACTAAGCATGCTCGCAAATAAACAGTAGATATAATCATGCCAGTTTCAACATACAAACGCAATAATTAAATAAGCTACGCATACATACAATCAACACATATATAAATAAATCAAATTCGTGAAAATCTTCTGGTTAGAACCATTTGCGTATCCCCAGCGGAGTCGCCACGCTGTTGAACCCCAAAAATTACCCTTTCTTTAGAAAAGAATAAGTTTCGGAATATTTCAACAAAGTGGGATTCCAAAGGGTTTCTTTGGAGTCGCCACCTAATTTAAGGATTATTAGGAACCTAAGTTAACTAAGGAGTGCAATTTAACCTTTATTTAAAAGAAATTAAATTAAATTCAGAGATTCTTAGGTAAGCGGTTCTATTAAATTCGAAAGAAGGTCCTTATTACGGGAGCACTTTCGAAAATCCGCTAAAAGCGGTTAATCCGGCGATTTTCACGAGTTTTACTTGAAATTTTGGTTTGGGATAAATAGATAATATAAAGGAGATAAAATTGATTATGACAATACTTGAACAAAATTTAAGATTAATTAAATGAAATAATGAGATAAGGGTTGATTGATTAGTTGATTAAATAAATAAGGATAAATAAATTAAATAAATAATATAAATAAAATAAAATAAAATACTCTAAGTAACTAATTAGATAAATAATTGATTAATTGATCGCTTAAGTAATAAATAAATAAATAGATAACTTAATTAAATAAATTAACGTTTGCATGAATTTAATTAAATAAAGAATAAATTGATAATAATTAAAATGAATAAATGAATAAATAAATAATTATTATTAAGTAAATAAATGATTAACTAAATTAGATAAATAAATAATTAATTTAATTAAATAAATAAATAGAATTAATTAAATAAATAATTTAATAAATAAATATCGCACAATTAATCGAATTAATGGATGAATGAATAGATAGATAAATAAATATTAAATAGATGGATACATAAATATAGATAATAGATGAGATGCATAATTTAATTAAATTTTAATTTCTTTTGCACTCGATAATTATCCTTAGATTACTATTAACTTAAACTACTTGGCGAGTCCCAAAAAAGCGGGATAAGCAATTATATAATCATTCTAAACATGCAATAAATTAACGATTCAATAAAGCGACTATCCTACCAAGTTTCTAACATGCAAATCCTAGTCCGGTTTCAGGGCTTCCTAAAACATGCTTTCTAAAGGGAACAGGAAAGCGGGAGTTTAGAAGGTAGAACCCGGGATAGCGAACTCGATGCGAGCCTTGTATTTCACAAGGTTTTTCATTTATTCATTTCTTTTGTTTTACATTTTCGGGGATATCAAGTCCCGAAAATGCGGAGCGATTCAAGTAACTTCGAAATGCACGCCACCCCTATTTGTGAGTTTTCATTCAACTCGATCCCAAGAGTGTATCATGGAAAGAAAAAGGAAGATAAAGGTTAGAATACCATATATAATCAACGAACTAATGAAGAAAATGAGTGTAGAATTTGTATCAAAGAACAACTTTAAATGAGTGACCAACTTAATGAAACAAAGTGAATGTGCAGACAAGAAACAGATTACCAATTTCATAACTACCTTAAGCTTAAAATCCCACAAACAAATGATCTTAGCAATAACTTCCAGATTTACAATGCAATGAGCTGCTTAACAGTAATTAATCAACTTCAAATAAACACAAAAATCTAGCGTACGTCGGTTGATTTAGATAAAACTCATGGCCTATTCTGGACAAGAATATCAAGAGAACTTCAATAGTTAAACATAAGATAAATTTAACTAACAAAGAACAACTCAATCAACAAGGGATGATTTCGACTCTAGACTAGATGAGCTAAAACAATCCAAACCATAAGCCTTGACATTTTAACTAGACATCTATGCATGCTAGCATGTTCGCCACAAATAAACATGATTAAACATACTGGTTAGGCAAGACAAATACATGAATTGATATCTAACGGTACTAAGCAAATAAAGACAGAAACTTGACTCTTGAAGCATGTTAATATGAACTTTAACAACTACACAAACTGGATTTATTGCCTAACTTAACCGAATAGAGGAAACGCAACCAAACACTAATCTTTTAGTTTCATTACTTGCTAAACAAAAACATGATCACACATTAGAGAAGGATTCAGTTTTAAACTCATTAATTGTCGAGCCATTATAAGATCTCTAATCCTTAAATTGAATAGGTTAGGATAAGAGGTGAATTATAATATTAATAGGAAAAGTTCCAGTCATTAATAACAAGCTTCTTGATTTTAACACACAAAGATTCAATCTTTTAATGTTAAATCAGACACCATACAGAGTCATATAAGTTGAGGAATTCACTGAACAAGACCTAGAGAAAACTAGCAGAAGACATCTCCTGAGCATGCAACAACTAACAGTCAGATTATATTTTTTTTAAAAAAAAAACAGGTAGGGAACTGACATAGAAACTTGAACAGATGGGAATTACACACTCTCAATTCACTACACACCTACCACTCCATTCCATAAGCACTTTACTATACTCCTGGGACTCTACCAAACATCACCTGAACTGCCAGAACACCTCACTGAACACCAAACAACCCTCTCACAAAGCTCACAAACAGCCTAACCATCAAACCAAGACCCAACCTGAACATACACCTTGAACAAATCATCACCATTCAATCACCCACAACCTGCTGCTACCAGAAGCACTCTCCCAAACACCTACACATACCTGGACAAATCTCAGACCAACAGAATACCCTCACAGACCTCCAGACTCACCTAGAACCTCCTTAACTTCCTATTATTACCTTCACCAAGAAAACACTATGAAACTATTCCCCTACACCTAGACCAAACAGCCCTGCTTACCCTCCTTCCTTTCACCATAACAAACATAGCAGACCCTTACTCACACACACAAAGACATCAGAACACACCTCAGCTCTATCTCAGCCCACACAAAGAAGCAGAGGCCCATAGACACCCCTGAAACTGACTCCATCAAGCCTCTTAAACACCCTCAGAACCTGAACACCTATACTCCCTCAACTACCAAAACCAACAGCACCTATTCAACCTCACAAACTCTCCAACTGCATCCAACAAGAACAGGGATCAAGGACCAAACCTCACTACCCTGCACATCCTATTACTCCCTCACTGGCAGACCCTGAACCAGCCAAGACAAACACCAAAGAGGAACAACCTTCTCAACTCCAAAACCTGCAACAACCAGGGACCAGCCTACCATCCTAAATAACCTGCTACTACCCCTTAACAGGTCAGCACACAGACATGAGATCTAAGGGCCTGCAGCTTCCTTACACAGCCCCTAAGTACTACCTGAAACTTCAAGAACCACCCTGCATCAACTAACTCCTCAAAACTCACCTGAACTCCTTACACAAGCAGAAACAAACCCTTTTATCATTCAAAACAAACAGAAACAGAACAGAGAACATAACAGACCTTTGAATAAAAGTCAAGAACCAGGGAAGTCTATTAAGCTAATGACACTAAACTGAAAACGAGCCATGAGATCAAACTTAATCTTTGCAACTTCCATGATTCATTTTCAAATCTCAACTAAGTAGAATAAAACCCTTGAATTTCCTTCATTCAAAATGATAGGCTATCATGCTTGGTTGACAGATTTTCCTTTCATTCTAAGCAAAACTCATCTTTAATCCCTAAATACCTACGTGAGTTCATAGCGGCTGATAAGCATACTAAGCTGATGAACACACAAGAAAGGAATCAAACTGAATCATATGCTTTCATAGAAGATTTACCCTTTTTAATCAATGCTCAAAAGATTTTCTAAACCATGCTATCAGATATCAACTCAGAGATTCATAAACTTCTACTCTTTACATAATTTCTTTAAGACTGTTACTATGACTCTCTTATCTTCAAAACATTACACACATGTCATACGATTTTATATCCAGAAAAACAAAATGTAGAGTTCATAAGCATACGAAACAAAGCTAAATTTTACCTTTTCTAGGGCAGTGAACAAGGAGCGAGGATCCGAAGAAAAAAGCGACTCGACTAAAGCGACGACTCGAACGACGATGAAGACTAGGAAACAGTAATATTACTCCAGAAACCAGATTTAGCTCTCAACTCTTAGCTTAGTAATAATTTTTCTAAAAAAAAGAATGAGTAAATAAAAATGTTTTCTGCTGCCGTTTTTTGTGTGTCAAGATCAGAACCTGAAAAATGAAAGAATGAGGGATTAAATACCTCTAGGCTAGGGTTTCGGATCCTCTTGAATACCCCAAAGAATCCTTGCCTATTTCGTATACCCCTTGTAGAACAAGGGTGAATTTGGTCAAATCCTTTAAGGATTGTACCGAATTCATCCTTGTCATCAAGGATATTCCCGTTAAGATCAATCTACGGCTCAGACTGCAGCTCAAATTGAAACGAACGGACAGGATTGGTTGAGTTCTTGTACTGGGGAGAGAAAACGGAACCAATTCGTACAAATTTTGGACTGTATTGGAGAGAATCCAAGGGGAAAAAGCAACGGGTCGCGGGTTATGGGAAACGGGTCGCGGGTTGGGGAGTTGTCCTGAAAATGGGAAATGGCTTATCTGGTAATGAGGTGTATGTGTGATGTATGTATATGTTTGCGGGAATAGGCTGGATTTAAAGTGTAAAAAGCAATTTTAGCCCTCTTCTGAGAATAGACTAGGAAATTAAAGGGATTGCGCGATAGGACAGAAATTAGGATACACTTTGTAATTTTAGCCTTCTCTTGGAATGAATTAATTTACTTTAATTAAATTTAATTAATTAATTTCAATTCAAATAATTTAAATTTAAATTTTATTTTAATAATTGATTCTCATTTTAATTAATTAGCCATTAATTATGTCTCGGGACGAAATTGGGTGTCAACAGTAATAGCATACTGCTATAGTATACAATTTATTATATGTGTACTTCAACTGTATATTGCAATAGTATACTGCTATAGTTTACTGAAACAGTATACTACTATAGTATACAGTTTAATATTTGGTGAGGTGAGGTTATAGTTCCTCTATATACCTTTATGGTATGCTTTGTTTTTCAATTTATACCTTTATGGTATACTTCTAACCAAAAGTTTACATGCATAATATTTGGTGAGGTGAGGTTATAGTTCCTCTATATACCTTTATGGTATACTTTGTTTTTCAATGTATACCTTTATGGTATACTTCTAACTAAAATTTTACATGCATACATTAGGTGGGTGAGAATACGTTTACACTATATACTTTTATGGTATAATCTTTTCCACTATATACGTTCATGGTATATTTCTATCAAAAACTTTACATGGATACATTAGGTGGGTAGAGATACGTTTACACTGTATACCTTTATGTTATACTCTTAGAAATACGTTCACTGTATACCTTTATGGTATACTCTTTTCCACTATATATCTTTATGGTATACTTCTCCCAAAAGTATACATGCATAAATTAGGTGGGGTAGGGATACATTTACATTGTATACCTTTATAGTATACTTTTATCCAAAATTATACATGCATAAATTAGGTTTGATGGGGTTATCTCCTGTTTCATTGTATGTATACCTTTACAATAACGGACATATTTTCCAGTTCCATTTTTTTTTTTTTAAAAAGAATCTTTGTTCCTAAATCTCATTGAAATGCTTGAGATTTGTCTGTATGGAGTCAAAATTCATCTTTGGACAGGCCAAGACACTTGCTGGATATATTAATTGATGCAATCAAGGAAGTGACGAGCAACCTCATTGTAACCAACTGCAAACACAAAATCTGTCATTCTTTTGGACTTTTTAATGCCATCCCAATCAATCTTACATTGTTGATATCGACACCGCCAATAACAAAGATTTCTCATCACTTGATTTGAAGGATCAGAACCTTGAGAAGATTAAGAAGACATAAAACCTCGCCTAGAAAATGGATCCAATTGACTTTCTCGGGACATTTTTTTTTTTCAAATGTATTGCTTTGCTCTCTAAAAATAAGTAGTATAAATTAAATTGAGGTGTTTTATTTGGGGTGAAAATAGTATACCCTACTGGAAGTTCTCGCCCGATATTCTACCTCCATTGTTGTTGTTTTTGGAGACAAAATGTGTGAGATCTTATGAGGAGAAGGTAAATGGGTCAGTGTCATATTTGAAGGGTATGCCTTAGGATTTAGACTGATTTTGGGAGCTTTTGGGGATGGAAACAGCTTGAATGAAAAATAGGTACTCTGGTAAATAATCTGTAGGTAGGTCAGGTAATATCAAAAGTAGTGGGTAGGGAATGGTAAATAGTTTATGTTGTGTGGGTATTTTTGTAAGTCTCCCTAATAATAATTGAAGTTTACCCTATAAATTAATGTTGTAAATTAAGAGTTTAAATGACATAATATACTAATAATAAATAAAATAAAATATAAAAAAATTATTAAAAAAACCTTATCAGTTATCGGTATGGTAATGATGAAGATATATAGAAATCGTTATCGTACCGATATTTTATCGGTATTGGAAATTAATATTATTATCGAACCAATAACCGTTATACCGATACCGTTATGCTTATCGGTAGTGGTAACGGTTCGACTATCGGTACCGGTTCGATTTTGCAGACCACTACTCCTAACTCTTAGCGTTATATGGTTGGTGGGATAGTAATTATAACCTCAAGATAAAAATTAAGATTAGATTTATTTTTTATATAGTTATCGATATTAGATGGATTGAAATAAAAGTAGTCTCACAATATAAGAATATCTTATCTTTAATGAAGAATGGGATAAGTTATTTCAATTTTAGTTACAACATCTTACTTTAACAAACTCTGTAACCAAACATTCAAAGTACTATAACTAGAGAGTTCGGTGGGGGCCACCTTCTCGATTTCCAACCGCCACTGCACAACTACGTGTCAACTCCATATCTAGCCATTCCCATCAACACTTACATTTATTGCCAACTTCTCCCATCAATCACTACTCTTTTTTTTTTACAGTTCCCTCTCTTGATTCATCTTTAAGCCCACCGTGTGCACATCAGACTGCAAAAAACAGAGGGAAAATGGTGATAACAACGACAATAACTGACTCACATGAAAGCTTACACTCTACATTTGCATCAAGATATGTACAAGAAACTCTCCCTAAGTTCAAGATCCCTGATAGGTCCATGCCTAAGGATGCTGCTTTTCAGATTGTTAATGATGAGCTTATGTTGGATGGTAATCCCAGACTGAATCTTGCATCCTTTGTTACCACGTGGATGGAGCCTGAGTGTGACAAGCTTATCATGTCTTCTATTAACAAGAATTACGTTGACATGGATGAGTACCCTGTTACCACTGAACTTCAAGTCAGTATTTTTTTTTTCTGCATGTTTCTATTAGTATACTACTAATACTTCTGGTGCATTTTATATGATAATATTTGATTAGACACGGGTAATTAGACATGTATCATACCCTGTATCATGATGTATGGTATGTCAATGATAATGTTCTAATAGTTGAGAAATTAGTTTGATGAACACAACATGAGTTAAAGTTAAAGTTGAGATAGTTTAGCCCTGCTCTAGTGGGAAGAATCAACTTGTGAGTTGTGATGTGAGGGATAGGCGCAACGCTGGTTAGAACTCTCCATAGACATAAATCTAGTATTTAAGTGAAAAAGGTAGATGAACAGACTCATTATCTGTCGAGTTTCAAAACGTGTGTCATTCCTTCTAGAAATATAAGATTTAGGTAGTTTAAGGTATTTGAACTTTTGCAAGTTCTAAAAGTTATGTAATAGTATATCAATAATGGAATTGTATTGAACTATTTTGAATGTTTCATATAGAAAGAGGGTGTATAAAAACGGAATAGAAAGTGTTTTTTTCCTTGATGCATAACGTTATTATGTTATATTTTCAACTCAATAATTTGATATTCAGAATGATTTGATTTTTGGTTGCAGAATAGGTGTGTTAACATGTTAGCACATCTTTTCAATGCTCCAGTTGGTGACGATGAGACTGCAGTAGGTGTTGGTACAGTGGGTTCATCTGAGGCAATCATGCTTGCTGGTCTTGCTTTCAAGCGCAAATGGCAAGCTAGAAGAAAAGCTGAAGGCAAACCTTTTGATAAGCCTAATATAGTCACTGGAGCTAATGTGCAGGTGATTTAAACTCTCAATCACTTTCTGTATTGCCATAACTCTCTTTTACCTTCCTATTTTCTTCTATAGTCTGTCCTTGCTTTCGCTTCTAGTATGACATGTATAGTTCTGTAACTCCAAGTGGACTTCTCTCTTTGTTCTTCTAGATGTTTTTTGGGCGTGTCTAATTGCAAAAGACTTTCTTGATCCATGAATGCACCCTGAACTTTTGGGTTAAATATTTTTTCTTCTGTTTTTGGATGAAGACTTCCAATATTGTCTTGCTGTCCTAGACCTGAAACATTTGTCGAAGTTCTACATGATGATATCTGCGATCACCTTAGAATTATGTTACTTCAGAGTGACTAAAGCTGTTCAGATGGAAGTAGTTGGTTTATTTAAACAAATATTAGTATGTGTCAATTGTCAATATCAGTGCCTTGGCCGTTTTTCCGGAACAAGCTTAACTAAAACCTTACTGGTCCTTATAGAATTGCCTGATTACTAAAGTTGAGTTTCTTTGTTATTACTAGTTGTTTATATTTATGCTAAAAATTGTCTATCTGAATATGCGTGGCATAGGTCTGCTGGGAAAAATTTGCAAGATACTTCGAGGTTGAATTGAAGGAGGTGAAATTGAAAGAAGGATACTACATAATGGACCCTGCTAAAGCAGTAGAGATGGTAGATGAGAATACAATATGTGTTGCAGCAATTTTAGGTTCCACTCTGACTGGGGAATTTGAGGATGTGAAGCTCCTTAACGAACTCCTTACAAAAAAGAACAAGGAAACTGGATGGGATACACCAATCCATGTCGATGCCGCCAGTGGAGGATTTATTGCTCCTTTCTTGTACCCAGATCTTGAATGGGATTTCCGCTTGCCTCTAGTGAAAAGTATTAATGTCAGTGGTCACAAGTATGGCCTTGTATATGCTGGTGTTGGTTGGGTAATATGGCGGAGCAAGGATGATTTGCCTGAGGAGCTCGTCTTCCATATTAATTACCTCGGATCTGATCAGCCTACTTTTACTCTCAACTTCTCGAAAGGTAAAAATTAATGTTCTTCATATGCAATGTTGGGCTATAACTCATGCTTTGTCATTCAGAGCTGTTCTCACATTCCTACTCAGTATGTCATGCTGATGTAGCTTTGATGCTCTATCTCCCTCTTTCAGGTTCCTATCAAATAATTGCCCAGTATTATCAGTTAATAAGGCTCGGCTTTGAGGTAATTACTGAGATCGCGGAAACATGCTCCTGTCTCTTTAAGCCTGTACTATAATTGCTTGGATTATACTTTATTATAAACTGAATGAAATATGAGTTCTTTTAGAAAGCAAGTTCTAAATCTTATATTGTGCTTGCCTTTAAGTTTAGTCCTATAAAATTGTAGTTCCATGGCTACTGCAGATACCTGTAAACTTTGAAAAACATAACTTTATTAAGGATAGTTAATGGAAGAAAGCAGTGGAAGTTTGTTAGTTTTCGAACTGATGTTTGTGAACAGAAAGATTCCTTTTGAGTTTGTGACATTGGCGTATGCAAAGTTACAAGGCTTCAATCACACTGTTCACCTTGAAACTTTTTCAATATGATTGTTGCTTAACCACGATGAAATGCTTCACATTTTTGGTTCTTATCTTTAAGGGTTATAAGAGCATCATGGAGAATTGCACAGCAAATGCAAAAGTACTCAAAGAGGGCATTGAAAGAACGGGACGTTTTGATATTGTCTCTAAGGATGTGGGCGTTCCTGTAGTAGCATTTTCTCTGAAGGACAATAGCAAATATACAGTCTTTGAAGTGTCTGATCATCTTAGAAGATATGGATGGATTGTCCCAGCATACACCATGCCGCCAGATGCTGAACACGTTGCTGTTCTGAGGGTTGTTGTTCGAGAGGACTTCAGCCACAGCCTGGCGGAGAGGCTTGTTACCGACATTGAGAAAGTTCTGAAAGAGTTCGATACACAGCCAACTCGCTTACCAACTAAGGTTGCTCGTGTCACTGCAGAGGAAGTGCATAATGAAAAGGGTGGTGGGGTTCATTTCCACAAAGATCTTATAGAGAATCAGAAAGACATACTGAAGCATTGGAGAAAGATAGCAGATAAGAAAACTAGTGGAGTGTGTTAGTTCAGTTGAGATTGTTTTGTGATGTTCCTATCTGTACCTCTAGCCTCTTTGGTTTTATGAGGTATAGAGTACAACTATATTAGTTATGTTTAACAAATTAAAGGTTGCTAGTTGCTATTATATGTATGTTTCTCTTGCTGTTTCTGGAGTGCGTTCAGTAATTATCCTTATCTTTTGGTTTCATTTTGTGTAACACAACTTTCTTCTTCATGTGATGTCAATTTTGATGAGGCTGTTAGCAGGGAGAAGAAATATACAGAGGAACATGTGGAGTTAATTAGAAAAATTAAGAGTAAGGATGACTATTACGAGATTCTTGGTTTGGAGAAGGATTGTTCAGTTGAGGAAATTGGAAAAACATACAGGAAGCTATCATTGAAAGTTCATCCAGATAAAAATAATGCACCAGATTTTGGATAGAAAGGCAGTGCATAAGCAGATGCCGCCTTAGAAAAAAATCCTAGCTCTATTGCGTCCCCTTCCTGTGGATGCTTTTTTTTGGGGCAAAGAACATAAAATAACCACCCATACATATTGTAGTATTACTTTTCATTAACCCAAACAAATAATAGCCATAGTGACACGATCCGAATTTTCGGTTAGGCCGTGCGGGCACCCGACATACTCTCCTAGACACCCGTCGGACAAACTCTTAACAACTGAATAGGAAAATGAATATAAATCCAACTCATAAATAAAAACAAGAATTAGAAAAGGCACAGAGATACTGATAACTCTAAATTATACAAAGAAATTACAGCTAACTACCTAACATACTAGGTTTAGGGCTATCCAGACGAGACATCTAAGAGTACAAAAGAATACACACGCCTCCTGAAGGGACCAAAAGAACGACTGAAATAATAAACATACCGCTGGTGCCCATCATGAACAGAAGGTGGATCACCCTGGCAGCTGAAATTGTCTTCGCAGTTCGCTCCTTAACAACGTGGTGAACTCAATTCTGGAGCGAACCTGCCGAAAACGAAATAGAAAGACAAGAAACAAACAAATAAGGGCGAGTCAAAAGGACTCAATAAGTAGGGCAGACTAGCCACCTCAAAGAATAAGATAGCTAGCCAGGGAGAAGAAAAACAGGTAAACCAAATCCATCTTATTTAAACTATAAAAAGGCAGAGCCAGATAATAACTGGAAACACGTATGGAATCATAAACTCATAAACAACTAAGGACATAAGATAGACAGAACATATAAGTTTTTAAGTATCCCGAACATATCAACAATTAGAAATACATACTGTTGCGGCGTGCAACCCGATCCATATATTTGTACTGTCGCAGCGTGCAACCCAGAATACGAGCTAGAAATATATAGGCAAACTGAAATATGTCCACAACATGGTATACATACCTTATACATAAAACACAGCACAATATACACAATAGTCAGCATGCGGTGCAATGAAATGGGATGAATGCGGTACGATGCAATGCAGTCACATATGCCTGATACCTATCTCTGGCGCGGGGCTCTTATCGTCTACCAGGAGATATATGCAATAATGACCCTTCGCCGGCTCGAGACTCTCATCGATTACCGGGAAGTATATGCAATGCTCAAAACCAGAGTGCAATGCTCATATGCTCAATGCAATACCAACAACAGGGCATAACATATAATATACAATGTAACTTCAAAGCTAAGGCATAATGAGTACGCCTATCGGCAGCTACACACGTAAGGAACACGTGATAGAATATCCACAAGGCCAAGGGCCTCCAAAGAAATGGATACAAACACTTACCTTATTTCAAATTGCTACTCAACAACCGCTTTATCCTTTGGATCCACTGCCAAACGATCCTGCTTATCCAATAAGCACAAAATATATCAAATTAGGCTAAAGGCTTCATTCCTCACATCTTAGGGGAATCCGATTAGGAACCTGATACCCTATTCGCATACGCAATACGCAGGTCAGGCCTATGTACAGGGTTCAAAGTCACATAATAAAACCCTAAATAAATTATATTTATATGTTGCCCATAACTCACTGAATACGAATATATAATCAATTCTATTATCGGAGTCCAATTAACCCTTTAGACTATCAATTGAACTTATTAAAACGATGTCTAATATCCCGATTTTTACCGTTAAAATATATTCAAACACACGTAATACACTGAAATAATGGATTAACACTAGTACCTGGATGTTTGAGGTAAAAATTCTACTTTTTTCCTCTTCCTTTTCCTTTCTTTACTCATTTTCTGGTGTTTTTCTCTTTCGTTTTCGTAGTTCTCTGTTTTATGTTGTTTCTGGTTTCTTCTCCATCTTGGAAGCAGCTTCTAAGGGATTTATAATCCCTCCCTTAACAAACCGACTTTGTTATTTCATTTTTTTTCTTTTCTTTAATTTTTTTTCTTTTCGTTTTCGTGGCGACAATTAAAATGGAATCGTACGAAATTCGAAATAATTCCAAATTTCGCATACAAGTTAAAAAAAATATATGTAACATACTCGCTAAGGCGGATCTCAAATCGAATTCTCGAAACTCAAGATGCGTATTAAATGGAAAAAGATCAATTTATAATTTTCGAAACTTTAGCCGAAATCAACCGAACAACCTCGAAATTCACTTCAAAAATTCACACAGGTCACAAATGACCATACGAACCTAACGATGCTTTTGGACTTCGAATCGGAACTCATTCACCAAAATCGAGGTCGAAAACCACTTTTTAAGATTTACTGACAACGAAAACTGAAATCTTCTTCTGATACCTACCAAACGAAGTCCGATTTAGTTCAAATTTTACAGACAAGTTCTAATGGACCTTACGAAGCTTTTAAAATTATCGGCACATTAATCGGAGTTCTAACTCCCGGAACGACTACCTAAGGTCGTTTCATTCTCCTCCACTTAGACTCTCGTTCGTTCTCGAATGAGGTTGAGTCTAAAGCATATTCACACAAACAACAAGAGAAATTGCATGACCTTCATAAACTACTCCACGAACATTATCTCATAATTACAGAATTAAAATTATAATGCGCACATCAAACTCTTGGATAAAACATAGCTGGATAATATCATAATACCACCGCCCATATTATTCTGACTAAACTGGCCTTTCCTCGATCATGAGGGGAGAGTTCTACATTTTCGAAACAAAGATACACAAAACTCTAGATGGATTAACATGATTCTACCGACGAATCACCTCTTCGATATACTTTTGGATATAAAACAGGTCGGTGAAACTAAGAATTAGCTTACACTTCAGCAATACCTTAGAGATTTAATATTAAGATTCTGTATTGGAGGAAGACTCCTCCACTTAGAGCATAAAATCACACCATTAATTTGAATAGGAACAGTCATCCTCACACAACCTGTTGGATTAAGTAAGACTCAGCTAAAAGCAGAACGCGGTTCAAACCTGAGCTACCAAATGCCAAACAGCTGCAACTCTCGAGCTAACAACTCCATACTCTTGTCGTGAGCACCACCACCTGATGGGTGACTCTTCTCATTACCCTTATAAGCCTTGAAAAGCAACAATGTTTTTACTAGGCTATCTTGACACGCACTCTGGCTCAACACAGAGAACATCACAAGCGGCTACTAACCGCCCAAGCTCACTAGTACCAGACGAAGAAGAGATGGCAATGGACCGAGGATATGAATAATTAGAGCTTCACGAAGCTCATCTTCTTATTTGCTTGGCTACCAGAGCTAGACTACTTCCCAGTCAGGCTAACTAAAGAATCATAATTGAAGAAATAGATATTAAATGAGCTTATGGAACAACATCCATGCCAATTTAACCAATCTATAAAAAAGAAAACTCCAATAATTTACCAGAAAATCCTTTTATACCGAGACAAACTTATAGATTACCGTGTTGGAATATGAGGATTATGACCGTGTTGTTCGTGTTTCTGAAGCTTTGGAGGAGTGGCGCAAAGAAAAGAATGAAGCTTTTCTATGAACTTTCTTGTTCTCTTTTAACTTTCCATGTTTTCCTAGTGATATTCTGTCTTTTTTGCTATAAATACTATTGAAATATTCAATTTGTTAACTTCATAATCTATAAATCATATTTTTTCTAGCTATCTTAGCTTGTTTAAATATTCATGTAATTTTTCCTCTTAGTTATGATTAAAATTTATTAAATACTTATTTAATTATAAATTTATAAAAAAGTATTATTTCATAAATATTTGTATGCTTAGCCCAACGTCTCACCCCTATCAATTAAATTGTCTTTTAAAATACTAAGATTAATTAATTCAAGATCCTGAATTTTGATGATAGACTATTTTAGGAGTTGTTATTTGCATTCTTTCTGACTAGTCTCTTTTAGGAGGTCCCGGGAAATTTATCTTTGCATTAATTTAAGCTAAAATGACTATATTTGGGCTAACCCTTTTTGCAAGTTTACAAAATGACATTGTTACCACGAGGTGTACAAAAGACAACTTGGTATTTGTCAACGTTTAAGATTTTGAAAGTATAAGCAGAAATGAGTATGTAATGTGTAAAAAAATTCAAGAAAGTTGCTCAAAAGCTATTTTCAAGAGGTTGACACCCCATGTAGTAAAAAAGTGACTATAGTCGTCAATGACAATAATTTAAGTATAGGAAAAGATGTTAGAGTTTAGGAGACTAGTTATATACCCAATATGAGATATTTGGAATTGCAGTTTGAAAAACTGATTTTTGTAGAATGATGCTTCTTTTTCATTAATCGAGAAATACCAAGGACGAGTTGTTTGAAGCTCGATGTATAATTGAGTCCCTCTCTACTATTATCCACTTAAACTCCAGGCTTTGTGTAGCATTTTTAAACGAGATATACGTTTAACTCATACGTCATAACTCATAAGTTAATCATTTACCTCTAGAAAATGATTAGGCTCTGTATCAAATGGTTTCTCCAAGATATGTGTTTTGATTGTTTTCTAATAGGCTGTTCATGTACCATGTGGCCTATAGGAAATGATAGCAAAAAAATATTGTACATTGAGATTATTGAACCTAGTTCCTACAACGTTTTGGTTTTTTGCAGATGGGAAATTGTTAGGTTGGAGAAGTTTTACGGTACCAGAAGGACCAACACTAACCTAAAGGATGTTTGGAGATCAGCTGGGAGCTTTTTAAGAAGGGAAGCTCAGTCACGTAGTGGAATATGAAGATTTTGACCGTGTTGTTCATATTTCTGAAGCTTTGGAGGAGTGGCGCAAAGAAAAGAAGGAAGCTTTTCTATGAACTTTCTTGTTTTTCTTCAACTTTCTGTGTTTTCCTTTGATATTCTGTCTTTTTTGCTATGAATCCTATTGAAAGAATTTGAACTTTATAATCTATAAATCATATTTTTTCTAGATTACTTTGAATTCAGTCTCTTTTACCATGAATCATATGAAAGATTCAATTTTTAACTTTTTCTAGAATTTTCGGACCAAATTTTTTCTAGAATATTTAGAATTTTTCATTATCTTTTCTGATCTTTCTATGTTTCTTATTAAAGGTTCAAAATTTTTGTTATTAATTATACTTTTATTTGAAAGAATTTATTCATTCTAATTTTTTTCTATTTATGTTTTTCTTCAAATTTTTAATTTTTTGTGTTGTTATTCACTATTTTTTTAGAAAGTTTAAATGTATTTTTTTATTTTCATATTTCTTTTTGTCTTTCTTTTATTTATTTTTTCTACCAAATTTTAGGGTTGGGCTAGCCTATTTTGTTTGGCCCAATTACTCCTTAGCCCATTTGTTCTAACTTTTTGCCCATCAGATCTAATTTACTTGGGGAATTTTCAAAAATAGACAGCCCACTACTCAAAATTACAAATATGAGGCCATATTTTTTTTTCATGCATAGCACCCACCCCTAAAATTACAAATTTTAGCACTCCTTCATAAAAAATACCCTAGCTATCAAATTTTCCCCTCTCCAGTTACTAAGCCACCGGCAAATACCTTCCCCCGCCAATGGTGTCATTACTTTTTTGTATTTTACTGAATTTATGTTGTTTATTGAGTCTAAATCATTGCTTTGGACAAGTTTATACACACAAATCTCTCTCTAAAAATTAAATTATACATGAATATACATATATAAATATGTAGCAATGAGAGAAATACAAAAATATACACAAAAAAAATAAAAAATCATATAAACATCCTTAATATACAGATTTATTCACTCGTATATACACACTTATACAAATTTATACAATTTTATATATTGTATAAATTTGTATAAAATTGTATAAACTTGTATAAACTTGCGGCGACTGCTATCTCGAAAAAAGGGTGACAGCTCGGGTAAGATTCGAAAATATGGGTCATTTTTGGTAATTTTCGTCTTTTGCTTGTCTTTTAGTGTAATTATCCCAATTTACTTGTCAGTTTTCAAAAATACTCCTTAGCCCATTTGTTTTAACTTTTGGCCCATTAGTGATTAGGGTTTCGTTCAGTTTTCCTGTATATATACATGTATACTGTTTTGCCAAATGGAGAAGTGCTTTCCTTGTAAGTTTTTCAAGAAAGGTGTTATTAAATGTGTATCTTGCCTTTTGTCACCTTATTTCACTACTAATGATGACATTAACAACCTAACCGTGTTGATCAGAACTTATACTATTGAAAAAGTAACAGCAAAAATTCAGGATTTTGTGAATTCCAACAGCTCTGTTCGCTGGAGTTATGTAAATAGGCATGAAAAACATGTTGCTTTGCTGGAATTAAGTTTGGAAGCTCTTGAATTAGAGTTCAATAGGATGATGAAGAGTAGCGAGGAAATGAAGAGTAGCGAGGATTCTCCTCTGCTGGAGACGAATGATGAGGAGCTTCATGTTCATCAATCCAAGCGGAAGTGATGCTCTCATTAGTAGTTAGTGCTGTCAAAATGGGCCGGCCCGACCCAGCCCACGTGGGCTTTGCAATTTGCCGGGCCGGTCCACAATTCACACGGGCCATTAAATTATTAGCCCAGCCCAGCCCAGCCCTAAGTGGGCTGCAGGCCGGGCCGGGCCAGCCCATCATTATTTATTATTAATTATTTCTTAATAATCTTAGTTTTATTTTTGAATTTTTAATAACAGTATATACTAGAAATAAACCAAATATTACCATGATATCCAACTGAACAATTCTTATAAAGGAGATAATGTTATCAAGCAAAAATATAGTACAAACTTTGGTGTCAAAAAGTATCTAATGTGAACTTAAAATTTATTTCAATTGTCATTAGTTAAAAGAGAATCTTAATTTCATAAAATTCCTGGAGCAATTTCAGATATCATTAACTGTTGTTAACAAAGATAATCAGAAAAAAAATTACAAACTTTTGATAAGTCACCACACACATTTGATAAATTATTATTCTCCAAGAACCCGCATTCCAAATAACATTAAAACGAAAACATAAAAAGGATACCAATAATATAATATTTGTCAAAATATAAGTACTGAAAAATTGCAACAAAATATTCAAATCTGGAAGCTCTGTTTTCATTATTTTTAGACTAGTCCTTATTTTATTATTGAAATTATTTAATTTAACTAAGCCTACGGGCCGGCCCAGCCCGGCCTTGCCCAAGCCTCACGGGTCGTGGGCTTGCGTGGGCCGGGCTAAAAAACCTCAGTATTTTGTGGGCTAAAAAAATCTTAGCCCAACCCTATTAAATTACGGGCCAGGCCGAACCGGCCCAGCGGGCCAAGCCCATATTGACGGCTCTACTAGTAGTTATCTAGTCTGGGTTTATGGACATAACACTTAACTGATTTTTGGATATTATTGAACATTTATGTGCCTAGGTCGATGTGTCTTTTTTGGTTGGAACATCTTATACAACCAAAGAAGTTATAAGTTTCTGGCAGTAGTTGTATAGTTTTATGGATATCATATTAACCTTTATTGGTTATCGGACAGGGAGCAGATTTGATCCAGTAGAAATTACTCCCATAAATGTCAATAATAGATTTAATGAGGAGAAATATTAGTAGTATATTTTAATAACCAAATAATTAACAAATATAATATATGGTTGCAGAATCTTTTAAAGAAAACAACAAAGCAAAAAAAAAAAAAAAAAAAGTAACTTTCTTAATACTCACGTTATAATAATCAAATTCTGCCTTTGCTAAGCACGTTACTCCTATGAAAAGCAAATTTTTAATATCGACATTTCCAATTATGCAAGCCGTTTATGTTTAAAAAGGTCTTTTTATTTACAAGACACAATTATATTTATTTATTTTTGATGTAAATATATGTGCTGCTTAAAATAAAAAGAACACAAAAGAAAATCAAATACATGCATTTCTTCCAAATTCTAAAAAATTAGGCGGCGTGCAGCTAGTATATTACTATACTTACTGACGCATTGTATACTGGAGCCAATCTCTTCCCCGTTGGACATCCCTTAGCTGCCTGTGTTTGCGACTTTGTTTGCATCTTAATCATGCCCTTTAATATCCTCTCGTTTAAGTAAGTTCTTTTTTAATTTATAATTCTGTCATGGATTGCCCTTTCATTATGTCAAAGCTTAAGGTTGCCATTTACATGGTCCCTAACAATGCCCATCAAAGCATCACAAAAATTTACGCATCAGCGTGGAATATGTGGGTAATAAATATAATAGCTACTTTTAGATGGTAATTGTAGAATAGTGACAGCATTATTTATATCAAAAGATATAGCACCTTAAAATTCTTTCCCCAAAAAATAGCTAATTATCGAATAGCTAGGCACCACAATAATAATAGATTATTTGGGCCACTCTTCTAGAAAATATCCATATTATTTTCTTCGAATATAAATATAGAATTCAAACAAAATTACCTTTTTCCATTGCATCGGAACTCTAATCCCATTTGTTCTATCTTTTGGCCCTTTTGGCCCATTTATGTAGGGTTTCCTTTAGTTTACTGTATATATACATGTATACTGTTTGCTTACATGTAACTCTTTGTTTCCTTTTTGTTTTACTGAGTAATTGGAGGGGAAGTGCTTTTCCTGTAAAATCTTCAACAAAGGTCTTACTGAATGTGAATCTTGCCCATTGTCACCCTTTTTCACTACTAATGAGGACATCAACAACCTCACCCTCTTAATCAAAGCTTATAATGTTGAAAAAGTAACTGAAAAAATTTAGGAATTGGTGAATTCCAACAGCTCTGTTCCACTTTGGGTGGACATGGAGTGTGCTCATCTGACTTTGGGTGGACATGGAGTGTGCTCATCTGTCTGGGAAGAATGCGTATGGTTTTGCTCGTTTTTTCCTTATATTTTCTATTATTTAAGAATGTAACTAATTGTGTGTATTGTTTGTTAAATAGGCTTGAAAAATGGGTTACTTCATTGGAGTCAAGTTTGGAATCTCTTCTATCTGAGAGAAGAGGGTATGATTCTTTTTGTATTTTCCTTTATTTTTTCTAATATTAATAGTGAAGCTAACTCTTTGTTTAATAGGTATGAAAAACGGATTTTTGGATATTATTGAACATTTATGTGCCTAGGTCGATGTGTCTTTTTTGGTTGGAACATCTTATACAACCAAAGAAGTTATAAGTTTCTGGCAGTAGTTGTATAGTTTTATGGATATCATATTAACCTTTATTGGTTATCGGACAGGGAGCAGATTTGATCCAGTAGAAATTACTCCCATAAATGTCAATAATAGATTTAATGAGGAGAAATATTAGTAGTATATTTTAATAACCAAATAATTAACAAATATAATATATGGTTGCAGAATCTTTTAAAGAAAACAACAAAGCAAAAAAAAAAAAAAAAAAGTAACTTTCTTAATACTCACGTTATAATAATCAAATTCTGCCTTTGCTAAGCACGTTACTCCTATGAAAAGCAAATTTTTAATATCGACATTTCCAATTATGCAAGCCGTTTATGTTTAAAAAGGTCTTTTTATTTACAAGACACAATTATATTTATTTATTTTTGATGTAAATATATGTGCTGCTTAAAATAAAAAGAACACAAAAGAAAATCAAATACATGCATTTCTTCCAAATTCTAAAAAATTAGGCGGCGTGCAGCTAGTATATTACTATACTTACTGACGCATTGTATACTGGAGCCAATCTCTTCCCCGTTGGACATCCCTTAGCTGCCTGTGTTTGCGACTTTGTTTGCATCTTAATCATGCCCTTTAATATCCTCTCGTTTAAGTAAGTTCTTTTTTAATTTATAATTCTGTCATGGATTGCCCTTTCATTATGTCAAAGCTTAAGGTTGCCATTTACATGGTCCCTAACAATGCCCATCAAAGCATCACAAAAATTTACGCATCAGCGTGGAATATGTGGGTAATAAATATAATAGCTACTTTTAGATGGTAATTGTAGAATAGTGACAGCATTATTTATATCAAAAGATATAGCACCTTAAAATTCTTTCCCCAAAAAATAGCTAATTATCGAATAGCTAGGCACCACAATAATAATAGATTATTTGGGCCACTCTTCTAGAAAATATCCATATTATTTTCTTCGAATATAAATATAGAATTCAAACAAAATTACCTTTTTCCATTGCATCGGAACTCTAATCCCATTTGTTCTATCTTTTGGCCCTTTTGGCCCATTTATGTAGGGTTTCCTTTAGTTTACTGTATATATACATGTATACTGTTTGCTTACATGTAACTCTTTGTTTCCTTTTTGTTTTACTGAGTAATTGGAGGGGAAGTGCTTTTCCTGTAAAATCTTCAACAAAGGTCTTACTGAATGTGAATCTTGCCCATTGTCACCCTTTTTCACTACTAATGAGGACATCAACAACCTCACCCTCTTAATCAAAGCTTATAATGTTGAAAAAGTAACTGAAAAAATTTAGGAATTGGTGAATTCCAACAGCTCTGTTCCACTTTGGGTGGACATGGAGTGTGCTCATCTGACTTTGGGTGGACATGGAGTGTGCTCATCTGTCTGGGAAGAATGCGTATGGTTTTGCTCGTTTTTTCCTTATATTTTCTATTATTTAAGAATGTAACTAATTGTGTGTATTGTTTGTTAAATAGGCTTGAAAAATGGGTTACTTCATTGGAGTCAAGTTTGGAATCTCTTCTATCTGAGAGAAGAGGGTATGATTCTTTTTGTATTTTCCTTTATTTTTTCTAATATTAATAGTGAAGCTAACTCTTTGTTTAATAGGTATGAAAAACGGATTTTTGGATATTATTGAACATTTATGTGCCTAGGTCGATGTGTCTTTTTTGGTTGGAACATCTTATACAACCAAAGAAGTTATAAGTTTCTGGCAGTAGTTGTATAGTTTTATGGATATCATATTAACCTTTATTGGTTATCGGACAGGGAGCAGATTTGATCCAGTAGAAATTACTCCCATAAATGTCAATAATAGATTTAATGAGGAGAAATATTAGTAGTATATTTTAATAACCAAATAATTAACAAATATAATATATGGTTGCAGAATCTTTTAAAGAAAACAACAAAGCAAAAAAAAAAAAAAAAAAGTAACTTTCTTAATACTCACGTTATAATAATCAAATTCTGCCTTTGCTAAGCACGTTACTCCTATGAAAAGCAAATTTTTAATATCGACATTTCCAATTATGCAAGCCGTTTATGTTTAAAAAGGTCTTTTTATTTACAAGACACAATTATATTTATTTATTTTTGATGTAAATATATGTGCTGCTTAAAATAAAAAGAACACAAAAGAAAATCAAATACATGCATTTCTTCCAAATTCTAAAAAATTAGGCGGCGTGCAGCTAGTATATTACTATACTTACTGACGCATTGTATACTGGAGCCAATCTCTTCCCCGTTGGACATCCCTTAGCTGCCTGTGTTTGCGACTTTGTTTGCATCTTAATCATGCCCTTTAATATCCTCTCGTTTAAGTAAGTTCTTTTTTAATTTATAATTCTGTCATGGATTGCCCTTTCATTATGTCAAAGCTTAAGGTTGCCATTTACATGGTCCCTAACAATGCCCATCAAAGCATCACAAAAATTTACGCATCAGCGTGGAATATGTGGGTAATAAATATAATAGCTACTTTTAGATGGTAATTGTAGAATAGTGACAGCATTATTTATATCAAAAGATATAGCACCTTAAAATTCTTTCCCCAAAAAATAGCTAATTATCGAATAGCTAGGCACCACAATAATAATAGATTATTTGGGCCACTCTTCTAGAAAATATCCATATTATTTTCTTCGAATATAAATATAGAATTCAAACAAAATTACCTTTTTCCATTGCATCGGAACTCTAATCCCATTTGTTCTATCTTTTGGCCCTTTTGGCCCATTTATGTAGGGTTTCCTTTAGTTTACTGTATATATACATGTATACTGTTTGCTTACATGTAACTCTTTGTTTCCTTTTTGTTTTACTGAGTAATTGGAGGGGAAGTGCTTTTCCTGTAAAATCTTCAACAAAGGTCTTACTGAATGTGAATCTTGCCCATTGTCACCCTTTTTCACTACTAATGAGGACATCAACAACCTCACCCTCTTAATCAAAGCTTATAATGTTGAAAAAGTAACTGAAAAAATTTAGGAATTGGTGAATTCCAACAGCTCTGTTCCACTTTGGGTGGACATGGAGTGTGCTCATCTGACTTTGGGTGGACATGGAGTGTGCTCATCTGTCTGGGAAGAATGCGTATGGTTTTGCTCGTTTTTTCCTTATATTTTCTATTATTTAAGAATGTAACTAATTGTGTGTATTGTTTGTTAAATAGGCTTGAAAAATGGGTTACTTCATTGGAGTCAAGTTTGGAATCTCTTCTATCTGAGAGAAGAGGGTATGATTCTTTTTGTATTTTCCTTTATTTTTTCTAATATTAATAGTGAAGCTAACTCTTTGTTTAATAGGTATGAAAAACGGATTTTTGGATATTATTGAACATTTATGTGCCTAGGTCGATGTGTCTTTTTTGGTTGGAACATCTTATACAACCAAAGAAGTTATAAGTTTCTGGCAGTAGTTGTATAGTTTTATGGATATCATATTAACCTTTATTGGTTATCGGACAGGGAGCAGATTTGATCCAGTAGAAATTACTCCCATAAATGTCAATAATAGATTTAATGAGGAGAAATATTAGTAGTATATTTTAATAACCAAATAATTAACAAATATAATATATGGTTGCAGAATCTTTTAAAGAAAACAACAAAGCAAAAAAAAAAAAAAAAAAGTAACTTTCTTAATACTCACGTTATAATAATCAAATTCTGCCTTTGCTAAGCACGTTACTCCTATGAAAAGCAAATTTTTAATATCGACATTTCCAATTATGCAAGCCGTTTATGTTTAAAAAGGTCTTTTTATTTACAAGACACAATTATATTTATTTATTTTTGATGTAAATATATGTGCTGCTTAAAATAAAAAGAACACAAAAGAAAATCAAATACATGCATTTCTTCCAAATTCTAAAAAATTAGGCGGCGTGCAGCTAGTATATTACTATACTTACTGACGCATTGTATACTGGAGCCAATCTCTTCCCCGTTGGACATCCCTTAGCTGCCTGTGTTTGCGACTTTGTTTGCATCTTAATCATGCCCTTTAATATCCTCTCGTTTAAGTAAGTTCTTTTTTAATTTATAATTCTGTCATGGATTGCCCTTTCATTATGTCAAAGCTTAAGGTTGCCATTTACATGGTCCCTAACAATGCCCATCAAAGCATCACAAAAATTTACGCATCAGCGTGGAATATGTGGGTAATAAATATAATAGCTACTTTTAGATGGTAATTGTAGAATAGTGACAGCATTATTTATATCAAAAGATATAGCACCTTAAAATTCTTTCCCCAAAAAATAGCTAATTATCGAATAGCTAGGCACCACAATAATAATAGATTATTTGGGCCACTCTTCTAGAAAATATCCATATTATTTTCTTCGAATATAAATATAGAATTCAAACAAAATTACCTTTTTCCATTGCATCGGAACTCTAATCCCATTTGTTCTATCTTTTGGCCCTTTTGGCCCATTTATGTAGGGTTTCCTTTAGTTTACTGTATATATACATGTATACTGTTTGCTTACATGTAACTCTTTGTTTCCTTTTTGTTTTACTGAGTAATTGGAGGGGAAGTGCTTTTCCTGTAAAATCTTCAACAAAGGTCTTACTGAATGTGAATCTTGCCCATTGTCACCCTTTTTCACTACTAATGAGGACATCAACAACCTCACCCTCTTAATCAAAGCTTATAATGTTGAAAAAGTAACTGAAAAAATTTAGGAATTGGTGAATTCCAACAGCTCTGTTCCACTTTGGGTGGACATGGAGTGTGCTCATCTGACTTTGGGTGGACATGGAGTGTGCTCATCTGTCTGGGAAGAATGCGTATGGTTTTGCTCGTTTTTTCCTTATATTTTCTATTATTTAAGAATGTAACTAATTGTGTGTATTGTTTGTTAAATAGGCTTGAAAAATGGGTTACTTCATTGGAGTCAAGTTTGGAATCTCTTCTATCTGAGAGAAGAGGGTATGATTCTTTTTGTATTTTCCTTTATTTTTTCTAATATTAATAGTGAAGCTAACTCTTTGTTTAATAGGTATGAAAAACGGATTTTTGGATATTATTGAACATTTATGTGCCTAGGTCGATGTGTCTTTTTTGGTTGGAACATCTTATACAACCAAAGAAGTTATAAGTTTCTGGCAGTAGTTGTATAGTTTTATGGATATCATATTAACCTTTATTGGTTATCGGACAGGGAGCAGATTTGATCCAGTAGAAATTACTCCCATAAATGTCAATAATAGATTTAATGAGGAGAAATATTAGTAGTATATTTTAATAACCAAATAATTAACAAATATAATATATGGTTGCAGAATCTTTTAAAGAAAACAACAAAGCAAAAAAAAAAAAAAAAGTAACTTTCTTAATACTCACGTTATAATAATCAAATTCTGCCTTTGCTAAGCACGTTACTCCTATGAAAAGCAAATTTTTAATATCGACATTTCCAATTATGCAAGCCGTTTATGTTTAAAAAGGTCTTTTTATTTACAAGACACAATTATATTTATTTATTTTTGATGTAAATATATGTGCTGCTTAAAATAAAAAGAACACAAAAGAAAATCAAATACATGCATTTCTTCCAAATTCTAAAAAATTAGGCGGCGTGCAGCTAGTATATTACTATACTTACTGACGCATTGTATACTGGAGCCAATCTCTTCCCCGTTGGACATCCCTTAGCTGCCTGTGTTTGCGACTTTGTTTGCATCTTAATCATGCCCTTTAATATCCTCTCGTTTAAGTAAGTTCTTTTTTAATTTATAATTCTGTCATGGATTGCCCTTTCATTATGTCAAAGCTTAAGGTTGCCATTTACATGGTCCCTAACAATGCCCATCAAAGCATCACAAAAATTTACGCATCAGCGTGGAATATGTGGGTAATAAATATAATAGCTACTTTTAGATGGTAATTGTAGAATAGTGACAGCATTATTTATATCAAAAGATATAGCACCTTAAAATTCTTTCCCCAAAAAATAGCTAATTATCGAATAGCTAGGCACCACAATAATAATAGATTATTTGGGCCACTCTTCTAGAAAATATCCATATTATTTTCTTCGAATATAAATATAGAATTCAAACAAAATTACCTTTTTCCATTGCATCGGAACTCTAATCCCATTTGTTCTATCTTTTGGCCCTTTTGGCCCATTTATGTAGGGTTTCCTTTAGTTTACTGTATATATACATGTATACTGTTTGCTTACATGTAACTCTTTGTTTCCTTTTTGTTTTACTGAGTAATTGGAGGGGAAGTGCTTTTCCTGTAAAATCTTCAACAAAGGTCTTACTGAATGTGAATCTTGCCCATTGTCACCCTTTTTCACTACTAATGAGGACATCAACAACCTCACCCTCTTAATCAAAGCTTATAATGTTGAAAAAGTAACTGAAAAAATTTAGGAATTGGTGAATTCCAACAGCTCTGTTCCACTTTGGGTGGACATGGAGTGTGCTCATCTGACTTTGGGTGGACATGGAGTGTGCTCATCTGTCTGGGAAGAATGCGTATGGTTTTGCTCGTTTTTTCCTTATATTTTCTATTATTTAAGAATGTAACTAATTGTGTGTATTGTTTGTTAAATAGGCTTGAAAAATGGGTTACTTCATTGGAGTCAAGTTTGGAATCTCTTCTATCTGAGAGAAGAGGGTATGATTCTTTTTGTATTTTCCTTTATTTTTTCTAATATTAATAGTGAAGCTAACTCTTTGTTTAATAGGTATGAAAAACGGATTTTTGGATATTATTGAACATTTATGTGCCTAGGTCGATGTGTCTTTTTTGGTTGGAACATCTTATACAACCAAAGAAGTTATAAGTTTCTGGCAGTAGTTGTATAGTTTTATGGATATCATATTAACCTTTATTGGTTATCGGACAGGGAGCAGATTTGATCCAGTAGAAATTACTCCCATAAATGTCAATAATAGATTTAATGAGGAGAAATATTAGTAGTATATTTTAATAACCAAATAATTAACAAATATAATATATGGTTGCAGAATCTTTTAAAGAAAACAACAAAGCAAAAAAAAAAAAAAAAAAGTAACTTTCTTAATACTCACGTTATAATAATCAAATTCTGCCTTTGCTAAGCACGTTACTCCTATGAAAAGCAAATTTTTAATATCGACATTTCCAATTATGCAAGCCGTTTATGTTTAAAAAGGTCTTTTTATTTACAAGACACAATTATATTTATTTATTTTTGATGTAAATATATGTGCTGCTTAAAATAAAAAGAACACAAAAGAAAATCAAATACATGCATTTCTTCCAAATTCTAAAAAATTAGGCGGCGTGCAGCTAGTATATTACTATACTTACTGACGCATTGTATACTGGAGCCAATCTCTTCCCCGTTGGACATCCCTTAGCTGCCTGTGTTTGCGACTTTGTTTGCATCTTAATCATGCCCTTTAATATCCTCTCGTTTAAGTAAGTTCTTTTTTAATTTATAATTCTGTCATGGATTGCCCTTTCATTATGTCAAAGCTTAAGGTTGCCATTTACATGGTCCCTAACAATGCCCATCAAAGCATCACAAAAATTTACGCATCAGCGTGGAATATGTGGGTAATAAATATAATAGCTACTTTTAGATGGTAATTGTAGAATAGTGACAGCATTATTTATATCAAAAGATATAGCACCTTAAAATTCTTTCCCCAAAAAATAGCTAATTATCGAATAGCTAGGCACCACAATAATAATAGATTATTTGGGCCACTCTTCTAGAAAATATCCATATTATTTTCTTCGAATATAAATATAGAATTCAAACAAAATTACCTTTTTCCATTGCATCGGAACTCTAATCCCATTTGTTCTATCTTTTGGCCCTTTTGGCCCATTTATGTAGGGTTTCCTTTAGTTTACTGTATATATACATGTATACTGTTTGCTTACATGTAACTCTTTGTTTCCTTTTTGTTTTACTGAGTAATTGGAGGGGAAGTGTTTTTCCTGTAAAATCTTCAACAAAGGTCTTACTGAATGTGAATCTTGCCCATTGTCACCCTTTTTCACTACTAATGAGGACATCAACAACCTCACCCTCTTAATCAAAGCTTATAATGTTGAAAAAGTAACTGAAAAAATTTAGGAATTGGTGAATTCCAACAGCTCTGTTCCACTTTGGGTGGACATGGAGTGTGCTCATCTGACTTTGGGTGGACATGGAGTGTGCTCATCTGTCTGGGAAGAATGCGTATGGTTTTGCTCGTTTTTTCCTTATATTTTCTATTATTTAAGAATGTAACTAATTGTGTGTATTGTTTGTTAAATAGGCTTGAAAAATGGGTTACTTCATTGGAGTCAAGTTTGGAATCTCTTCTATCTGAGAGAAGAGGGTATGATTCTTTTTGTATTTTCCTTTATTTTTTCTAATATTAATAGTGAAGCTAACTCTTTGTTTAATAGGTATGAAAAACGGATGCTGAAACTGGAGTCAAGTTTGGGTACTCTTGAAACAGAGTTTAGTAAGATGATGAAAAGTAGTGAGGAGGAATCTCCTGTAAGTGACGAGGAACTTACTCTTTCCAAGCGGAAGAAGACTAGAAGAGTGCCAATCCCTTTTACGAAGGAAGAGTTTTTTTAGCTGCTTAAGGGGCTTGAGGCCATAATTTCAAAGGGGCTGAAACATAATACTAGAATGTAAGTATTTTTATTCAACCCACCCTGGTTTTAGCTTGTTTAAATAATTATGTTATTTTTCCTCTTAGATATGAATAAATTTTTTTAAATGATTTTTTTTTTTTTACTCTTAGGTATGAATGAATTTTCTTAAATACTTACTATTTATTACTTATAAATTTATAAAAAGTATTAGTACATGAATATTTGTATGCTTAGCCCATCGTTTTGAACCTTGTTCCTACACTGTTTTTGTTTTTGTAGATGGGAAACTGTTAGGTTGAACAAGTTTTACGGTACCAGGAGGACCAGCGTTGACCTAAAGGATGCTTGGAGAACTGCTGAAAGGCGTGTGAATAAGGGGGAGTTCCCTCATGTGGTTGAAGCTTTGGAGGATTATGATCGTGTTGTTCGTGTTACTCATGTTTTGGAGGAGTGGCGCATAGAAATGTAGGAAGCTTTGGAGGCATTGCGCAAGGAAAAGAAGGCAATGAATCCCAAGGAAAAGAAGGCAAAGAATTCAAAGAAGTGACTCACTGGTGGTATTATGGACATAACACTTAACTAGTTTTTGCTTATTATTGAACATATATGTGCCTAGGCTGATGTGTCTTTTTTTATTGGAATATCTGATACGGCCAAGTTTCTGGTAGTAGTTATATAGTTTCATGGATATAATATTAACCTTTGTTATTGGACATCCCTTAGCTGCCTGTGTTTGTGACTTTGTTTTCATCTTAATCATGGCCTTTGATATCCTCTTTTTTAAGCAAGTTCTTTTTTAATTTATAATTCTGTCATGGATTGCCCTTTCATTATGTCAAAGCTTAAGGTTGCCATTTACATGATCCCTAACAATGCCCATCAAAGCATCACAAAACTATTCGGATCAGCGTGGAATATGTGGGGAGTAAACATAATAGCTACATTTTAGATGGTGATTGTAGGATAGTTTCGACACTATTTATATCTAAAGATATAGCACCTTCAAAATCTTTCCCTAAAAAATAGCTAATTATCAAATATCTAGGCACCGCAATAGTAATAGATTATTGGGGCCACTCTTCTAGAAAATATCCATATTATCTTCTTCGAATATAGAATATAGAATTCAAACAAAATTACCTTTTTCCATTGCATCGGAACTCTAATCCATCAATGGTATAGTGTTGTCTTAGTTCTCGCATGAATGTGTCTATTTAAGTATTTATGATGAATAATAAGGTTGTTTCTTGTTAGTGTTTAGTTTTGTATTATACTAGGAATTCTGATGATATCCAATATGTTTTGATGTGTATTATGTACTCCCCGTTCCAAAATAGTTGTCATAGTTCGGATTTCGAGAGTCAAACAAGTTTAACTTTGACCGTAATATTTTCATATGTCTTTTAAATATTTTGAATTATTAATTATTGTGACTTATAGTACTTTTTATGTAGTTTCTAAATATATAAATATCGTTACAAAAAACTTAAAAATGTTGTAAAACAAATAGTAAAGTAAGAACAAGACAAAAGTATATGAGAGGAGAAGGAAGAACTTGTATTCTCAAAATGTTTCAAGTGTGTCTTCCATAGAGCCAAATGTGCTCTATTTATAGGATACAAATACATAGGTTACAAATCAACCCAAAGGTTGTAAGAATTAAGTAGGACATAGTGGGGAGGATTTATGTAGGAGAAAGTGGGGTAATAAATCATAAGTTAGTGGTGAGTAGTGGTCATCCACATTAACACAAATACATGGATTTACAACACTCCCCCTTGGATGACCATTTTGAAGGTAATGTGCCTCGTCAAAACCTTACTAGGAAAAACCCGGTGGGAAAAAGCCCAGTGAAGGAAAAAGAGTACACACTTCCTCTAATACGCCTTTAGAGTTGCCTCATTAAAAACCTAACAAGTAAAACCCAAGTGGGATAAAACCTTGTTAAGGGAAAAAGAGTGCAGCGCGTATTTTACTCCCCCTGATGAAAACATCATTCAATATCTTGAAGACGACACATTCCAATCTTGTAAATAAGCTTCTCAAATGTTGAGATTGGCAATGACTTAGTGGACAGATCCACCAAACTATCACTGGAGTGAATTCTTCAGCATTAACTTCACCATTCTTTTTGAAGATCACGATTGAAAAGGAATCTTATTGAATATTTGTCTCCTCAGTTGTATCTTCCTTTTAGCTGAACTATCCATGTAATATTTTATATAATATTATTGGGATCCTCGTCTTCAAAGAAATACCACATCGTTGTTGAATATGTTGAGTCCTTAATCTCAATCACCAATATTGTCGCATAACTTCAAGCATGGCTATTATCTCTTCATAAATGGAAGATGTAGCAGCAACAATTGATTTTATAAAATGACATAATATAGGTATTCTACCACAACAAATAAATACCAAGTTGATATCGGACTTTATGGATCAAGTAGATACCATGTATTCTTCCGATGTCTTCGCATTGAGGAAGAACTAAATCTTACCAATAAGCTTATAACAAAAGCTATAACCGGTGGAGTATATTTGGTAAGATACTTCAACGCACCAATTGCATTAAAATATAATATTTCAATATCAAGAAGCTCGCAAATACAATTTTACCACATGTGGCCGGATTGTTTTAATCCGTAAAAATATTTATGAAGCTTCATTGAATAGGTTTTCCGGGAACCTTTACATGCTTCAAGGATTTTGAATCCTTCAAGGATAAATATATTGTTGCTCAATGAGCCATATAAAGGCTGTTGCAACATTCATACGCATATCAAGTCTTTCATGCACTGCCAGACATATAACATACCTGAAGGTGATTGCATCCACCAAAAGGAGAATATAGCTCCATATACTCAATGTCAGATTTTTGTGCCTCAAGTCGTACTTTATATTTAACGACTTATTATTATCAATATTTTTGCACAAAAATATCTTTGTACACCACTGGCTTTGCACCTTCAGGTGTTTGGACTATAGGTCCAAAAACTTCACGTCAGTCGAGTGAAACCAATTTTTTCTTGAATGCGTTTTACTATTTTTGGCCAATAATTTCATGTCTGTATTCCTAACAGACTTAAGCTCAAGATCCTCATAATCATATAATATTGAGCTTTATAATATATGTAAGATATCGTCGACGATACTTTCATATCTCAGTTCCCAATCCGACATAACATATTGAGATCTCTTCACATTCATAAATTTTCAGGTACTTGAACCTCTACTGATGAGGTTTTATGAAGTGTTATGTCGTGGACTCTTCTAGAGCCCCGCCTCCTTATTTGACCATCTCAAATATTTGCTCCTTTCCTTTTTCAAGGATTTATCTTTTGGAACCGAGTGGTCTATCACGCTTCAAGCGTGCCTTAGACTCATTGACATAAATAGATTGTCTCACCAGGACATCAGGAGCATTAACAGCTGGAATATAATAATTTTCTTTAGGTCAGTAATGCGTCTGGAAATGACTTGCATTATCTTTGTATGAGGATCATAATCAAATGATAATTTAATTTATTTATTCCTCAGCTGCATTAATTTCTCCCCCTAATGTTAGCCAAACTAACATTCGTTCCCAACCTTATATGGGATCCATCTTTGTGCGTTGCGGTGGAGCAATTGATAATATACCGCACATTAAAATTATTAGATGGAAAATATTTGATTCCTGACCCTGAACCAAGTATGAGGGGGAATTCATTTGGTGGCATGTCGCGCACAAGTGCTGCTTTATGGATATACCATATTTCATACCTGATTTAGGTAGCATTGTTCTTATATGCATGGTTTAGCGATTGGAGGCTTTCAATATATGAATCTGCTAAACTTGCTTGCCAACATTATCAAGATAACTTATCTTGATTGCATAATCTGGAAATATGCTCATAATAAGATTTATTTGAGCAAATACTTAACCTCGCAAGTACTATTGCGGATTTGTAATAAAACGCACATGTGACCTTATCATAGATGCATCTATTTATAATAATTATATTGTCCACATGGCAGGTTAACGGGGCCATATTCACCTTTTATACATTCCAGAAGTGCGGGGATCGTGATCCCAAATTTAGTTGGTCGAATAATTTATTTATCTCAAGAACAAGCAGCACAAAGAGAATTCTTGAAGAATCCTGATTCTTCAGTATATACCCATGCGAATTCTCATTTATATACTTTGTGCATCATATTTGAACCAGGATGGTCAAACCGGTCATGCCAACTTATAAATTTATCCATCTAGTAAACTTCTAGTTTACTGTAGCATAGGCATTGTAACAATAAACTAAAAGTTTATTGTGGCATGCGCATATAATTTTACCACACATATATTTTGAGTAGTACATACTCGAGGAAGAGACAGGGAGCCTTTCAAGCACATATATCTCACCCGATATTCTTATATTTATATGGTACAAATTGGAGGAAGAGGCGGGTAACCCTTTATTATATACATATATCTTACCCGCTATGACTGTAGTAATTTGAAGATATTAAATCTTCCCATATTTGTAGTCTCAATATGATAGCAATTTCGAAAAATATATTTGAAACTTAATAAGTTTCTTTGAGACATACAACAATAAATATTTCATCAATCTCATTCCTCCAGGTAGTAATATTTTGGCTCTTCCGAAGCACTCAAATAGCTTTGTACTACCATATATTATATTACACCAACCATATAGTGAATATCTCATTTCAAGGAGAAAATCATATTATTTTCTCATGGTCAAATCATTATAGGCAAGATCAATTTCTTGCTTCACTTGCTCTTATGTAATTCATAATAATATATAATTATGGCGTACGTTCTGTACGAGAGAAATGACCATTTATGCCAGAATAAATAATAGAATTATTATAGTCGAACCTTTTCTAGAGGTGAGTTATGGTATTTTATCAACCACGCATGGGCACGTCCATATTCATCTTTCTCGAACCTCTTCTGGAGGCGAGTTTTGATATTTTATCACATATTGCCACATTCACTTCGGTGAACGGGTCTATATTCATAATTTTTATTATGAATTGTCTCATTCACTGCAAGGAATGGACCATAATCATTTGGACTTGCCTCATGCTCATATGATACATTGACGGCATTATTATATTTACCATTTGAACGGTTACTTTTTGAGAACCCTTATTGTTCTCTTATTTATTTCACAATGATGACTATTTTTTTCATCCTTTGCCACGTCCACATCCATGGTCTCTACCATGGTAATTATTTTGTCGTCTTTTAGACATAAAATTATTTGCCTTTTTTCAGACATAAAATATTGTGTCTTCTTTCAGACATAAAAATATTTTGCCTTCTTTCAGGCATATTATGTATTGCTACTACATTCACATATGAGAATAGAGCATTATGTTGTACTCCCACATTCACCTTATGGAATGGAGCATGTCTTGCTCCCACATTCATCTTAGGGAATGGAGCATATGTTGCTCCCACATTCACCTCTATGAATGGAGCCTATTTAGTGGACGGGCTTCATCATTTTTTTATCAAAAAATACTTTATCTTTTTGATAATACTTTAGTTTGCCTCAATCATCATTATTCCATCAATATCTTATTATCCCAAAAGCGTGTTAGGCCGTAATACGTTGGGAGTAGAGTATGATGTCTTACCTTTAATCAATGGCATAATAGGCCAAAGTGTGTACATATGATGCGATTTGAAGTACAATACTCAAAGGTACTCATGCTTCGTGTAATTGAAACATAGTATTGTAATCATGTATCAATGATGTAACACTAACATATCGGGTAAAGATCATAAAAAATTAAGTATTATTTCTCCGACCTCCACTTACCAAGAGTATAAAAATTTATACACAACTATAAATCAAAGAAGCATTCTTTAAAAGTTACCATATTTGTTTCATTCCATATATCCATGTGAGAGAAAAATATTAACCATACAACATAATCCATGTTTGCTCTCACAAACAGTTTACCTTGAAACATGAGTAGAACTGATCTACAATATCATGTTGCTAGGCCATGCACCCTTAAATTGTTGCTAAAGGATAGCTACAAAATGAACCAAACAATGGAAGAATAGACAAAAGTTATAGTCAGTGAAAGGTTTCCACAATTTAAGGTGTTATAAAACAAAATAAAAATAGGGTATTATTAATTTTGAGATTAACAAAAACCATAATATGAAGGAATTTAGAAACAAAAAAAAAACTTATCTTGTGTTAGCATGATGCAATATAAAATGGCCTAAACGACAACCATCAAAAGCCAAGCTCGAGAGCACAAGGGATACGAGTCAAGGCCTCCGAGAACGTCTTGAAAGATCATGCATATGAGCGCCGACGACGGAAGAAAACAGTGCAGGAAACAGGACAGCCCAAAACAGGGCAAAACAGGGGAGCACACTGGGAGCTCACTGCCTGCCGAAGAACATTTGTTCTTCGCGATCGCGACCATGCCTGCGCGATCGCGAAGAGGCTTTGGTTGCCCTGCGCGACAGCGCCCAATGGAACGCGAAGGCGAAGCTGAAGAAGATGGAGACATGCGCGATCCCGAGCCCCTTGGCGCGATCGCGATGCTTTGAATTGATGCCTGCGCGATCGCGAGCCCTCTTGGCGCGATAGCGATGAAGATGAGCTGAGCAGCGAGCCAGAAACAGCTTCAAGGTCAATTTTGTCCATTTACAATTGTAAATGTATAAATAGCACATTAGCTCTTCATTTCATTAGTTAGCCATTGTTTAGAAGAGAGAATTGAGAGAGAACATTGAAGAGGCCGAGCCCTTCTTGTTTGAGCCCGAGGCTCGTGTATGTCTCGACTTGGAACCTATGGAGATCGACACCTAGTTTGATTCCATTGTAAGGTTCGAGTTTCCCTTCTCCCTTTTGAATTCAATTAATGTTAGTAAATTGAATTCGATTCTTTCTTCTATTTCTTGCCTTCCTAGTCTTCGATTTCTTGTTATCTTTATCGCTTCCGCCTTGTATGTATCGTGTTTAGCTTCCACGTATTTTCCATTGCATCAGTTGGTATCAGAGCACGGCTAGGCTTCATTCTTACGAATCCTCGGTCTTGTTCTTATCATTGTTGTCATTGTGTTCTTGAAAAGGAAGAAAAACAAAAAAATTGAAAAACTAGAAAACTTGACAAAATTTGGTCGAGCGGGTTGGATACGAATCCCCGAGTGTTAAAAAGTAGTGGGGTTTGTTCCTTGTTGTATTCCCGTCGTTTTGATACCTATATCTCGTGTTTTGGTGTTACGATTCAAAAATTCGAAAATCAAAACCCAAAAGTTTTAAAATTCTTGAAAACGCTTCAATCTTGAATCGAAGCTTGTTGTTGTTGTTTGGGGTTGAAAAACTATTGGGGATTGATGATATTAGTTGTATACACCTTTGGGTATCGTTGGTTTTGTGTTTCGGGTTGAAATCGAGCCAAAAATTTGGCCAAAATCGCCAAAAAACCCGTTTTTGAGCTGCTGTGAAATTGCAGAAATTAACCCTTCGTGATCGCGAAGAGCAATTCGCGCGATAGCGAAGAGAAAAATTATTTTTTGAAAAATTAACCCTTCGCGATCGCGCGCGTCTGGTCGCGATAGCGAAGAACAAAAAATTTCAGAATTCAAGTTTTGGGACAGAACGTTCGCAACGCCTTCCGAACAGTTTCCAAACATCATGACTCCAATTGGACCATTAAATATGATGAGTTTGTAGATCATAAACAAAATTTCATCCGATTCTAAATCCGTTTGGTGCCAATTCGAGTCGAATCTTTTGTGTCCCGTTTTCTACCGTACCTCTTGGTTAGTGTTTTGAAGGTAATTGGCCTACTTGAAAGACACTAATCCTTTAGCGTATTAGGTATTCGTGCGTAGAGGAGATTAGAATTCAAAGAAGAGTCGTAGAACTCCTTTTGGCCTCAAGTGCGCACTTTAAATAGCCGTCCGTACATCGAGTCTCATTAATTCCACTCCGAACTTTAACTTGGACATGCTAGTTGTGATTACCTTGGTTCCCAAGTTGATAAGGCCTCGCTCTTGAGTGTACACATATTGAGTGATACACGTGAGGGAGTGACTTTTGGGAGGTTTTGTTCTTTGGTGATTGCAACAATGTCGGACAATGATGATGGAGTAGATTATGGCTCATGTGGCGATGATGCGAGTTGCTATGACTCGTATGGTGATGATGGAGACTATGGTTCCTATGAGGGTGATGATGGAAACTATGGCTCCTATGATGATGAAGCGGTTCACTATAACGATCGTGAGATTGATGATGACTATGAGGCTTGTGATGAAGAATGTGATGATGCCTATGCTTCTAGTCAAGAAATCGAAGATGGTGACGCTTCAAGGTATGATGATCCTACTTACTCTTCTTGTGAAGAATTTGATATTGATGATGGTTACATAGGTAGAGTTGATGATGATGATGAACATAGGGGTTATTCTTATGCATCTTCTCTTAGTGTTGCTAACGGTGTACAAGGGAGTAGTAGAGGACCTTCCATTAGTATGGGAGGTGGTGGTGGTTGTTCCGTGGGAAAGAAGAAGCTTGCACCTTCTAGGTACGCTAAGCGGTCTAATGCTTCTAATTCCCATGTGAAGGTTGGTTTGAGAAATGGTGTTGCTTTTGCTACAAAGGGGATGTATGCCGTGAGGGGCATGGATGGTTGTAGTAGGAGTAGTGCTATGGGCTATGGAACCAAGGCGAAAGGCACTTATGGGTTCCATGGCGAGGTTCCTTCCTTGACTTCCAACAACATTTCTAATGTTGGGAGAGTGACGGGAAGTGGAGGTTGTTCTAGTGGTGTTGCCACTAGTGGAGGGATAAGGAAGACCCAAGTTGTTGGTGTTGACACTTGTGGGCGTCCAAATTCTCATTTGGGTGCCAATATGCAAGAATTGGGTAGATGTAGGTTCGTTGTTGAGGTAGATGGTATTGGAAGATACTTGCTCAAGATTGGTGGTACCGATGCCAATTGTATTAGCACCTCTTTGGTTGATAGGCTTAGGATACCATGCCATAAGCTAGAGCATCCTTATGAGTATGATGGAGTGTGGGTTTCTAAGGAGGCTCGGGTACTCATATCTCATAGAGGTTATAAATGCTATGTTTGGTGTGACGTGTATCCCATGCATCATGTTGATGTGTGGATGGGTGAGCCGTGGTTGGAGGGGAAGAGGGTGCAATATAGTGTGGTGAAGGGTGCGTATCTTGTGGGCATAGGGCAAAGAGTCTATGACTTTGTGCCTTACCGGGCGAAGAGCCGAGTGCCTACTATTGCCCCTTCTTTGGCTAGGCAAAGGGGCAAGGAGCGAGAACTTCATTCCATGGGCAACAATGTGCAAACAAGAAGTCCTACAAACACAAGCAATGGTGGGACTAGTTCTACAAAAGAGTGGACAAATGTCAACAAGGTGAGCCCGAAGCCACTTCCAAAGCCGAGTGGTTTACCAACAAAGAAAAAGGAGACATCATGTGATGAGTCTCCTAGTCCTAGATTCCGGGTTGACGTGAAGAGTCCACCTACTCCGGCTATGGGCATCCTCGGGCCTCGTCCCAATTCGCCCGAATTTGAGAGACAAAAGATAGAGAGGAGTAAGGGAGTGACTGGTGACATTCCTCGAGTGGAAAAATGAGAGGATGTGTTGAGTGATGTGAGCGGGATGTCACCACCCGAATCTACACCCGACCTTGAAAGAAAAATGAGGGAAAAGAAAGAGGGAAAAAGAAAAATTGAGAGTGAGGACACCCCTTATTCTAACCTTAACCCTTTATCTATTTCTTCTACTTGTTTGAGTACTTGTGTAGGTATTCTTGGAGGCAAACCGATGGAGCCTCAACCATGTTCCGAGATGGAAAGACAAGGTGAAGGAGAAGCCAAATGTGAGCTACGAGGTGAAGGAACTACCCATGATGCTTCAAGTACATTGAGTGAGCCCGTGCGCGACTCAAAGGTATGTGATAGTTCTTCTTCCCTTAAGCATGAAACTTCCTTGTCATGTGGGCTTGTATGTGAAAACTCTATGCTAGTTGATGATTTGCATGAATACAATGTGTTTGCAACTAGTGTAGAACCTTCGGGTCAACTTGTGTGTGAAGATGAACCACTAGTTGAGAGGGTTGAAAAGCCACATCATGATGTGAGCTCGATTTTCATTGAACCTCTCTTTAGTGAAAATGTTGAAGTTGACCTTGTGTGTGAACCTTGTTATGACACCCCACCCACATTTGATAAAGGAGAAGACGAATTGCATGATAATCTTATTCTTCCCTTTGATTGCTTAATCGATAGTGGTGGCCTCTTGTGTCGTAGTGAGGGTGGATTTGACCTTGAGGAGTCTCTTGAGTGTGAGATGGATCGATTTATTTTTGATGACTCCTTGAGTGAGAGTGAAGGACCTAGTCTTGATTCTATGCTTTTGTGTAACCATGAATTTGAGGTGCATGCCTTTACATTTCTATTGTTTGAAGGTAATCTCATTTGTGGTGGTGAATTGTATCGGACTAGAGTCGATAGTAGAGTCGAACCTCCATGGTTTGTAAAGTTAGGCTCTATGGATGATCCAACGTTTGGAACTCCAAGTGAGGAGAGTAGTCTTGATATTGGTCGTGTTGACCTTTCTTCTAGTGGTCCTAGCCTTCGTTGTGTGGACTATAATGATGAAGAACCTATTTTGGAGACTTTCCTTTGGAGTTTGCCTTGTGAGGGGGAAGGTCTTGGAGTTGATTTGGGAGGTGAGGAGATACCTCTCGGTGTGTATAAGAATGCTCTTAAGAAGGGGAGTGGAGTAATTGATGTTAGTTGTGAGTTGAACTACTTTACTTACTCCATCCCATATGTTGAGCACACCTTGAGTGTTGGGCATGCCAAAGCCAATGTGTCACATTGTGATAAACTTGATTTGAAGGCTTGGTGTGTTGGTCATAGGCTTAGGGGTCGTGGGGAATTTAATTGGTACATGCATATCCTTGATCTCTTTGCTTGTTTTGAAAATGAGTGCTTGTTCTTGTCGAGCCAAGACCTTGTTGTCTCTTTTGGGGACATAAGCTTTTTCATAGGTATTGATGCTTGGCTCTATCACAAGAGTGTGTTTTCCACACCACTTGCACTTATTCTTGCTTAAGCTAACCTACTTGTGAAGTAGGAAGTTTTTGGTTGTGCTTGTTTTGATTGTAGGTTTTGATGGTTCGATTTCGAGGACGAAATCCTTTCAAGAAGGGGAGGATGATGCAATATAAAATGGCCTAAACGACAACCATCAAAAGCCAAGCTCGAGAGCACAAGGGATACGAGTCAAGGCCTCCGGGAACGTCTTGAAAGATCATGCATATGAGCGCCGAGGACGGAAGAAAACAGTGCAGGAAACAGGGCAGCCCAAAACAGGGCAAAACAGGGGAGCACACTGGGAGCTCACTGCCTGCCGAAGAACATTTGTTCTTCGCGATCGCGACCATGCCTGCGCGATCGCGAAGAGGCTTTGGTTGCCTTGCGCGACAGCGCCCAATGGAACGTGAAGGCGAAGCTGAAGAAGATGGAGACCTGCGCGATCCCGAGCCCCTTGGCGCGATCGCGATGCTTTGAATTGATGCCTGCGCGATCGCGAGCCCTCTTGGCGCGATAGCGATGAAGAGGAGCTGAGCAGCGAGCCAGAAACAGCTTCAAGGGCAATTTTATCCATTTATCATTGTAAATGTATAAATAGCACATTAGCTCTTCATTTCATTAGTTAGCCATTGTTTAGAAGAGAGAATTGAGAGAGAACATTGAAGAGGCCGAGCCCTTCTTGTTTGAGCCCCAGGCTCGTGTATGTCTCGACTTGGAACCTATGGAGATCGACACCTAGTTTGATTCCATTGTAAGGTTCGAGTTTCCCTTCTCCCTTTTGAATTCAATTAACGTTAGTAAATTGAATTCGATTCTTTCTTCTATTTCTTGCCTTCCTAGTCTTCGATTTCTTGTTATCTTTATCGCTTCTGCCTTGTATGTATCGTGTTTAGCTTCTGCGTATTTTCCATTGCATCATAGCATCCAGAATGTTGGCTTCTATCAATTGCATCATAATTTGCTTTTCATTTCTTCTAAATCGTATAATAAAATAGAGACTCGTGCTGATAACGTGTTGTAAAACTAATAGAAAAGTAAGAATAAGACAAAAGTATATGAAAGGAGAAGGAATAACTTGTATTCTCAAAGTGTTTCAAGTGTGTCTTCCATAGAGTCAAATGTGCTCTATTTATAGGATACAAATACATATATTACAAATCAACCCAAAGGTTGCAAGAATTAAGTAGGACATAGTGGGGAGGATTTATGTAGGAGAAAGTGGGGCAATAAATCATAAGTTAGTGGTGAGTAGTGGTCATCCACATTAACACAAATACATGGATTTACAACAAAAAATTATATGTTTAAATTCACAATCAAAATGAACTCGTTTGACTCTCGAAATCCGAACTATGACAACCATTTTGGAACAGTGGGAATACTTGAATATACACGTGGCGTAAAAATGATAGTACTTTTTTGTCATCCCTGATTGAGATTTTTTTCAACATCTTAAGTGACTATTCATGAATCTTATTTATACGTGTAATTAGAAAATGAAATATATAATGTGTTTACCAAGTACTTGATTTATACTTAAATAAAATTATGTAAATTGAAATATACAAATTTAGAAAAAAGTTTGAAGTTTTATGCATTATTGTTGTATAATTTTTCTTTACACTATTAGGTAAATCTACCTAATATTACAGATTACCTATTTTTTCTATCTACTTTTTTGTTTTATTTTCATAAAATTAATTATTACGTGCTATCTCTTCCTTCAAGCATCCATTAAATTCCGTTTTTTTCTTAAATTAACATATACAAACATGTATAAATACTCCTTGTATATTATATACCTTGTGTATTTATCAAACTAATTATTTTATATAATATGAGGGTCTACTCTGAACTTTTATATGGTAGTCAAGTATATAGCTAAAATTATGTGTATAACAGTTTATCTTATATCTTACCTTGATTGTGTTGCTGAAAGAATAGGAGAATTAGGAAGCAAAATTACAAGAATTGTGGTCTTGTATGGCTATAAAATGTCATCACTTAATAATTATAGAATGTGTAATTCTTCACGAAACATACTACCAATAAGGAGATAGTGAAAGAAATTAGAAGAATAGCAATGTAGCCCGCCATGAGAAAGACTAGAAAAAAAATAAAGTATGGGAAAATGCGTTTTCAATTTTTTTTTTCCAATTGATGAAAAAATTTACTTGAAAAATATCATACCCTCTAAAAAATCACAAAGGAAAATAGAAGGGATCATGATTTCCCGCCAAAAGCAGACAAATACCTAAAATCTGCGATTCTTGATAGAGAAAAGAGAAAGTAATGGAAATTGCTATTCATGTTATTGAAGTGGAGCATTATCTGGAAAATGCTTAAAAGCACTCTTACCTGTTTTGTTAGAATGTAATTTGAGTTTAGGATCCCTTTTTCGATTGATTTTCTTTAAGTTGAAATGTGTCACATATCTTGTTTTAAGGTTTAAACGGGCGTTCACACGATTTTTTTTTAAAAAAAAACACATGCTTGATCCGCTTTATAAAAAAGTATTCCTCTCATACATCAAAATTTTATAAAATTCGGTCACATAAACTTTTACATAAAGTAGTCACACAATTTAACATTCTTTTTAGGAATAGAAATTTCGAAAGTTGGTTCTCTATGTTAGTATTATTTATTTTACTAGAATACTCTATCTTAATGTACTACCATGATTTTCATATAATTAGGAATTAATATCTCGAGATGATCTCCTTAAACTTGATAATATATATGATGTCTACACCTGAACTATCTTTAGTCCTAAGTATCTTTTAAACTTGGCATCTCTGAGTCTCGACCCTTTAGATGATCTAATCCCAAGAAATTGTTTGTTTGAGTAACTTTTTCTAGAGTAAAATAACTTTTTTTGTTTACTAAATTCAATATTATTTTGAAAACCCATTATTAGGTTAGATCTATAAAATATTTGGTTGGGACTATTATTATGAATATATTTTTTATTTGGCCAAAATGATGAGTACCAATCAATTTTTTTTTTCTCTTGACGTGGGGAAAAGGAAATGCATAGCACGGAAGTGAAAACTTACTCATATCGGATGTCGATACCCGGACAATAAATAAATGACATGTGTCGCTTTATTTAACCACAGTTGGCACCATATATTTTGGACATGACTTTAATAATAACAATTTAATACTTACTGATTTTACCTTGCTACTCCATCATCATGCAATCCAGATATAAGCTCAACATGACAAACTTTGGGTGCCCCAAATTAAAAGCTTTCCGCTGGAAATTAACTTGCATAACTTTGGTTTTCTAACTTGAATCTTCTATTTTAACTTAACAATATTATAATTATAACCTTAATAAAAATAAATTACTTTATATTAACATACTTAGATAAGAATCTTCACAAAATTGCATTGACTTTGCATAGTTATGCTGTCATATTCCATGAAAAGGATTATAAAATTTAATCTGTAAACAAAACATGTGCTTGATTTTTATTATTATTTTTGTAAAACTTTGTCTCCAACAATATACTAGTAGTTGAGTCATTAATATAATATTATGCCACGGAGAAGTAAAAGAAAGGAAGAACGTATGTAAGATCCGGCAAGACGCTAGAAGAAGACGACAACCCTATGTCAACCTCAAATTTTTTTTTTTTAGTTTCCCATCCGGTGTCCGGTACCTTCATTGGAGCCCCGATTAATCGGGATTCGCGCCGCATAGGGCCCCATTCGGGGGAAGCTCCCTACCAGTGATTTTTTTATACCCAGGACTCGAACCCGAGACCTCTGATTAAGGGAGGAGTAGTCGCATCCACTACACCACATCACTTGGTGGTTATGTCAACCTCAATTATTTGAGTCAATGACTTACTTTTTTTCAAAATTTTTATTTATTAAAAGTAAGATTCCTAACTCTTAATACCTTAGTTTGTTTCGTATGGCTAACTTAACTAAATCAATTGTAAATACTAGGTGCGGGTAAGTTTTTACCTAATACGAATACTAAGAAATAGACAGTACAAATGAAATATGTAATGCACAGTAAGAAGAAACAGTAAAAATTACTCCATCCATTCCAAATTAGTTGTCACCTTAGTTTTTTCACACTCATTAAGATAATCATTAAATAAAGTATGTACTTTACTATGTTACCCCTATTAAATGTTTGACTATTGAATTTTGTTGAGAATTCTTTTAATTATTAAGAATATAGTTGGAAAAGACTAACAATTATAATCTTGAAATCTTAAAATGGCAATTAAATTGCGAATATTTTTTGGTAAAATGACAATTAAAATGGGACTAATGGAGTATAGTATTGGACCAAATAAACTATTGTAGGAGTATAAGATCATGTTTGTCAATTAGTGAATAGAAAATACATCTATCCCTTCGATAAAAATTATTAAAACTTCAATAATGCATAGTAAATACCATTGGTATTAAAATAAAAGGACAGAAATGTTGAGCTGCCAGTGAGCTGCTTCACTAACTACACATGCACTATATATTTCCCTCGAAAAAGTTGATATAGTAAGGCGTTATATATAGTTGAAGCAATACTTGAATACCCTTAACATGGCGGATTCCAGTTCTCATTTTCTGAGGAAGAAGCCTTACGAGCCTCCTCAATGGGCCTCTCATCTTAGTCCCATTCCCTCTCACATTTTTTCCCTTGGTCATGTAAGTCAACAATCTCTCTAGCTTTAAATTTATTTTACGGTTATTCGTTTTGTAGATTAATTATTGTTTTCTTTTTCTTGGCTTTTTGGAAACTTGTGTTTAGTTTCCAACTCCAATTCACAAGTGGGAACTACCTAATTTGCCCAACAACACTCAGGTTTGGGTTAAGGTAAATATTCTTTATTCACTTCTTCTCTATTTTAAACACACACGCAAACTATCTACCATGCACAAACAAAACGAGGAAAACTTTCAGATACTGACCGGTAAGATGTTTGGTCAGAGTATATTGAAGTAAAAAACAATGTTATGTAAATAAACTTTTACTCCTATGCTTTCGTAAATAATTACCTATTTTAAAAGTTATTTAATTTTTAGTAGCTACTATTTGAATTTCAAACCTGTTTATGTTTATGTCTAACTTCATACGTAAACTTTAGACATTCATATTTGAAGATAAGATCCGAAGGTCTGAAGTTCAACCTGAAGGCCTGGAGGTTTGAAATTAAGATCTAGTTTGTAGTTAAGTCCATAAGTTCTAAAGTTTAACCTAGTGGCTAAAACTAAATAATTTTTAAAATCTGGCAATTAGAGTTTCAGATCTTAAGAAGATCCAAAAACTGCAAAATTGAATTTTTTTAAAACTATATGATAATTGTATGACAACATTATGCCAATTGTATCTTCGTTGTATATGATTTGTATGTCATGTTTATCAATTGTATCGCATTTGTTTTTCTTGCGTTTCACTTGTATATATGTATTTATACTTCTCATTCTTCTTCTTCTTTTTTTTTTTTTTTTCATTTTTATGGTGACTATAATAGTGGTTATGGTGCTTTGTGGTGGTCATGGTGTTTTGTGGTGGTTTGAAAGTGGGAGGATTGTATGTCCGCTATTTGTTCATTGTACATACATGAAAAATTATACATACAGTGAAAATACAGTTTACATATTGAAAAAATATTTGGCATATAAGTATAAACAAATTTAAAGATAAAAAACTTAAAGAAAAATGTTTCAGTGACTGGAAGCCAACTGCAGCCGGCTCCACCGGCTGAAGCGGGCAATACCGTTTTTCACCTTAAATATAAAAGTTCCAACCAAATATACAAATTAGACTTTTTACCCTTTTAAGCTTGAAAAATAGTAAATTTAATCTTAGAAAGTACATGAAAGTACAACCCAGTAATCTTAAAAAGCACATGAAAGGACAGCCCAGTAATCTTAAAAAGCACATATATAAGTATACATAAAAAATAAAAAATAACGTTTTTAAGCTTGAAAAACAAGTGACTTTACATAAATACAAATATAAACTAGGATATATAAATATAAACGTGTATACACCACATATACAAGCCATACAAAATAAATTTATAAAAATTTACAAAGTAGATGTAAAAAATATGTAGGTGCACACCTACATTTGACTCAAAAACACACATACATACTACTATTTACAATACTATGAAAAATAGACATACCAAAGATATTTGAAGAAACACTATACTTGAAGCGCCCACACACAATCATATAACGGATAACAAAGTAATACAACTTGAAATTCAAAAAATAAATATATTCATGCACCAATACATACATATACACAAAAATATAAAATTATACACATATAAAAAAGAAAGAAAGGGAGAAGCAGATCGACAGCGCACCAACGCACATAGGAGCAGCGATAGCAGAGGCGGTGCACAACAGTAGCAGGGCAAGCAGCACTGGCAACAGTACCACCAGAGATAACAACAACAACCATTCAAAAAATGAGGGCGGAAGGGCCGGCGGGTGGAGAAGGGGGAGAGAAATAAGGAGGAAGATATTAAGATTAAGTGTTAGTAAGAGAAATATCTAAAATGATTTATCGAGGGTAATAAAATGAAAAATATCATTATGTTTCATTTTAAAGTAACTATCTACGTAAATTTTTTTAAACAAGTATTGTTATGTTTTAAAACTCTAGTAATATTGCTATTTTTGTGCAAAATGTTAGTTTGATTAAACAAAATAAAATTTGACCAATTTGCCCTTAATAATATATACTTTTTTGTTTACTAAGTTTCTTAGAGAGAAAAAAAAGAGGCTAAATTCATCAGATCCCACTTTTGGGTAAGGATGGCAACGGGGCGGGGCGGGTTTTACTCTACACAGAACGGGGCAGGGCGGGTTAAAGCCATTTGCGGGGCGGGGTGGGGCGGGACGGGTTGGGACAAATTCTTTTAAAATTTTAGCGGGGCGGGTTTATCTAATTTTTTTTTTTTTTTACAAATCCTTCTAGAACCTGTTTTAAAATATTTATAACTAGTCAATTTAATTATGTTATGTACTTTATCACTTTTACATTATATATAAAAGGCTTAATTTTATAACAAACTTATACATATGGGTATGTATAAAATCTATCATTAGAATAATAAAATTATTGCCCAAACTACTATGATAATTTACCTAAGATAAAGTGATTAATACTTGAGAAAGTCGTTAATTAATTCATAAAAAATAAAAGGAAAATAAAAATAATATAGCGGGGAGGGGCGAGGCGGGTTAATGCAGGGCGGGGCGGGTTGAGAAGTGGCAAAAATATTATGCGGGACGGGGCGGGGCGGGTTTAACTTTAGCAGGTTAAGATTCAACCCGCTCCGCACCCGCCCGCGCTGCTGCCATCTCTACTTTTGGGCATTAATGTTTCCCCTCAAACTTGGGAGACGTCGCCGAAAAACGTTGTTTTCTCCTCTACTAAAAGTTGAGCTATAGTTACAGAAAATAAACCTTGTTATTGAAGAGAAATAAATTACTCCACCTAGTTCTATTTCGGCTTGTTGCTAAATTATGTGCAGGCTTGTTGATTAAAGCAATTGTAGTGCTCTTCACACCAACACAAGAGAAATTTACATGTCTAACTCATACTTGTGTGATGTCTTATATTGCTTGATAAGTGGACTAATTTAATTGTGTGATGCCTTATATTGCTTGATAAGTGGACTAATTTAAGTCTTACTTGTTAGTTGTCAATCAATTAAATCTAAATTAAGAAAGGCTTTCTCTCTTTAATCTTGTGGCTTTTATTTTTCGCCATTCATGTGGTTCTTATTTCAAAATAACACTCACAAGAAGGCTGTGGCTGGACATCTGCCACACTCAGTGCCTTCGTAGACATCATTTTATTTACCATAGTTGAAGTGTTCGCATAAAAGTAACATAAATACATATAATTGATGACAAAAAATTGATCCAAAATCCACTAAACAAAAAGATCCTTGGACTAATTACCAATTAATGACTATCTTTCACCGTAACTTTTTAGTATTTTTATAGGCAACTTCCACCGGAAGAAGAACCAAAGCAATGCTTGTACAACGAATTTTTGGTTAAATAAAAAGCTCATAAAGTTTCTTAAATAAAAGGATATAGTATTAGTAAGGATAAATTAGTCATATTATAACTTTCTTAATTAATGATTTATAAGTTAAAAAATTGTAAGAAGAAATCAAAATTAATGAGGTAAACATAATATTAAATTACAAGAGAAACTAGAGTTATGGAGCGAAGAAATTTTTTGAAACTATCCCTCCCTCGATTTTAAATTGTATTGTTTGAAGCGATTTCTTGTGATGTTAGTTACTGTTATTTGTCTGCATTCCAAGCCAACAGTATACACTGCCTGTCCTTAAGAAATCTAATCCCCTCATAGTTACCCAAGATTTGTGGATTAATTTCTCCCAGGATAGAATGGAATTATCCTCACTGTGATAGCGGTAATTCAAATCACAGTGAACAGCGAACTCAAATAATGGTAGCAAATCACACTGACTCAGAACTTACTTTTTGTTTTGAAAACAAATGCAAAAAATAATGAGAGAGAGAGTATGAAATTTTTGGATGATTAAAATGAGGCAAAATGCCTCTCTATTTATAGCCACAAGATTTGGAGTGAAAAGGCATGAAGGTGTCTTTTGGTGAAATGGCTGTTCATGAAAGGCAGCCTTCAAGGTGGCTGTTCGATGAAAAGGCACATTTTCATTGGTGAAGTAGCTGTTCATGAAAGGCAGCCTTCAAAGTGGCTGTTCAATGAAAGCACCCTTTCATTTGGAATAACTTTACGAGAAAATTATGTGGCATAAACATTTAGAAGAGTCCTTAACAAAAAATAGACACATTTTTCCTTTATTATGATTTATAGACATTTAACATTATGTCATTTACTTGTTATAGACATTTTTTTTACTTAACACTTTCCACCTTCCATGCCTACTTTTAGGGAACTTAATAGATGAGGTTAGTTATTTTTAGATGTGATCTTATCTCACTAATTAAAGATATTTATTAAATATTTCATACTAAATCAATTAACTTAAGTTTCTCCTAATTTAAAGCAAACAAATTCAAAAGGCGGTAATCTAAAAAGTCAAAATTTTTTATACAGAGTTAATATTGGTACACGATGAATATTTATGTCTCTCCATATTGGGATGTGAAACACTTTTTATTTTAGGGAGAAATAATGGGTCATCACTGAATTTTTGGAGTATATTTTTCTAATTAAATTTTGGATATGTTCTAAATATTTTAACACAATCTCGTATCACTTGATTTTCTACTACTTAAATAAAAAATAAAATAAAAATTGAAAAGTCTGTATATCAAAGACACGACAACTTTTTGTTTACTGTCCAATTATATTGGTTATATATATTTGATATGTTAAAATGCACGTGCAGTATGAGTTTTAAAGAAATATGCATCCAATATGCACTTGACGCATGAGTTATATTTAATGTCATTGCAATATGCCTTCAATATGCTCTAATTAATTCGCCAATAAATATTACAATAATGCACATGTAGTATGAGTTAAATAAAATATACATTTAATATGCAAATTGGATGCATATTCTTAATTTATGCACTTTATATGTGTTGATATATATTTTATGTTATATTTTGTGCATATTATTTGTATATTACTAGTTTTTTTTTTTTTTGTATATTACTAGCTTTGTATATTTTATACGTAGTATTTGTATATTACTAGCTTGTCTGTGTTTATCAGTTTATCTTATTGATATATCTTGAATATAGCAGTAAGGTGCATATTTATGCAATTTTATTGAAATATTCAAATAGTCGCAACAATTTTTTCTTATCATGGAAAAGGATTGTACCAAAGTAATAAATAATACGTAAATAACTACGTTGGCAAAGGAAGAAAAGATTATCTTTTCAAACTAAGGTATCAACTATTGAAGTCAAAATCTCATAAAATCAAATAGTAAAACTGGAAAAAAAAGTTGGCTGTCATTTGGTCAAAGACTAGCCAAAAAATAAAAGGCCTACTAGTAGATAATTATGATCCCGTAATTGTAGCAAACGGTTGAGGTTGTAAAGGATAAGTTTTGCTATTTTTTAAGTTAATAATTATTTTAAATCTACATGGTATTGGCTAGACTTTGTTTAATGGTCCTAGTGTCTATTTGAATGTAGGGCTAGACATGCTTTTGGCTAGATATGTTTTTTTCTCTAACTTTACAGCAGCCCACCTTTGGAATATTTGCATAAATAGTCCACTTTTTAATTTCGTTACGAAAACGGCTCCATATCAAATATTAATATAAAATATTAATATTTATTTCATTTCCCATTCACACCACTTTACCTTCCTTCCAAACCCAACAGTTACTAATTGTGAGAGAATCTCTTTAATCTAGTGCAGATTGCTAAATGATACTACTATGTTTAATGGAGTGGCTCAAATTTACTTTTTACTTAGAAAGAATTAGTAGTAGTAGGAGTCGAGTCTTAGAAAGTGTAGTTGGGACTAGTTGATAACATAAATTTTATTCGAATAAATGTTGACGTGATTACGTTTCCTTTTGTTTTTTTAGTAGTAATACCTGAGTACCTACACTTTCAATAACACATTAGCATATCACTCTACTAGAGTTTTGCCTGCATGGAAATGTGTTTTTCCTGAGTGTCACTATTCCAGAACCTGAACAAACTTTTGGATTACAGCGTGATGATCTGTCAGGAATGCAGTTGAGTGGTAACAAGGTCAGAAAGCTGGAGTTCTTGTTGGCAGATGCTGTGGCACAGGGAGCTGATTGCATAATCACTATAGGTGGGGTACAGAGTAATCACTGTCGTGCTACTGCTGTCGCCGCCAAGTACTTAAACCTTGACTGTTATCTCATCTTACGTACTTCAAAGGTATACCGTAATTGTTCTCTTGGTAGTTTGTTTCTCATGCTTCTGCCGCAAGTCGTCACTTCTTTAGTTATGTCACAGTTACTTGTGGACAAAGATCCTGGATTAACAGGGAACCTCCTTGTTGACCGTTTAGTTGGAGCACACATCGATCTTGTCTCAGAAGAAGATTATGCAAAAGTTGGCAGAGAGGTTTATACTTTCTTCCTCCTACTTTTGCATTCTCCTCTTATGTCTCTATCTAATGCATTGTTGTTTGAGCTCTTTAACATTCTCTCCATGCTTGCACAAGGAGACTTTGAGGTAAATGTAGTTTGTTGCCAAGAAAGACACTTCTATGTTTGATTAGATTAGAAAGCTCCATTAATGATGTGGAGACCATGAATGGCTCTTTGAACTCTTCACAACATGAAATAGCTTTCCTGTATATGCTGCCCATCACACTCTTATTGCTGGTAATTAATAAGAGTTGCACAATTTGAACAAATACACCCACTACTTTAGACTTGAACTATATTTGTACAGTTGAACAATTTGAACAAATACATGTACTAAATTCTAATGCGTCTTTGACAAAGTAGTAGAAGGGTTTATCTTTTATAGTACTGATTCTGATGTCCATCATGTCTCAGGCTCTTACCAAAATATTGAAAGAAAAGCTGTTAAGTGAAGGGAGAAAGCCATATGTCATCCCTGTTGGTGGATCAAGTTCTGTAGCAACCTGGTGAGCCTCATATTCTGATGCCACTGGCTTGTTACCTATGTCTGATAAAGCATAAACCTACTTCCTTTCGTCTTTCTTATTGTCAGCATTGCGCTTGCACTTTGAGATGTGTTTTGGGTACTTTCAGCATCAAGTTGTTGCCATAAGTTCTTAGTTATCAGCTCCTGAGTTTAGAGCTCCTATACAGCCTCTGAACTCATTGCGACTTGCCTTAAATTTGAACTACAATATATGTTGCTCATTCCCTATTCATTGTGAATCCTTCAATAGTGAATATATTTTCCATCTTGTGGCCCCAGGATTATTGCATTAGCATTCTTCTTCTGCTTGGCAATATTCTTATTAATTATTATTCCTTTTCAAACTAAATATGGTGACACTAAGGGAAGCTAGAGATAATTTATTTTCAATTGACAGAGCTATCAATCCTTCGGAAGCTAGTAGCATAACTTCTTTTTATAAGGTAAAGTATAGAATCTCCGGTAACAACAACCAAGTTTTATACACACTGGAACCTCATGGGTACATAAAAAAATAACTATGAATGAGAGGCATTCCTTCAAATGTACATAATCATTCTCTACCCCGTCAAAAAGTCTCCTGTTTCTTTCCTTCGTGGGGATCCACATAAGTGCTAGTGGGGCAAAATTCGAGACTCTTGGACTTTCTTCCTTATTCTCCATTACCAGTTGTAGTTCTTTCACTATACCCGAGATTGCCAATTACATCCCGAACCATCTCAAAATCTCACACCATTAAATAGGTGGCTGTTATCCACTGTCCCTAGTTAGTATAGGATGAATAAGCTGCCTTCACAGTGAAGGGTTTACCCCTACCTACATTCCATTCTATAGTGTCTTCACAGTCATTGAAGTTTGTAAACCCCTCCAAACTTTTGAAGAAATTCGCTATCCTTGAAAATATCCAATCATTTAAGGGTCTTCTGAGAGATAGATTCCAACTATGCTGATCTCTTACTTCACTAAGCTTAGCGTGAGACTCACACTCAAAAAGGTGTGCTAACAGGTCGTGTGCACCATTCATCCTGGCTTCCATACTTCTATTAAATCACATTCCTCCAGAGTCCATGTTCCTCTATGCTTAATCTCCACAACCATTTAGATATAGTAGGCTCTTATTATGCACTTTCAGATGTTTGATGCCTAAACCCCCCTCATTTGTCTTGATGACATATGTCCATCTTACCAGGAGTGTCCTTGCCAGAGAAAATTTCTCCTCAAAGTCTCTTCTCCACTTTAGCCGGTAATGGAAAGAGTGACATGACATAGGTTGGAAGTGAGTCCGACACACCATTGATAAGAACCAATCTGCCTCCTAGAGATAGGTATTTTTATTTTTGATAATGCAACCTTGAGATAGGTATCGAGCCTTCCAAGTTGCAAGTGTCTTCTCACATTTTTCAATGACCTATTCCATATTTCCATTGCTTTGTTTTTTGCTCCTAGAGCCAAACCCAAATAAGTGATGGGTAAATGACCAACCCCACAACCCAAGATCCCTGCTATAATCTGCACAACATCTACTTGATTCACCGGAAAGATTGTCGTTTTGTCCCAATTTATATGTAAATCCAGAGATGACTTTAAAAATAGTTAGGATCATTCCAAGTTGTGTGACATTTTCCATAGAAGGTTCACAAAAACTCAATGTGTCATCTGCATATAATAGATGAGTTATGCACACACTGTTCACGAGCCTATTGTTGACTTGAAAGCCCCTGATCCACTTAATTTGGACTACCCTCATCACCATGTTATTAAACCCCTCCATTGCTAAACTGAGCAAAAAAGGTGATAGAGGTCTCCCTGCCTGAGGCCCCTCTGAGATGAAAAGAATCCCACAGGACTCCCCTTGACTAGTACAGAAAACTTAGCTGTTGAAATGCAAAATTTGGTCAACCCCAACCATTTCCTACCAGTGCCCATGTTACTCATAATGTTAACAAGAAATTCCTATTAACATGGTCATGTGCTTGCTGGATATCTAGTTTGATGTTTGGTCTCGAAATTTGCCCTATTTTGGATAGATATACAAAATCCTTGAACCTAGTTTCACCATTATGCTAAGAGTGACCATTTTTCAGGGGCTACATTGAGGCAATCCGGGAAGTTGAGCGACAACTTCAGCACTCAAGCAATGAATGGAAGTTCGATGACATTGTTGTAGCTTGTTGCAGGTTTAGTGCCTCTTCTGCATAATTTTTATGATTGCTATGCTATGCAGAAGATTATTACATTTTAAATTGTCCATGCATTGAATCATTAAGCAAGGAATTATTTTTTTGGAGAAAGAGTCATTCAGCAAGGCTTGCTAAAGGTATTGTTAAAAAATTTGTCCGCAATTTCCAAAATTAATAAGAATTAATTTGAAAATTTTGTCCACAATTTCCGCAAACCCCTGAGGCCAATAATGCATTGTTCGAAACTCAGTAGACAATAGACTAGTACTCTTAAAAAGGACTAGTACACTCACTTTGATCCATGACATGCCTAATCCTTCCTTGACTGTAGTTAGATGCACAAACAGTCTCTCTTTCTTGTTGTGGTATTTTATTGCGAGTATTGCTGAAGAAGCTTTTGATAGCAGATTCTCCTTGGACATTGGCTCCACCCACGTTTTTGGTGATGCCCAATTTTTTTGGTTCCACCTAATAACCTGTTTTCCTATCAATTGAGAATCTCTACCGTTGGAAACCAGATTGAATTCAATGACATTTGTTTTGCATCTTTACATACATCAGTTGAGTCATCCTCTGCTAGGTACTTTTGAAGGTTCAACAGTTTCTCTTACCACCAGCTTTTGTGGTGCGTTCTAGTATAACTGTTACCTGAGAATGTTATCAACCTGATGAATCCAAAAATATTTACTTTTGCATTTCTAGATGCCTCATTTGTGCATCTCTAGTATAATTTCCAGTTTATCTTATGTTTTCTCTTCTTCTGGATTGCTCGTACTAAACGAGTAACTTCAACTTCTTAAAAAAGATCTTTTGTTACATTTGTAGTTCATTATGGTGAAAGTCTGTGATTTAGTTATCTTACAGTGTTATATTCTCAGTGCTGTGTCTCCTTTGTTTTCAGTGGGTGTACGACCACTGGTTTGGCTCTCGCATCCAGCCTCAGTGGCCTGAGAGCAAAAGTAAATAGCTAGTGTCTTTCTGTTGCTCCATCTTCACAAACAGCAAGTTTCACTAATAAGTGGTTTGGTTTTGTAGGTTAATGCATTTTCTGTTTGGAGTGATCCAGATTATTTTTATAACTATCTTCAAGGCCTACTTGATGGAATTAGTGCAGGGGTCAGCTCACGCGATATTGTTAGCATTCACGATGTAAGGACATCATTGTTTTCTTCTTTTCAAAATGTACCTGTTTTACATTCATCCATTTAATTGTGTACCTTCTTGTTGCTCATTAACTATTGAGATACTAATTTCATGATAAAAAAACATGACATCACTATTGGTTGTAATTCATGGATATTTGGTCATCTTGACTGTATATGTTCTCTTTTCCCATGTTATACATCTTACATAACTTATGATGTTAAACATGGATGACTTTACTCAAAATAATGGAGCTCGACCTTCATGGCCAATATCAATGGTTGATCTTTTCCCCGTTAAATAATGTCGTCATTGAAATTTTATAAGTCATTCAAGTCCAACGTAACATTAAAAAAGTCATTCATGCCCAACATCCATGTTTGGCGTTTGCTCAAGAAGAATAATGCAAGTTACTAGCCAGCTCTTCATATGATGTATAGTCTAGTACTCTAGTTCTCTGAAGAATCTCTTGGCGTCAACAAGTCTTGTGCTTTCACCTTGTTTTTTCAACAGGCGAAAGGCCTTGGCTATGCTATGAGCACAGCTGAAGAGCTTAAATTTGTGAAGCAAGTTGCTGAAGCCACAGGGGTTATTCTTGACCCTGTCTACAGGTATGGCCAATTGTGCCTTCTCATTCTTTCTTTATGTTCTTATGGCATGTTGGCCTTCCGCGGAGTGTCCATGCGAATCACCTATTCTTACGATTGTATCAAATCTTGGAGAATTTGGAGAATATTTGTTCACTATGGAGCCTGTAAAAGTGGAATCCTGAGGCTATTTATCCAAAAAGAAAGGAAACAGTCGAACTCCTTTTCTGGTTTTTGCATTCTAGACTTGTTGTTGAAAAGCATCTTCAGCAAAAATTACTTGAGATCATCAAAAGAGTGAATGAAGAAAATGACAATTCATATTACATTAAGCTATAAATGATGAATATGGTCTTGCGTGTGATTTTGAGACGTGGTTACTGATATAGATGTTGTTAATGTAGCTGTACTGAGTTCTGCTGTAGCCTTGCTGAAGTGGGTTTGTAAGCCGAGAAATGTCTGAACACTGACTAGGTTCTAGTGAAATAAAGGGCTGGAGTTTTCCAACATCTACACATTAGAACTGAACCTTGCACTTGAATTTGACGTAAAGCAAGGAAGAACGATGAGGCATGAGCGATATATAACTCATACTGATTCCAATAATTGTCTTTTTGTGAAAACACATACTTCTTACATTCTTCTGATTGTTCGTTCTTGCAGCGGTAAAGCAGCTTATGGAATGATGAAAGACATGAGCAAGAATCCAAAGAAGTGGGAAGGAAGAAAGATTCTCTTCATACACACAGGTGGACTACTGGGTTTATATGGCAAAGCTGATGAAATGGCCTCTTTAATGGGCAAATGGCGTAAAATGGATATCAATGAATCTATCCCCAGATAAGACGGCATTGGCAAAATATTCTGAAATCGCGAAAGAGGTGATGCCAATCATGTTGTCAAACGTTTACATGATTAAAATTCCAAATTCCAGCATATCTGGATTTACTTGAATAAAGAAAGTGCTTTGGATAGTTGCAACCAATTGTATCGTATTATATTATTGTTACAAACTTACAATGAGTACAGCGTTTATTTTGATACTCCCTCCGTCCCTATTTGTTTGTCATAGTTTGACTTGGCACAAAGTTTAATAAAATAAGAAAAATTTTTGAAACTTGTGGTCTAAAATAAGCCATGAATAAATGTGTGGCTATAAATGAGTCAAAAAGTAATTTTAGAGTTGAATTATTACCAAATTTAGAAATATAACAATCTTTTTGGGACAGACTAATAAGGAAAGCATGACAAACAAAGTGGGACAGAGGGAGTAGTTATTTTAATTACTATTGTACTGTATCGTTAAATTCATTGTTATGTAACCATGAAAATCATCACTTATATAACGACCAATTTGGTGGGATCGCGTCGTTACTTATTTTTCTTTCCATCATGCCCTCACTTATTATTTAATATTTCCATTTTACCATTTTTCCTTATATTCACTTATTAAACCACGGTAAACAATACAACCTAAACAATACAACCTATCCAAGCATGGTACAACAAAATATGATACAATACAACACGATACTACAATACAATACAATACAATACAATACAATATGAAACGATGGGTAACAACCATCCAAACGGAGTGTAAGCCACTTCTACCAATGGTTGAATTACGAATATATGATTCCCAGTGCTACAGCAACTAGGCAGCTGTATAGCTTTTGCCATCAGCTCACAAGAGATTTTAAGGACTTGTCATAGCTAGTTAATTCGAAAGGGAAATTCATACTGCCAAAGGACCACTGCAAGTTAGATGAGAACCTAATCTACAGGTGGCGACAGCGGCAATCTACATGGTTCTCCAGCATCTCTAGAACTACCACGCCAGGCCAGAGTCTTTGATTGTTTTCACTTTCTAGTTAGATCACAATCAGTTCAAAGAAATATGATCTATAACCCTGGATTAAAACAACCAGCACTAGTTCAATATCATGGAGGTTCAATTCTTTTAAGTGACAGACTCATTGTATTACTATGTTTTTATTTCATACTTGACATAGTTAATAGTAAACTGAGGATGCAAGATTAAGTAATCGTGGATGGAGCCAGAGTGCGACAAGCTTTTTATGTCTTCTATTAACAAGAATTACGTTGACATCGATGGGTACCCTGTTACCACTAAACTTCAAGTCAGTATATTTATTCCCTTAGCTTTTCCTCTTCATGTTTCTATTAGTACTACCTTCGCGCATTTTGTATGGTGATATTTGACTAGACACAGTTTATTAGACATGTTTTATATGTCAATGATAGTGTTGTAATAGTTCAAAAATTAGTTCGATAAAGAAAATATCATATCAAAGTTAAATTTTAGATAGTTTATCCCTGGTCTAGTGGGAAAAGTCATCTTGTGATGTATGGTGTAGGCGCATTCGAACCGAGACAAAGGTCTGGTATTTAAGTTTGTTAGTTTTTGAACTGATGTTTGTGAGCACAGAGATCCCTTCTGAGTTTGTGAGATCCTTGCATGCAAAGTAACCTGGCTTTAATCACATTGTTCACCTTGAATCCTCTGCAATATTATTGCTGCTAAACCATGATGAAAATGATTGGTTCTGATCAACTTTAAGGGTTATAAGAGCATCATGAAGAGCTGAACGGCAAATGCAAAAGTACTCAAAGAGGCAACTGAGAAAATGGGGCGTTTTGATATTGTCTCTAAAGATGTGGGCGTGCCTGTAGTAGCATTTTCTCTCAGGGACAGTAGCAAATATACAGTCTTCGATGTGTCTAATTATCTTAGAAGATATGGATGGATTGTCCCCAGCATACACCATGCCGCCAGATGCTGAACACGTTGCTGTTCTGAGGCTTGTTGTTCGAGAGGACTTCAGCCACAGCCTGGCGGAGAGACTTGTATCCGACACTGAAGTGTTCTGAAAGAGTTCGATACTTAGCCAATTCATTTTCCAACCAAAGTTGCTCGTGTCACTGTAGAGGAAGTGCATAATGGAAAGGGTGGTGGGGTTCATTTCCACCAAGATCTTATAGAGAATCAGAAAGACATACTCGAGCATATATTGGAGAAAGATAGCAGATAAGAAAATTAGTGGAGTCTGTTAGTTCAGTTGAGAGATTGTTATGTGATGTTCTTACCTGTACTCTAGCCTCTTTGGTTTCTTAGGTACATGTACAACTAATGTTGAAGTGTGCACTTGGTTTCGATCTAATGCAGTTGTACTGCAATGAAGGTTGAAGGAGTATGTGTAGTAATTATTCTTATTCTTTTGGTTTCATTTGGTGTAATACTACTTCATTTCATAGAGAATGACACGTTTTGTATTTGAGAATAATTCATGAAACATTTTTATATTTGAGAACAATTCAACTTTGATAACATAAAGTTATGACATACTTTACTGTACAAGAATTTATTTTTTGCACTTCCTACTGAGTCAACATCTTTATGTCATGACACAAAGAATATACTCCCTCCGTCCCAAATTAATTGTCACTTTAGTAAAATGTGTTTGTCCCAAATTAGTTGTCACTTTAAGATTTCAAAGCTAAATTGATTAATTCTTTCCAACTATACCCCTAATAATTTAAAAAAATCTTTAAAAAAATTAATGGTGAAACATTAAATAGGAATAAGATAGTAAAATAAACACCATATTTAATAACTTTCTTAATGGACGTGAAATAGCTTAAAACAACAACTAAAATGGGACGGAGGGAGTATTAACTATGTTGCTATAACGGTCACGAATGCTCAATGAGGTAAAGTTGAAATGAGGAATGTATAGGAAATTTTACATAAATAACCGCTCTAAACAATATGCTTAAATTATGCACATAGTATACAACAGTATGTATAAAATATACATCAATTATGCAATAAATTGACTATTTTTTGTTAAATTGATCTAGTATTGTTCATGCAGTATAATTTTCCTTAGTATATTAATTATGGAGTAATCCTTTCACTTTGTTTATGAAGTTTATTGGAACAAGTTAAATAAATGATTTTAAAAAAAATTAATGATTTTTCAAATAATATTATATAACATTTGTATGATCATAAACTTTTGAAATCATGTGACGAGTATATGAATATGTCATTCTCATTAAAATGAAATTAATTTAAAAATCTCAGATATGTGAAAATGAAAATAACAAAATGAAGTGCAAATTTTCCCGCCAAAACAGAGCAAATAAATACCTAGTAACAGCGCCGTCTCCCGCCCAGTCTTCCATTTTTCAGATCCACAAAACACAGAACCAAAAAAACTAAACACTCCTCAAATTCCTGAATCAAAGATGAGCGGAGTTTTGCGAAACAAAGTACAAAGGAAGTTCAAAATGAGAGGTTACTCTCTCAAAGTGGACGCACTTTCAGAAGTGCTCTCTTTTCTTTCACATTTTCCTTCAGATTCTCTCGACGATGCTCTCGAACTCCTCCTCGATGAACTTCACCATCTCTCATGTCCGTACTACACTCGATTAACCCTAACGTCTTTTTTATTTTCATTTATTTATTTGGATTTTAATTAATTTTTATGTTTGCTTCAGTAAAATCTGCGATTTTGGATAGGGAGCCAGTGCATAAAGTTGTGAGCCTTTTATTAGAAGCAGATGCTGCTGTGGAACAAAACCCTAGCTCTAGCGCCTCGCCTTCGTCTGCGCTTCGTGTTACTGATGCTTTTATTATTCCTAAATTTCGATATGATCCTGTTAAGAAGTTCTTTTACGAGTATGTTAATATCGATTTTGACCTTTTTGATTTAATTTTATTGTTTTTAATTGTTTCCATATTGTATTAGTTGCATTAAATTGTAGTAATTGTTTGCTTCTTATTACACTAGAAATGTTTGTTTGCTCACATTATTTTAACCTTATCATTTGTAGCTTAGATATAGGTAAATACTTCCAGAAAGTTTGCCTATTAGCCGTCCATGGTTAGGCTTGGGCGATAAAAGTGTTTTATTTTTAGGGTCTTATGGCTATCTGCCAGAACTTTTTGGACTAAATTCCTGCGATCTGTTAGGAAGTGCTGCAGAGTTCTGGCGATGGGGGCTAAAGTTTAATGGGGTTTTAGTGGGGGCCCAGAAGTTTAGCAGTGTTGAAGTGTCCTATTTTTGTATCTCCCAGTAACATTTCTAATAGCTCATGCAGATATGATGAAAGGAAAGAAAAGGTCAAAAGTAAAAACTTAGAAATTTTTTGGTTACGGGATACTACTGAAGTAAGCATAACCTGGAAACTGTTTACTGTCTGACCTTAAAGAGTTTTGATTGTTCTGTCAGATTGTAGCTAAAGAACCCTTTTCTGTTTGTTTAAGTTGATGTTTTTTTTAAGTTGAATTGTGTGACCTACCTTATTCGAACATTTTGATGAGACAGTCAAACTATTCAATAAGTAAATAATTGCCACATGTTTGGCCCATTTGATTATGAAAAACCACTGCTTGGCCAAAAAGTATCTCCTCTTTTACACCTTAAGGTTTTAGAAGAGTTAGTCGCACATCTTATCATAAGCGACAGCTTATCATGAGTTTTTAGATGATGTAGTTAGACAATTCAACGTTTTAGGAATAGAAGTGCTGAGAAGTTAGTTCTCTTTTTTGAATTGGTATACGAGCCGAGGAAACTGCCGGTTAGGTTTTTCAGTCATAGAGTAACAAGTTGCATTTTCTTCTTCTTATTCTTCTTCTTATGATTCTTTCTTTGGAAGTGCATGTTTTGCTTTGTTTCTGCAAGTTATAGGTGTATAAATTAGAGCTCATCTGCTTATAATTTCAAGTTAAAAAGAAGATTGTTCCTTTTGCATCTATAGGCACATGGGGAGGCTTCCCCTTCACGGTGATGCCACTGCAAAAGCCACCTTATATAAGGACAGATTCCTCTTATTGTTCCAGAGGTTATCTCGGGATCCACGCTTTTCTACCCTTGCTTTTGATGCCCCTACTTCCGAGTGCTGTGAGGTGAGTAGTGGCTATGATCCTAATTTCAATTCAGATCTCTATCGATGGGTTGCAGAGCTATGGCTCTTTAAGTTTCTGTGTAAAGTGTTGCTCACAGTAGGAAAATGGTTATTTGCAGATATCTCCGATTCAATCTCTTGTTGGGCGGGTAGGGAGAAGATGGATAATGGGAGTAATATCTCAGTTAGAGGATGGCCATTTCTACTTGGAAGACCTTACAGCAGCTGTTGAAGTCAATTTGTCGAATGCAATATCCTTTTCAGATATCTTATATTTTCACCGCTCATGATAGTTATACAGGAATTGTCCTATTTTTACGAATCGAACACTAATACACTTGAAATTGAGTGGTTAATAACCTTCATTGGCAAGTTTCCTCTTCCCATGTCGAATCTCTACCCATGATTGCTTATTTCTCTTCAGTTCTGTAATGCAATCTTTTTCTACGTTTGTTAAACGTATTTTCTGCTTTGCATATTCTCATACCAGATCTATGTTACCATTCTCAAAAAAATAATCTCATACCAGATCTGGTCACTGTTCCTACATATTCTCAACTTAAAATGGCATGCCACACACAACTCTTGAACTCTTGAAGTGTTGAACCAGGAAGGACCAAAACAAAGCAACACTAAAAATTTGGAGTTCTATTCCAGCAGCTATTGTTTGGAGTTCTATGCCAAAAGTGCATACCTTTGCTAGCTTTTTGATGCAAGATGACAATAATAAATGAAGTTGAACTTCATACATGATTGCATCAGCAAACTGCAAGTCATGTTAATCTTTTGCTGTATTGCATCATCTTCTTAAGCTGGTATTCACCAGTTTTGCTTTACATATTTGCTCTTGTACCTAGTCCCAGTGTTTTACTAATTCATGTGATGTTTGGGTTATGCCTCACATGTGGTCCATCCTCTAGCAGAATGAACCGCATCAAATCTGCTCCCTCTTCATAGAAAACAAACACCGCTTGAAAATTGTGCTGTTAGAGTTAGAGTAATGGCAATAACATGTTGTATATCCATAACCTGCAGTACAAGATAACTACAGGTTTCTTTGTGGAAAACACAATTGTCCTGGCAGAAGGAGAAATGCAGCTGGATGGTGTTTTTCAGGTCCATTCTTATACTGAATCCCTTCATTAAAATAAAAGTTTCGAACTTAATAAATATTTTGAGAAGAGATTGATAGATTAGCAGCAACCTTAATTGTCATACTTTGTGGCGCTTAGGTCTGAGGGAGTTTGTTAATGTCCACATTTAGTTTACCGAGATTTTACAAAAGAACTTCATGAAAAGTGAGTTTCGTTTATTTGATTTGTTTTACCTCCTACAATTGAAGTAATAAGATTAATAAATCTTGCCAAAGCTTATATGCTTAGATATTCTAATTCTGATGTGACTGTTCACACGTTAGCACATTTTGGCAATTGTTGTACCAAGACATAAGCTTCCATATAAGAATTCGGTGTCTGATTTTTTGCTGAGTTTTGGATAAGTTAAGACGATTGTTGGTTAAGTGATGTCTAAATTGCTAAAGTATCGTGCAGGTCAGAACATGTGGATTTCCTCCATTAGAGGACAGAGAAAAGTCCATATCAACTTATTCAGGACTAGACTTCTTTGGTGGCGGTATTCTTACAAAAGAGGAAACTGTATCCTTTGACTTGGTTCAATAATACAAAAATTGAAAAGACTGTTGTAAAACTACTCATGGTGTCTTCAATTAGAAGCTTCCTTAACTTCTGCAACAGCTAAGACTCGCAGAGCTGGAGAAAAAAGCCGTGAATGATATGTTTGTGATACTATCTGATATCTGGTTAGACAGCGAGGAGGTATATATGCTTCTTTTTCCCTTTGTAACCCTCTTCCTGGTTTCAATACGTTTTGACTGGTTATGGTTGCCTGATCCACCATTCTCCTATCCTTAGAGAAGACTCTGGGAAATTTGGATACTATCCTCAATGGTTACGAAAATGTAGAGGTGGTTCCTTCATTATTTGTCTTCATGGGAAATTTCTGCTCTCAGCCATTTAATCTTTCCTTCAAGTCGATCTCAAGTCTCAGGTAAGTCCAAGCTTAAATTTAGCTGTATTACTGCTATAGTTGTTTTGTTGGTAAAGGAAGTGACAAGCAAACATAATTTTCAGAGTTCAGTTTGGAAAGCTTGGGCAAATGATTGCATCCCACCAACGATTAAAAGATCATAGTCGGTTTCTCTTTATTCCCGGTCCTGATGATGTAGGTGTGTTGATAAATCATCAATATTTGTCATTTAGACTTCGTACCAATTTAATAAAATAATGAAGAGGTTTTTCTCTTGTTCTCCAGGTCCTTCAACAGTCCTACCGAGATGTCCTTTGCCTAAATACCTAACCGAAGAACTTCAAAAATATGTTCCGAATGCAATATTCTCCAGCAACCCATGCAGGTATCCTTTGTTTGGTGCACACAGACTTTTGAATTAAACTATGTGAGCTTAGGCTTTGAGCCTTTCTTTTTAACAAAAAGATAAGAAGAAATGCAAATGTGTAGTTCACCATTTAGATTTTCCCTCGTTAAAAACTTCAGTTATCATATGTTGGTTCTTGTTCTGTACATTTTTGGGACTTTGGTGCCACAAAGGTTTCCTACTGAAATATGAGCATATTATAGTTATAGATGAATTGATGCATTAACTTTTCATGTTGAAACAGAATCAAGTTTTATACCCAAGAAATTGTACTTTTCCGCCAAGATTTGCTTTATAGAATGCGAAGGTCATGTCTCATACCTCCCTCAACAGAAGAAACCAGCGATCCATTTGAGCATGTAAGATCTGTCTTCATATTCTTTATTTTGGATTTCTTTTGGTATCATGTCAGTGAAGCTCAGGCTATGCTCACTTTATTTTTATTGCAGCTTGTTGCAACTATCGTACATCAAAGCCATCTTTGCCCCCTCCCTTTGACGGTTCAACCTGTTATCTGGAATTATGATCACAGTCTACATCTTTATCCAACCCCGCATACGGTACTTTCCTCTTTCTTGTATATGTTGGTTCTTTAGAAATTATATTCCTTTTTTCAAAAATTTAGTTCCAATCTTTCAATGGTATGCATGCATACCTTCCTTTATTTAAAAGCTCTGATCTAAATCACCAATATCTACCCTGAACTTGGAGAAATCACAGTTTCGCTAGTAACTCAACTTCCAAGATTTGGTTATACTTTGACAGCAAAGGGGTTTTCCTAATTGCTGAGAAGCTCACTGCTTCCTAGCATTGGGGGGCTAAAATATAATACTAGGTTGCATCTGATTGCAGAATAATGACTAAAGTCTATGATCTTCTTTCACACTGATCCAAATGTGGTTAAACATTTTTATAGGTGGTCTCAAGTTGAGAACTTCTCGAATTTGCTCATTTTTATACTGTTCTTGACCTGCAATGGACAACTCGATGAGAGTTTAAACCAACTGTAAATGATAAAAAGCCTGTCTGATATATTTTTTAACAGATAGTGTTGGGGGACAAAAGCGAGCAGAAGGCATTCAGATACACAGGAGTTACGTGCTTTAATCCTGGTTCCTTCTCAAATGATGGCACATTTGTAGCATATCGGCCATGCAACCAGGAAGTTGAATTATCAGCATTGTAAGCATCAACTTCAAGCTGGCATCTTAGCTTAGCTTAACTGTTTGGTGGCTAAAGTAGTTGCATTTGTCGTTTGGTTCTTTCATTATCTTTGTCCGTCAATAGGATGGTTTTCTGTATATTAATTTATTGTCCTCATCCATTTGTTAAGTCCATAGGATACCCATTCTTACAGGTCATAACATAAATCATATAAGCCAATTCACTATCAGTTGGCTGTTAAAGTTACAAATGATCTTGGATGGATGAAAACTCTTAGTTGTAGAAATGTTAATCAATTCTTCTTCTAATCTTCCAAGTTAAAAGGCAGAAATTGACATTCCCAAATCTAGTGTAAATTTGTGGAAGTAGATTATTGGAGGAGACTGTTATATTACAGGGGGAACCTTTGGAGGTTAAAGAAAGTAAATCAAAGGGGCTTTCTTTTTTATTCCTTGCAATTCATATGTAGCGTCCGAATATAGGCTTAGAGTAATGGTTTTAAAGAAAATGTAAACATACTTGAATGTTGGTATTCTCTATTTTTGGTATAAGAAGGCTATGAAGTTAGTCCATCAGGCCGAAGTCAACTGATGGGAATGGCTAAAGACAAGTTAATATTAAATCATGTCAACTTATATGATTAAATTATAAATGGGATGAAAATGAGAATTCCTACCATAGTTTAGTTTCAGCTAGAAGTTTTTGTGCGAGCATAGATACATGTATTATTAGTCTCCTCATTGCTCATCAAGTAAACTCTCTTGCTTAATGTTTTAGATGCTAAGATTTCAAACTTAATTTTATAGTGGGGTGGATGGGATGCTATAATCTTCTCCCTTTTCTTTTTCCCTCGCTGTGGTAGGTTTTGCCGTTTCGAAGTCTATTACATAGCTTTTCGTTTGTGGCTTTGATGTAGCATATTCTGGTATATGGAACTTGACACCATAAAAAATCCAACATATTTTTTCTTAGTATCGCTGCAGTAATAACAGAAATATTCAAAGACTTGTTCACGTCTTTCTCTTGAAGTCGGTTCTTATTAGGATAAATGCACTCCGTTAGTCAATATTGTCATCAGAATGTGATTATCATTGTGGACTTTAATAGGATTAGTGCACTAATGCACACTTAATTAAACCGAAAGAGAAGGTAGTAGTTCGTGCATTTGTGTAAATATGGTGGTTACTGAAATGACTACTTCCATTTGCTCAGCATCTTATGTGTACTACTATCATAGATTAAAGATAACAATTCGTCTGAGGTACCCATACATGTCATATCCTTGAACATATTCTGAAAGTATCCTCTTAAAGTGAGAAACTAGTAATTATCATATCATATAGAAGATTCTTTATCATATCCACGTTAAATTTTTAACTCTTGTTAAATGTAAATTCTCTTAAGAAAAATAAAAACACCGATGAAACTTATGAAATGGCAAAAATCAAACCAGCCAAATCGATATAGTTGGTTTATTTGGTTTTGGAAAAATTGAATCATGTACACCCCTAGCAGGATGTGTTTTGTCACTGATGTAGGATTTCTTGGGGCCTCAAAACGAGTCCCAAAGAAGAAAGTAGAGGCTAACTAATATGAAAACGTAAGCAAGAATGCTGCATATAGTCAACTTATAAATAAGTGTTTGAAGTAAATGGAGAAGTATAGCGGTAACCTATACGAGACCAGAGGCTAGAGCTCTTTGTGTAATAATATTCTTTTGCATTATCAGTTGATACAAAACAAAATATTTTTACAAACGTGCACAAGTGTTAAGTTTCCATCAAGGTTAGTACAAAGTTTCACCTAAAGGATGTATCTAATCTATGCACACCAGAACTACTCCTAACATAATTCTACCTAACAACTATAACCTCAAAACTAATTAGTACTAACTTATACTCGAAAGACACCCTCTATGTTTTAATTTTCAACTGAGTTTTCTCATGAAGAGATCTGGTAAATATAAAATATAATCTTAGGATTTGATGAAGGTGATTGAAGGACACATTTGTTATATCTGACTTCAAGACAAGAGAAAGTTCCTCCAGAGGCAATAGATAATTAGGTCAGGTAGGTGTACACCTAATTTAATGCTATCTTTAACTTGTAATGAAATGGTTAAGCTGTTAGTTTTCAGGTGGCAATTTGCAGTTGAGAAGCTTAAATAGCTTCAAATGTTTTTACATCCATAATTCAATTCAGGTGAAGAATGTGTAGACAATGATCTTGATGGACAGACAAGCTAACATATTAATTAGGTGAGCTCACAAATGTGCGCACACAACAAATAAAACGTACTAACTACATATGGATTTCTCTATTAACATAAAATTTTTGCATGACAAGGTGCAGAGGCGAGTTAGGATTTAAAGTGTATTAGCTCAGGATATTCTAGTCCTTTTGAGTTCTACTGAATTGATAATTTGTACATATTCAAATTGATTTTAGGACAAATACATGATTTGGATCAAAACTATAGCAGTTCATTCAACCAAAGCCATTATCTTGTACCGATGGCAAAACGATAATGCATGATGCAATGACTTTCATTTTTCGGCTTTCCAGTAATTTATGTTTGCTACAACCTACCCACAGTTTTATGAAAATTCAATTTTGTGCCTCATACAACTAATCATTTTGTCTCACGAATTGACGGACCCAATTTTTGTAGACACAAAGATGTAAGACAAAATAAAAACATCACACAACTAGTGTAAATTGTGTAAGTCACACTAAAGAACTTCTCAGCTTTATGACTATACTGTTATAAAAATAATTCTGTGACTGCACTGACCCGTGAAACACAGTTGTGCAAACTACTCCATGTACTACTTGTAAAGTGATGGCCTTTGTCTTTTTCCAGGTACAAGTAAACCTCGAAATTGGAAGTTCCGAAAATTGTTGAGGGGCTCCGCCTGATATATAGTCTACTTTAATCATATCTATAATCCCATAGGAAAATGACTGATCGAACATGGGATAAAGGTATTGCGACAACTCATTATAAATGTCACTAGTCGATAAATATTTCTGATTTATACATTCATATGAACTTTATCTGGGATATATATTTGTCGTCTATCCTTATTTTGTCTCTTCTTTTAGGAGATCATAGATTCAAATATTTCTTTTCTAGTGAAAGGAGGCAAATACATAAGGTTCAAGTTATGTATACAACTAGTATAAGTAGTTTTTACACCCTATCATGTCATATTAACCTGTTACAGTTGATAATATGCTTCACTTTCGAAGGAGGCTTACCCGTGAATATCATTTTTGGTTGATTGATGATGTAAAAACTGTTACCTTGAGGATAATACATTATGATCACCACTTTCATGAACATTTAATTAAACGTTAATCATGCAATCGTTTAATCAGACACCACTATGGATATGTATTGCTAGCTTCCAGTTCCATGCATGAATCACCAAATTAAAGAGGCTAGTGAAGATATCAAGGAATTAAAGAGCTGAGTGTGTGAAGAAAAAAAGTAGGTAAAACTGGTGAAGAGACAAGAACTAGTCCAACATGAATAACACATGTTTATTTTTTAAGCTTAGGCTTTCTCCATGTACTGATGATGTTGATTTATCATGCAGATATGTATCATTTGTTTAGTCTGTTGATGCTTGTAACTTGGTCGTAAAATTAGCATGCGTTTACTTGGTTTCAGACGTAAAACCATTATTCAATGAAAATTACTCAGAAGAAAGTCCGTGAAACTTTAATTTGCCGGAAGACGTCAAGTTCATACGAAAGGTGTTTTAAAATTGGATAATATACCGATGAGGACTAAGTTATACGACGTAGAAGCACCACTGAAAAATACATTGAGATGAATGATATTTCTCTACCTTTAATTAAATATCATGGTTCGAGTGTTGAGAATAAGAAGATTCTCAATGGAAGAGCCTCCTCTTCAATGGGCCTATGCAATCCGAAATTCAAATTAGTTGGGTTAGCACGTACCGAATAATTATAAAAAATAAAAAGACAGAAGCTGAGTTTTGCTTACAGATGGAGGTTGGGAGATGAATTAAGAGGAAGTTTTATGTACGTAGATCATCGCTTCCCTTCCTAACAAGACAATTTCTTATAAAATACGAATAAACCAATGTTAGGCCAACTATATGAAAGGACTGCATGTAGGTATGACAATTCAACAGAACTTTTTCGTTATTTTGAAATTTTAACAAGATGACTTTGAACAATTACCAATTTCTGATCGTAAGCCTATATATGGGTCTTTCAGTTTATCTGTAAGTTTATTAATATTGAATTTTCTTTATTCTGTTTTTAACGGATTAAAATAAGATAGCTGGACTACTACTTTAATAGGATCTACTTTGTTGATGAACTTGAAATCGGGAGACAGGAACTTTATTATAACGAGAAAAGGTAGAATTCGTTCTTTGGTTAGATAATTAGCAGCGTCATTGTTGTTAGATGACCCATGACTAAAGAGAGTAGATGCTATCAGCAGTTGACTCCCTTTAATTTTGTTTTCATATTGCTTAGGAATTTAGCTTATATACCTGACAATTTACAATAATTTACATTCGTTACCATAGGTAAAAATGACATGATAGTATAAATATTTTTTATACCGTCGTTATATAAAATTAACTCCTAACTTGATGGGTTATATATATAAGTGTATGTGAAATATTTTCGAACTAAAATGTTCTAAATATTTTCCTTAATTATGTTAATCATGACCTAGAAATAGTCTCACTCTCATTAGCTAGTGTTTGAATTAGTATATATTGACAATACTAACTCATATAGAAGGAAGAAAAACTCATTTGATTATGTGTGTGTTCTTGGACATATATATTATATCCTCCTTCAAGGTTAGCAATCCAAGTTTACTATCACAAGAATTTGTTGTGCATAAATGGCTAGTTTTTATTAAGTATGTTGAAAACTTAATTACACATTTAGTGCATTAAAGTTACACGCCTATAGCACAATATATTGGTGTTGTATATAGGTTTGAGTGGTTGCTATCTTCGTTTTTATATTATGGAAGAAGCTTTAAATTCTTGTAGTTTGAGATAAATTAATTCAAACATAATATCAAAATATAATTTAACATGTTTCATTAGATCCTTGCATTTACACGAGCTTATTAATTTCACTTTATATGAGCCATTTACTTGTAGTTGTGAAAATGGCAGTTGTATAGAAGTTAAACTCAACAATATATAAAATTACTTAGAACATAGAAATCGTATTTATTAAGTAATTTATTACGTACTTATCTATTTATATATTGATTTTTGGATGTTATATGTTGTAGTTAAAGGAAAGAAGAAGGAAAATGATGTAATTAGCTAAGGGTGGGTTATGAGCAGACGTCATGTAGGTTAGAAAAACTGGAAAAGACGTTGAAAGCAGAACAAAATTCTCCCAACTACGCAACCTTCCTTCTCCAATATCTCCCTTAATTCTCTCTCTTATACTATCATAATATTATATCCATAAATATATGTAATTAGTATATGATCAGTTGATGCAAAAAGCTAGTTAGCTTTCTTCATGTTATAAGAAAGGTCGTTTTGTTTGTTAGCCTAGATGTTGGCATCAATCGCAGGTATACCAATTAAGTCTCTCCAAACTCCAAACCCCTTTTCTACTTCCTAACAGAAAACACTTCTTTTTCTTCTTCGTCTTCGATAATAATATCAGCAGATTATATTGAAATCCGGTTATTTTTCTGTTATCTTTTATTAGCATATCTCTAGCTTTTCATTTTTCTCCTCAGCCTAGGTTAAACTTTCTATGATCTACAGTACTACACATACCCTTTAAAGCTTGTTGTGTATCGTTTATTTTGATGTTGTATATATTATCTCGTTTCTCTTAGCTCCTTCATCCTGGTTCACCAAGAAAAGTTCTACAAGAAAATAAAGGATCTGCAGGGGTAGGGTTTCTTATTAAACAGTAGTTTAATTATTGGATTTAGAGATTTTTCTATTTCTTGAAGAAGGGCCAGATATATAATTAATCATGTGTAGCAGAGGACATTGGAGGCCTCATGAAGATGAGAAACTCCGAGAGTTAGTTGCTAAATATGGACCTCATAATTGGAATGCTATTGCTGAAAACTTACAAGGCAGATCAGGTGAACATATATGGATCCAGTCATTCAGCACAACAGTATTCTTATGTTTTCATTCAATTATTTGGTTTTATATGAAAGTATGTAAGATTCACAATTTTATATGGTAGCATGCCTCTAGCTAGGGGTTGTGGATTAAAATAATATAATTATCACAGATGCACATTATATATAGTGTAAAAGTGCAGTTTAACTTGTGATATGATCGGGCTAGCTAGGTATATGTTATACCTGTTGGAGACATAATAACTACTCCAATAAAAGTATGTTCAGAGATTCGATTGTATTACCATCTAGGTGACCTAATTGTACAAATATGTTTTACACCATGTTAGTATAGAAGTTAAACTGATCAGAGCTTGATTATCAACAAATCCATACGTTGGGAAATGATCAGAATGAGACTTCATTGAACATCTTTCTTTACTTTTTTCCTTTAAAAATTGTCTAATGCTGTATTCTACCAAAAAGGTCTCCTGTATTATGCATGTTTAGTAGTAGTACTTAGTAGTTTTATTGAACTCATTCAAGTATCATTAATTGTCTTTCCTTTTCTTTTGATCTTAAGGAGAAACCAAGAAAAAAAAAGGAAATTATCACTAGTGCTTATATGTGAGTTAGTTAAGGAGGTATAATAATCAAGTACATCTGCATGATGGATATTATCATGTTAAAGTTCTTGTTCTCATTTTGACAGGGAAGAGTTGTAGGTTGAGATGGTATAATCAATTGGATCCAAGAATAAATAGAAGTCCTTTCACTGAAGAGGAAGAAGAAAGACTTCTTGCTTCTCACAGAATTCATGGCAATCGATGGGCTATAATTGCTAGGCTTTTTCCTGGCCGAACTGATAATGCAGTGAAAAATCATTGGCATGTTATTATGTCCAGAAGATGCAGAGAAAGATCTAAAATATATTCCATGAGGAATATTAATAATTCTGCCCAGAATTCAACTACAAGCCCACAAGATACTTCCCAAAATCAGGATGATAATATCCAAGATACCAGAAGGGGAAGTCCCAACATGAACTCTATTGATCAGCAATTATTGGGAAGATTTAATTACTACCCTAACCTCACTTTTAATAATTCCCTTTATCCAAAGGAGCTTTATTTTGACCACCTTCGTCATCATTTGAAGATAAATGAAGGTATATATATTCATGAAACTGCTCAGCCTGGAGTTCTTCTCTCCGTAGCTAGCTATCTTATTTTGTGATATTTTTCTACTAGTATATCCAGAGGTGACAATAAAAAAAACTGTGCATATTATTGAAAAACCAGATCGAAAAATGCTAGATAAATCCGGTCATGAAAAAAAGCAAGTTGGCTGTTACATTGTAGTATAAAATTGTCACATAAGTATAGTGATGGTAGCAACTCCCGTTACCCAATATCTGCAATTTCGCATGTGATCGAGTTGGTGAAGTGACAGCCTACTTGTGTTTCTGAGACTAGCTCTATTTAGTATTTTCTGATATTTTTTGTTGTCTGTGATCTATAGGCATTTCTGAGTTATATATAAAATTTTGATGACCATCCATGCAACCTTGCAATATACATATATTAACTTTAGGTGTGTCTGAAATTGCAGACAAGAATCAGGAAGTGGAATGCTATGACTTTCTACGAGTGAATACAGGCTCAAACAAAAGTGAAGTCATAGATCATATTGCAAGAAAGGGTACTGATGATGAAGAAGTGGAACAGGAGGCTGGTTATCATTATCCTGCACAAAGCAAAGCTCCAGTGCAATTTATAGATTTCCTATCAGTTGGAGACTCATCGTAATTTCTTCCCTCTTTTGATTTATGAGGAGAAAAACTTTACCGAAAGATTTAGTGAAACGATATTTATATTGTGTTGCACAATTAGCTAGGACCTCTAACTGGAATCCTGTAAAATTGAGTTTTCTGCATGCATTAGAGGATCTATGGCATGAATATTATATTTATTATGTATACATTATACTTATGAGTTGACTATACTTGGAAGAGAAATAAGATTAATGGAGATAGTTCATTGGCCAATCCGTTAGAGGATCTTGTTAATTAATTAATCAAGGAAAACCATGTTGATTTGTGCGTGCTAATTAAATATATTTAACAGCAGCCATGCAGATATATATACTACTCACATTCGATCAGTACCAGGAAATATCTTGCATGCACTATATGTCCGACGCATTGTTCTATTTGTAATTTAGCCTATGTATTCGTTATTAACTTATTATTGTCAGTACTTTTTCGTGCTTCTGCATAGATATGATATACCCTGTTAGCCATGTATAAAACGTGGTTAACTTAAATTATTACGATATTAATGAGATTTTCTTTCTTAGGAGGGGTGAAATGAGGAGGGGAATATACATTATATTATGGGTAACATATGAATAGATTGAGATTCATTTGAAGTGCAAAGGAGTGAGAGCTAGCTAGCTACCTGTGGTAATTAATTAGGTCTCTTAAGTCTCAATTAGATTGTCATCTTGGAAGGATCATAGTAAAATCCGCAGTTAATATTGTGAGGTAGCTAGTTGCTGTTCAAATTCTGAAAAAAAAAAAAAACTCTTTGCTGTTTAAATTAGCTGGTACGCAAGAGCTAAGCTACTATGTAGTGATTGATGGTCAGTTGAACGCTAACTGCCAAAGATTCATACTTTGGAAAAAGGTCAAATGTCGCTTTTTATACAATATATAATAAATTTTGAACGTGTTTTTTGTATTTTCTAGCTTTATGCTGATAATAAGGATTAGATCGTGGAAGTCTTTGTTTAATCAAACAGAAGATGGTAAAACCATTTAATTTATGGTGCCAGGTCGAGAACTGTGAAATCAGCTTAAGAGGAAGTCAAATTTCAAATCGTAACAAATAGCAAGCATATTTCTAGTACAGGAAACTTGAAGCCATCCGTTTATTGCTTCGAAATCTTGTACATTATTGTGCTTTTCGTTTATAACCATTCCTTCATTAATTATTAATACCTTGGGAAATACCATCCGATTAGTTAACGATTATTGGCTTCATCCTCTCTTGTTAAAGAAAACTAGTATATTACCCGTGCGATGCACGGTAAATTTCAAAGCAAATTTATCATAGCAATTTATTATCCTGAATTGATCAATCATTTACCTATATTATCCCTCAATTTGGTCGTGCTTTAGCCTAGACTTTCATTAATGGTCATCGTAAAATATTGAGTGATTGAAAATTGTCTTCATTAGAACTTAAAAGGTATTTTTGCATCAAGAGTTAACACCATTAGTAATAAATATTTTTTTTAGCCGTATTACCTTTTACATTGTTTTCAATAATGCAATTTTATGTCTTATGAATATGATGACCAACCTTATGCACAATCATCTATAGTTCTCAATAACACTCCAAAAAGAAAAACTTCAATGAATCTAAATTTGAAATATAAAAGGATAAATATCTAAATATAATCAAGCTCTCTGAACTATGTGATACGATAAGTAGTTAGTACAGAACATAGACAGGGTGTTATTATGTGGAAGAGCTATCTTCCCTTCACTAATTTATCTTTCTCCTAATTCCTATAGCTTTATACTCTCGATTCCTATACTTATGTCAAGAATGAACGTATATATCAAATGGCTTCATCTTTTAATTGCCATAGTTATGAGTAGAAATGGATTGAGATTTTATTTATTAATCTCGTTTTTTATTTTATTATAGTCTGGAGAAAGAAAAGCACTACATAGAATTATATTTTTAAACCTATTAATCAAGAGTGGCAATTCTATGACATGGTAACTTTCATTATGTGCATACATATGTGATGTTCAAATTCCTAGGAAAAACACTGGAACATATACTAATAAAGATTTGGAAACAACCATCTCAAATTGAATTCTACAGCTAAAACATGGTCCCTAAAATATTTACACCAAAAATATTCTGAGATTTTTTTTATAAAAAACAAATTGCGTGCTCGGCAATTGTATATTTCTCCATAATAAAAGCTATAAAGCATTATAAATACGGAAATTCCAAAGATACACAGTCCAATTACATTCATTTTTCTTTCTAAAGAGCATAGATACAAATAGTATCACACTAAGAACATACACAAGTATACGTAACAAAGTTAGTAATTTGGAAGTATAGAAAGGAAAACTACTATATTCCTGATATATTTATAACACCATTCACAGTTTTCCTATCTCCTCATCCAAAACGATGATATAGAGAGCTGCAAGAAAGAAAAAAAAAACAATTACTTTACGATAAAAATCTGGTTAAAAAAAATATTTGCATGCAAGGAAAACTAAAGGACCAAAAATAACTAATATACAGAAAGTATGCCCTTCAAAGTTGCGTAGATTTGACGGCAGATATGAAAATGATTTAATCTTATTCACGATAATAGCGTAATTTCAAACTCAAATCATTACATGGTATCATTTGTTGGATTTGCGACTTTATCCAAGTACCGTACATGGTGTGAAACAATAATTAGCATATAAGAAGCAATCCAAGTGAGAAGGGATTGTATGGTTTCTCGCGATTTTGGATGTTCCACAACCGTTAGGTCATAATAACGTGGTTTTAAATTCAATGGCTTTGTTGTGCCATCAATAGATACCAAAGATAAAACCTGCTCTTTGTTATCTTCTGTTGTGTAATGCCTTACAGATTGTTGATCAGTACAAAAATTAGCTCAAAACGTTTAATTTAAAATATGGTTATCGCACGGGTAATATCCATTACCAAAATGTAATAGACTTAAAGGTAATGATACTCAAAGTGGCTACCTTTTTTTAAACGTACAGAAATTATTGCTTTTCTTTTTTTGATAGTGTCATAAACTTTTTTTCCCAGTATTGTCAACAATAATTAATTTTTCATTTGTGTTTTCAAACCCCATGGTAAAGGTCTTTGACAGGTTTATTAATTAATGAATGTTTACCCTGAGTTCAAAAACACTACAGAAGAGAACCAAACTAAAGGTAGAAAATTGGCTTGCAAAGACATCAGTAAAAACAATAGCTTTAATCTTGGAAAGATTTATTCTTCCAATATGCAAGACATCAGTAAAAACATGAATAGTGAAGACTTACGAATTGTTTCCTTGATTCATCGCAAGCATATTCAACAACAAACTTCCTTGTTCTAATACTCACTGCCTTCTCCACCATTTTCTTTTCTGTAAGCAGCAAAAAAAGTTTTTAATTAAGCTCACTGCAGATCAAGTTCACGAAAAATAGGAAAATCAACAGCCTATGAAAATAATACTTATCTTCATCTGTTGGTTCTATGGTGTTTCTGCAAAAATAAGTTGCAATATATGGAAGAACAAAATTAATGTCAAGGGATGAAGAGATGGAAAAAAAGGGCAAATAAAGGCGGTGGATAAAGAATGAGTATGTTATTACTAAATGTACACTTTATTATTTCCGTATACGAATCAAGTCAAAAGCAATGAAACGTACCAATCTATACGTCTTTGAATCAGTCTTGAATAACCTGCTTAATGAGGCCTTATGAAAGTTGAATTCGAAAAATTTCAAGTATTAGTACCTTCAGATTAGACCAAATCTTAATCAATGTAGCAAAAAGCACAACCAATACTAATAATGGAGAGAAAAATATTGTAAACTAATAAAACTAACCATACAAAACAAACTATATTTTTGCGCTTGGTTTAAGAATACCAAAACAAAACAAACTAAATCATGTGATTTAACTATTCCTGCCTATAATCATTTTATGTTTTAGGTTGAAATGCTACTAATCTTATGTAGGATACAGTTGTTTAGTTTCAATCACGTATTTATTTTTTAATTCAACTTGAAAAAATTTATAAGTAGATTAAAAAATTTAAAATTTCAATGTTTGTATTAAGTAACAAATGTTCCTCCCTTGTACGATTTTGTCGAAGTCTGTAGATGATGATCCAAAGTTCTAAACCAAGGAAATCTATTTTGCCAACGTCTATATACTACTAACAAATGTTCAATCACAGTAAATAAATTCATTCAAACAAACAATTCAAAAAACAACTGTATAAGTGTATCTCAAGTTTTCAAGTTTGTGTCTTACCAATGAATCACCGTCTTTTTAATTTAGTCTCACAATCGAACACATCCCGCATGCTTCTGTTAAAAGAACGAAGAAAAAGAAAAGAAAGAATTCAGATGCTACTCATGAATTTGTTGCTGCAATTCAAATCCAAAAACATCAACCTATAAAATCAAGGCAAAAACCTTAAGTTAAAACATACTCAATTCTTGTCGATTCACTATTCTGCTTGTTAATTTCACACATATTGTTAACCACAAAGTTTGATCCTTAATTTTAATGTAACATTTTACACACAAAATATAAAAAGACAACGAAAGATGTAAGAGGAAGAGTACAATGGTCAGAAACTGCCACTATCAAGGGATAGGGAAGAAAGCAATTCTCTATCAAATAAGATAAAACTTCTCCAAGCAGTTGAAACCGCAAGAGAAGTGCTGGGGAGAACGTGATTGTTATCTTAAAATTATGCTTTGAAAAAGTCACTATTTTTTTGTATATTGCACGTAATCCACTAACCAAAGTTAGCCGTGTACTTGTAGTTTTGTAGTACAAAACATGATATGTTCATTAGGGTTTAGAGTCAAATTTTAAAATTTAAATAGCTAACTAAATAACCTAATTTAACCATATTGTCCTAAAACCTAATACATGTCTTGTTTTTATTTTGACACTTGGCTAAATATGATTGGCTACAACACTCCTTTTAATATATATATAGATTAGTGGGATGCATGCAGACACTTGGGACTTTTTATTATTAGTACCTTTTGAGTCATCTATTGTAGGATTGGTGACTCAAGTTTTAAGTATTAGCTATAGGTGTCTTTTTTAAAATTAGTGCTAATAACAAATATATTAAAACTCCAATGTTTTCATATTTACACATAGCCCCCTGCCTCCTCACCTCCCCCTTCCCCCTCATCTCCCTCCTCTTCCTCTACCACCCTCCTCCTCCTTTTTCATCTCCACCTCCTCCATCTCCACTTCTTTGCCTCATCTCCGCCTCCTCATCTACCTCTCTCTATCCTCCACCTTCCTCACCTCCTCCTCACCCATATCCGCCTCTTTCTTCGCCCCCTTCACCTTCTCCTCCTTCTCAACTACAAAAATTCCTCATAAAATCAAACAAGAAACAACAACAGATTCAGTTGTTGCAACAACTGCGACAGTTGTTCAACAACTTTGATGATTGTTGCAACAATTACAGAAGTTGTTGCAACAAATTCGATAAATTGTTGCAACAAATACAGTAAATTGGTGCAACAACCACACATAAGAACTTGTGCAACAACTTTGAATTTGTTGCAACAACTTTGGAAATTTGCTGCAACAAATTAGAATTTGTGCAACAATTTTAGAATTTGTTGGATCGATGTCAGAATTTCCTTCAATGGTTAAAAAATTATTATTTCTCAAATCTTTTCCATAGATCTTCATGATCAAACTAAAAAAATACTTTACATTAAGAAGGAGGGGGAGAAGAAGACGACAATGACTGTAAATTCAAAAGAAAAAAGAGAAAGGAGAAGAACATGATGATAAAGAAGAAAAGGAGGAGGAGAAGGAGTGAGAAAAAAAGAAGAAAATGCGGAAGAGAAAGAAAAAAGGAACAAGGAACAAGAGAAATGAAGAAGAAGAAGATGGAAGATAAGATTTGAAATTTGAAATTTGAAAATATGAGATTTGGGAAGGGAGGGATCTTTAAATTTTAAAATTTTCAGATTTTTCATAATACCCTAAAGTTTTAATAATTCTAATTGAACCCCAAAATTACTTAATTAGTACTAGTTATGTTTGATCCAGTCAAAGGTACCTTTTTTTAAATGAAGACTTGAAGGGTACCTTCCCCCAAATCTTCTCCAGACACTGCATCTAATAAAGAAATTGAGCGGGATGTCCCCATTGGGATGATCTTGAACTTTTAACCGTGCTTACTAGAATCTTTAAGAAAATGACCTCTGTTTGCAATGTGCTAAAAGTTAGTTTTGCTTATGAGGCAGAAGTTCATGACCTTTTAATACGGAGTAAGTTACAAGCAGTGAAGATATTACTATATGTTGCCTATCAGACATAAGTTTCAGTTGTATTGACTGGCTTACTTTTAAATAAAATGTACTAATTATTTAACTGTGATCAAATTGAAGCGACATTGGCTAGCCGTTTGGGGAGTTATGACTCTGATTGATAAATCAACAGTCTTTAAAGCTCCGTAAGGTCCATTAAGATCTATTTATAAAGTTTGAGCTGAATTGGACCTCTTTTGGTAGGTCTTAGAAGACAATTTCAGTTTCTACTGTCGGTAAAACCAAATTGCAGTTTTCGAGCTCGGTTTGAGTAAATGAGCTCCAATTAGTTATCTGAAAGTGAGGTTACGTTCTCATGGTTATTTATGACCTGTGCGAACATTCAAAAGTAGAATCTGATGTCGTTCGAATAGCTTTTACTAATGTTTCAAAAATTGGCACTTAACCTCTTTCCGCTTGACCCTTGCTTAGTGTTTCAGGAATTCGGATCGAGATCCGCCTTAACGAGTAGGCCATATATGTGTTGTAAAACTTGCATGCAAAGTTTGTGGTGGTTCTAAGTTTCGTAGGTTCCTGTTCCGAGCTAAAATGCAGAACCAGCTGATGCTGGTATGCATTTTGGAACTTGTTATGCACGATCGCGCCAGGCTTAATGTGAGAGAGTTATGTGTTGTTGTTTTCTCTACCCGACAGCGCGCCTGTGGGCGCGATAGCGAAGGGTAGTGGCACGATAGTGCCTGAGAGAGCGCGAAAGCGCAGGTCCAAGGGTATAAAAGGACTCTTGTGCCGGCTGGTTTCGTTTTTAATTAAAAACTTTCAATTCCAAGTCTGTTTGAAGATAATTCTTGGTATCAATTCATCTAATATCATCAGGTAACGATCCTAAGCTAATCTATTACGTTATTTCATTATTTTTGGGGTTGAATTTCATGAATTTAGCTTGAGGAAAAGTTGGGTTAGAGCCCTAATTTGATAAATTGAGGAATTGATTGGAATTGAATTCAATTGTGCAAGCCAATAGTATATTTGGATTCATGGGACAGTAAGGATTCCAGAAATATATCGTTTATGGGCTTTCAGTTAAGCTAGGCACATGGGTAGTTTGGTAATTTTCTTTCTTTCTCCATTTAAAAGTTAAATACTCCTTATAAGTGCGATTATATTTCCTTAGCTAAGAAAGGGATAGTTCTGAGAGGCTCTGAAGGGGAAGGCAATTATTTAGTAGTTGTATTTACTTCAGACTTGAGGTAAGTTATAGTATCCATTTAATTGACGCCCTTTAGCCTTATAAATATTCTATTCACGCGTTCTTTGCATGAATAGCTTCTGAAAGAGGTACTTACTACGCCACAATCTTGATATGTTTATTTTGATTTTGTCTTCTGATTGTGGGTTGTTATGTCATACCGAAGGCAGGAGGATTTCGCCCTAAGAGTATGAGGATTCTACTCCTTGCATACATTTGAATGTAGGAGGATTCCGCCCGGGAGTAGAAGGACTTTGCTCCATTTATTGGAAACATTTACCCTATTGCATCATGTGTTCATTCATTTCATATCATTATATGTATTTTCTATCTATATGTGACTATTGTCTTGACTATATGTGCAATGCTTGTCTGTTTGATTGTTGTTACCTTCTATTTCCCTGGCTAGCTTATCTATTTCTCGAGTTAGCTAGTTGTTCTTTGCTTATTGAGTCCTTATGACTTACTCCGTCTTTATTTCTTATTGTGTCTTTTCGTTTCAGCAGATTCCGCTCCAGGACCCAGCCAACAACACGAGTAAGGAGCGAGGCGTTTCTAGTTGTCTCTGGTGAGTCAGCTTGTTCGTTGAGGCCACCATCTGTATCTATCTTATGCTAGATCTTATTTTTCTCCCTTCAGGAGATGTATATATTCTTTTGACTTCTTAAATGTCTGATCGAAAAATCTCTAGACCTATACATTTGGGTAGTTAGTTTTGTCTATTCAGACAACTTGTATATATCTATCCTTTGAGTTATTTTATGTTGTTGGAGATAGTTTCATAATGTTTCCAAGTTAGTTGTATGTCATTTTTATTGATTCAGTCAATAGCGTTCCCCCGACAGATTTAGGGAGGTAGTCGGATGCCTGCGTGGCCTAGCTGAAAATTCGGATCGTGTCACAAATCAATTATATTTTCTAACATTAATTTAACAACATACATTTTCATTTAAAAAAATATGTGCAGAAATCATTTTGTGGATTATAAGAACAACTCTACATAAAGTGGAGGAAAAATTGTGAACAATGCATTCAACTTTTATACATATAACAACTTGACCAATTTAATATGATAGATACGATAAAATAGTATCAAGTTTTTCTTGTCTGTCATAACTCATAACCAACTTGAGCAATACATGCCCCTTTTTCTTGAAAAAACTTGTGATCAATTAAATTGCCCCTTGCTTATTGATATACCTCAACGACCCAGCTTCATCGACAGTAGCCAAAACTAATGAATACCCCCAACTTATTGAATCTATTTTAGAAAATTACCCATATTTAAGGTCAAAGAATATAGACATGTTTTAGTAAACCAATTAATAATAAATAATATTTTGTATATTACCCTATGATATAGGACTAGTTTAATAAAAAATTATATCGTATACTTTTGGACTCAAAAAATTGAGGAGGACTAAGGGAAGATACGTTGATGTAAGTTATTTGCGGATGTTATAATGTTGATTGGCGAGACCCACAAAAGAGTTAACAATAAGCTGGATGTTTGGAGACAAACCCTGGAGTTTAAAGGTTTTAGGTTAAGCAGGGCTGAAACATAGTACATGGAGTGTAAGTTTAATGACACATCACACTAGTGGATATGGAAGTGACGATAGATACACGAGTCATCCACAAGAGAGGAAGCTTCAAGTATCTTGAGTCAATATTACTTAGAAATGGTGAAATTGACGATGATGTCACACATCATATTAAGGCGAGTTGGATAAAATGAAGGCTCTCATCCAGTGTTTTATGCAATGAGAATGTGCCACCACAACTTAAAGGTAAGTTTTACAGAGTTGTTATTCGACCTGCGATGTTGTATAGGTCAATGATGGTGAGTCAAGAACATTCACGTTTAGAGTAGGAGAGTAACAGGGATGAGAAAGCTTAGATGAAGGTGTGGGCATATTAGGAGATACAAGATTACAAACGAAGACATACAAGACAGGGTGAGAGTGGCTTCTGTGGTAGATAAGATGTAAGACGCGACACTGAGATGGAATGCACATGTTAAAAGGATAAGAATAAATGCCTTAGTAAGGAGGCACGAGAGGTTAACAATGATAGGTTTAGAGAGAGGTACAAGTAGACCGAAGAAGAATTGGAGAGAGCTGGTCAGTCAAGACGTGACACACTTACAACTTACCAAAAATATGACCCTAGATAGGAGAGCATAAAGGCAAAAGGTAGAAGATTACTAGGTAGGCGACCGTGTTCGCCCTTCTATGTGGTAGAACATGGGTTTAAAAAATAGTCTTCCTACAATAGGGGTTTTTAGGTACCTTATCTCCTTCTTTACCGGTAGTATTGCTTTATTCTAGTATTATCGTATTTCTTTATCTGTTACCATTGTTGTTGTTTGTTCTACTTGTGCTTTCCACATAGATTTGTTGGTAATACCTTTCCTTTCTTCTATATTTCTTTCTCAGCAGTTACCTATTCATTTTCAAGCTGATTTTTAAAAATATTTTTCTTTAACCAAAGGATCCATCCGAAGTAGCCTCCCTACAGCTCACAAGGTAGGGTACAATTTGGATACACCTCAACCTAGCCAAACTCTATTTGTGGGACTTCATTGAATATGTTGTTGTAAAAATCGAGGAGGATTGTGTTTCGTAACGAAATAATTTATAAATAATCTAGTATATTTCAGTATAAGTCGGAAAACACTCTTTAACATATTGCGGTAAGAAAACTACCACTTCACATAAGTATTTTGATTTTTGATTTAACTTTCAGTCAAGTATCTTAAAGAAAAAAAAATACAAGATCATATTGTTTATTTGCAAGAGCATTGTCAAAAGTCATCTGAAGTTCATGAGCTTAATTAGGCATGTTCAACTTGAAAACTGATATTACATTTCAACGAGTAAACTGTTTGATTATTTTCAATGAGTTGATTTCGTAATAGCATAGCTCTTATAACCCAATCTAGTTTTTAATAAGAGAAAGAAATTTCTTATCAAAAGAAACCTGAAAAAGAACTTACAACATTCCATATTTTAATATAACACAATTTTTTTCTTAAAATATTTGATTTTCTTCATTATTTCAGACCCGATAAGTTAAGCCCATAAGTAATTAGCAAATCCAGTTCGTTCATTTTATGATAGATGGACATATGAGATCAAATTAAAATTCTATAAATTCCTTGTCATATCAATCAAAGTTACCAATTTCTATACACATTTTCATTTCGAAAGTTACCAATTTCTATACACATTTTCATTTCGAGGTGCAATAAAGCAAGTGAGGAAAAGGGGGAAGAAGAACCAATTTTCCTACTAAGCTTCTAATTTTTCTCTAATAATAATGTCTTATGAATTAGGTATGTTTTCCCTAACATCTTTTTGTAAAATTATCATATTCAAAATGTTGGTATATATGATTTGATTTATTTTATGACACTTATATAAATATTACGCATATGCATGCGCACTCTACAAAAAACAGTACAACCAGTTGAATTTACCGCTAAAAAAACTTCAATTAGACACTTTTCGATTTAAGGAGTTTTAAGCCTATGTACTTTTAATGATCTTATCATTAATAACACACTTGGTTTATTTCTTTGGGTACAACAACCCAAGGATACAAAGTTTTGACCACCAAATTCTCCATTAAACATGTTAGACTCTCACCACTAAGACTTTGTAGTCTAGTCATATATGTGCAGACTATCACAAAATAAGTACGCGTTCAACTTTCACTAGACACCAATATCCTTTATAAAAGAAATCTATGTGAAAAGAAGACAATATGATTAATTAAACAAATTTTTTCTTCACATATATTTCTCTTTTTCTTCTCCTTCTTATTTAATTATAATCATTCATAAAATGAATAAGTAGTGCAAAATAACATCTCTAGAAAAAGGATAACGAATAACAATATGTACGTATTTATAATAGGCAATAAAGGTACAATAGTTAAGTTAAACATGATAGAACATGTAAATATGTCTATACGTAGTAGGTAATAAGTAGAGAGAAACATGTAAATGACTTTCAAGTCTTGAATTTTTTTTATGACAAAGGATATCACCACATATTTCTCTAACTTGAAAAGTCTTATAACTAATCATTAATTTTTCAATGCGCTTGCTCCATAAAAAACTTCTACATTTTCAAAGAAGAACATATATCCATGTAAATAAAATATACATAAGAAGGATAAAGGCTAATAAGTATGCATTACCACTCGATGTATAGGTATATAAGACACTTTATTGTAGCTAAATAATGAGAATATGAGTAGAGCATGTAGACGAGTGTATTAGCTAATAGGTAATAAGAAGACATATGAAAGTAACTTCAAGAGTCACTGAAAAGAAGTCATATCACCATATTTCTCTATGCTCATTTACAATTTGAGTATAATGAATAAAAGAACTCTTATGTCATCTTTCAGATCGTATATGTTAATTTTTTTACAGATCTCTTGTGAAAAAGCCATATAAGTAAAATAACGTTTATAAATATGGACAATTTTATCAAAAAAAAAAAAATCTCTATTTTCCTTTCTTACCCGACCTAGCACCTTCCTCTTTTTTTTTATTTTTTTCTTTCACTCCATAGCACCCTATTTAAAGGAAAAAAAAACCTTAGCCTCAATTTTTTCCCTCTTGACTTTCTCTCTTTTCCATTTTTTCCTCTTCTCTTCACCCTAAGTTTATAAGTAAAATAACGTTTATAAAAACCTATAAAACCAAATTTCTCCACATTTCACTATCAAGAAAAGTCTTTTAATTATTAATATTACAATGCTATAAAAACTGCTACACTTACTGAAGAACTTGTGGAACATATTAATGTGTACTACTACATCTCTAGCCAAAAATCATCAGTATATCCAAGGGTGAAATCTGTTCATTCCAAACATGGATAGGGCATTGTGATAAATTGCAATAATCCATGACTGCAATACTACAGTAGTATGAACGGCCAAGAATGGTCCGTCACTCACCAAAGCCACACCCCCTGTCGCATCATAAAGCTAATTTGGCCCTTAGCAGAATAAAGAAACTTGTAACAAAAACATCAAACCCCTATTTTATTGCTAATTAACAATTGGCCCCACTCTAAATAATTTAATAAACACCTTATCATATTACTTAGTTAAGATACCCAAATCCAACTGACATTTCCGATTCTTACAAAAGAACGATAATAATTAATTTACTTAATCCTTTATAGCCAACAATACTGGCATTAACATATTAAAAAAATAGTTACAATTACTTGGATTGGATATATTGCTTTTATTTTGGCATTTTGCATAGTGTTAGAGTAACTACTGGATATGACCATGTAGATTGTTCTATAAGCTAAGAGCCAAAAGAGACATGCTTTAGTCCTCATAGGATGTTCATGAACCAAATACAGTAGTTTTTTCTAATTTAAATAGTTTGGTGACCCAAATGATCCATGCATAAAATGTTTATCTCTTTCTTAAAATAGCATACTTATCACATGACCATCACGTGATCATGAAAACTTGAAATAGTCATTATTCCTCTTCTTTTTGCACAAAGTTTAAATTATGCACACTCAGTTAAATAAAGTTTTATACTATTTGGTCATTTAAATGATACTATTCATTAAGCTTCATTAAGATTTGTGGTTCACGAAAATAGATTACCTGCTTAAATAAGTATAGGTGTCACATTAATATTAAATGTTTTTATATTGATGCGTGCATATACCTTAAATTCCAGCTATATACTCTTGAGTTACGTGACGTCAATTATGTAAGAGTTAGATTTCAATTGTTTGGTTTATTCCGGAAAATAATGTTCATAGAAAAATGACTTACATCTAATTAAACACAACAACAACAACAAAAACATAATACTAATGTTATCTGAGATTTGAAGAAGGTAAGATGTAACCTTACTCCTACCAAGATGGATAGACTATTTCTAACTAAACATACTCATTTATAATTTATGAATTCGGTTAGTTTTGACTATAATTAGATAGGCTTTTGTTATAGTGAATGAGGTTTTGCCGTTTATATAAGAGGGGCTATAAAATAAATGAAAGAAAGCAAGTGGATGTAAGTGAACTTAATATTCTGAAGTGTTAACATGATATACTATACAAAGTAAAGGATTAGCAGTCCACTAATCCACTCATGACATCATAACTCCACTAAAGACCCACTAAATACTACTCCATGAACTCTACTAGAGCCACCAATCTAAAGTGAAGGGATAGAAAACAAGTCAAACAACAAATAATTACGAACCTTTTCTAATAATAATTTCTTTTGTGTTTACTTTTTAATTAGTTTTGGTATTTAGTTTTTGGTAACACTGCATTTTAGATTTGTTTTTATTTAAGAAGTTTGTTTTTATTTCAGAAGTTTGTTTTTGTTTTGTTTGTTGAGAAATATTTCTAATATCCCAAAACAATGTTGATTTTTACATTGATTATTTCGACCGAATGAAATCGATTCAACGTACTTATACAATATTAAACATATTTATTATATATATATTTCCGTTGAATACAAAACAAATGCTCGAAGACATCACACTTTTCTTGAGGCAAAAATTACAATAGTCAAAATTAGAAAAATGATAAATGCAAGATTCAGAGAATTCACAGAGTCAAAATACTCATACAAAAAACTGAAAGCAAATCTTAGGTGATAATCATAAATTTAAGTGAGTAATCAAATAAAGATTTCAGTCAACATAGTTAACAAGTGCCACATCAGACGCCAGCTCATTAAAACCCAGTCAAAGTTCATGAAACATCCACATCAGCATCCAACTGGACTAGCTTCCAAACAAAAAAGAACACATGAAATGAAACGTCTCTAAGGGCAAAATCGTAATTTCAACCAACCTACTCCACGCTATATAAGACTTGTACAAGTGTCTACAATTCTCATCAGTTTACTTTTTATTTATTTTCTCTCTCTACAAATCACAGTCTCTTCAGTCACTTACTTTCTCTCTCTACAAATCGACTTTTGAGGTAACAATCGGAGTATTATTTTAAGTTTTTTATGTAACATTTTTTTTTGTATTTCTGTTAATTATTGTTGTGTTAATTTTGCTTAGATCTGTTTAATTTATGTTTTTTTGCTTTGATCTGTGATTTTTGGTGTTTTTGTTTAATTTTACTTCATGATCAGATTGTTTAGGTAATTACTTTATTTTACCCTAATGTTTTTTTTTTGTTTTGTTTTCATAAAATGTAACTTAAGTTAGTGCTGACGTGGACTGTTGCTAGGGTTTTGTTTGTTTGTTTTTAGTTTTGAAATTAGTGTTAAAATTATGTTTGAAATTGTACATGAGGCTTGTTTTGTGTTTGTATAGTGAGGTGGAATCGCCGTATCGAGAGAGAATATAGTTTTGTAGAGAATGTGAATGAGTTTTTTTTTGTAATAAATGTTGTTTGGTTTGTTGTTGTAGTTGATACGATGGTGCGGAAGAGGAGAACTGAACTTCCTGGTGCTAGTGGTGAGAGTTCTGAGACTCATGTAACTACTGGAGGACAGGGTCGTGGACAAGGCCCCCAGCAGCAGCAGCAGCAACAAGGCGGGTATCAAGGTGGAGGAAGAGGCTCGGGACCTCAGCAAGGATATGGTGGTGGTCGTGGTGGTGGTGGAGGTCCACGTGGTGGAATGGCCCCTCAGCAGTCATATGGTGGGGGAGGTCCACGAGGTGGAATGGCCCCTCAACAGTCATATGGTGGAGGAGGTCCGCGAGGTGGAATGGCCCCTCAACAGTCATATGGTGGAGAACGTCCTGAATACTCTCAGCAGCAGCAGGGCAGGGGGACTCAACAGCATCAACAAGGCGGAGGAGGAATACCCCAGCAACGTGGTGGAGGCATCATAGGTGGCCGTGGGGCACCTTCTGGTGGGTATTCTAGGCCACCAGTGCCCGATCTGCACCAAGCTACCACCCAGAGTCCGTATCAAGCTGCAATGACCACTCAGCCCATACCTTATGCAAAACCCACTGAAACTTCCTCGGAAGCTGGTGGTTCCTCATCTCAGCCACCACCTGAGCCAACACCAGCTCTTCAAGTGACACAGCAGTTCCAGCAATTTACCGTGCAGCCAGAAGCCTCTGAAACCCAAGCAATAGCTCCTGCATCAAGCAAATCAATGAGGTTTCCGCTGCGTCCAGGGAAGGGGAGCACTGGTATGAGATGCATTGTGAAAGCCAATCACTTCTTTGCTGAGCTTCCTGACAAAGACTTGCATCAGTATGATGTGAGTGCTCAAACTTACTAGTTTTTGTTATAGTTATGGCATCTTCCTCATTTCTCCTCAGTGGTTTTATTATATCTACTGTTAAATCATTATTTATTGAAATTCTGGTTATGGTTACACCTGAAGTAACCTCTTCTAATTATGGGATATTATTTATTTTCCCCTCAGTGGTCTATCATATCTATGGTTAATCATTATTTAATGGATTTCAGGTTACAATTACTCCAGAAGTTACCTCTCGTGGTGTTAATCGCGCTGTCATGGCGCAGCTGGTCAAGTTGTATCAAGAATCTCATCTCGGAAAGAGACTTCCAGCTTATGATGGAAGGAAAAGTCTGTACACTGCAGGCCCCCTTCCATTTGTCCAGAGAGATTTTAAAATCACTCTTATTGATGATGAAGAAGGGCCTGGTGGTGCTAGGTATATATCTGCAGTTTAATATAGTTGTTGGTTCAGTTACTAGCAATTCTAATGCTTCCTTTTTGCTATTTATTGAAACAGGAGGGAAAGGGAATTCAAAGTTGCGATTAAACTGGCAGCACGTGCTGATCTTCATCACTTGGGGATGTTTTTACAAGGGAGGCAGGCTGATGCACCTCAAGAGGCACTTCAAGTGTTGGATATTGTTCTGCGTGAGTTGCCGACATCTAGGTAAGCCATTGCATGTTACTGTAGTTTATATTCATTACGATGATTGTAATTTTTATACTTTTTTCTATTTTGTGGGTGATTGCAGGTTTTGTCCAGTGGGCCGTTCTTTTTATTCAAAAAATTTAGGACGAAGGCAACCACTGGGTGACGGTTTAGAGAGTTGGCGTGGTTTCTATCAAAGTATCCGCCCTACACAAATGGGGCTGTCATTGAATATTGGTCAGTAGTGTTTTTATATTCTTGGAGCTGTGGTTTCTACTAAATTCTTTTGATTTGTACTTCTGAAACTCCTACAGACAGCTAAAATAATTTATTGATGTTCTATTTTGTTTTTCAATGTACAGATATGTCTTCCACTGCCTTCATTGAGCCATTGCCGGTTATTGATTTTGTGACACAGCTTCTGAACCGAGATGTGTCATCTAGGCCACTGTCTGATGCTGACCGTGTAAAGGTAAATTTTGATGTTTTTAGCATCTTATTCTAATGCGTTATACCTGTTTTATGTTGTCTTATTTGGGAAACTTGATTTCTCATCAATGCTGTGTATCTAACTTTGTAACTGTTAATTATTGAACTGCAGATTAAGAAAGCGCTGAGAGGCGTGAAAGTGGAGGTTACTCATCGTGGGAATATGCGGCGGAAGTACCGCATCTCGGGTTTAACATCTCAAGCAACAAGAGAGTTGACGTATGTAGGCTTTAGTTTTCGTTATAAAACCTTTGTATGTGGTCATATCACGTGTTGGACATCTGTAGGTGGAAGTGGTGGTGTTCCTACAGGCTGGCCTTCTATTTCATGTCATATCTTCCTTGGTATTTTCTTGTGCTGATCCTTGCTGTTTCTATGTGTTTTTGGGCAGATTCCCTGTTGATGACAAGGGTACAATGAAATCTGTTGTTGAATATTTTCGAGAAACATATGGGTTTGTAATTCAGCATACCCAGTGGCCTTGTCTTCAAGTTGGAAATCAGCAGAGGCCAAATTACTTGCCTATGGAAGTTAGTGCCTCTTTTTCATTGCAAGATAGTCTTCTCTGATTATCTTAGTGATTCTCTATGCTTACATATATCATGGTCCAGGTCTGCAAGATTGTGGAGGGGCAAAGGTACTCCAAGCGTTTGAATGAGAAACAGATCACTGCACTCTTGAAAGTGACCTGCCAGCGTCCCCATGAGAGGGAGAAAGATATTCTTCAGGTTGAAGTTTTACTTTTTATTTTTAAATGCTTTGCTTGGAATATATTTGGAATACAGGCCAAGTTGATTAAATGATTGATTGATTGCTTTACTTTTGAATATAGTATAGTGACATCAGAACCTTGAAATAGTTGTTGCTGTTTCTTTGTTTTGAAGTGCTGTGCGTCATGTCATTAAATGGTTTGTTTTGGGATAAATGCATGTTGATATAGGTTCACTTGATAAGGGTGTGGTGGAGAAGAGAGTGCAAATAAGAGGGAATCTTATTTTTATTTGCAAATTATAATTGCGTGGGTGTGGTTATCTTGTTTGAGAATTCAATTTGGTTTGAGTCCTGCCTTATTAGCCACAAGCTATTGGTGAATGATCACTAGTTTTTAGTCAATGTGTTGTACTGCTATATATATATATATATATATATATATATATATATATATTTTAGTATACATATATCGAAAATTAATGTCTGTTCTGTAAGGCTAAGCATTTGCCATGATCATCAATGGAGTCATTTTCCTCTAGATCTCTTCTAATGTTTCTTTTTTGACATGTTCAAATTTGGAAAAGAAGTCTTGATTGCTGTATTGTTCTTCCTCCACAATATTTGGTAGAGATGGGTATTTTTTACGTAATATGTTGCTTATAAGTTTAAATTTATTTTCCTTTCTATGTTAGACTGTGCATCACAATGCCTATGCTGACGACCCCTATGCCAAGGAGTTTGGCATTAAGATTAGTGAGAAGTTGGCTCAAGTTGAGGCTCGTATCTTGCCTCCACCTAGGGTAAGTTGAGGCTTCCCACTGGACGTTCTTCGAATACCTGGATTTACCATTTTTGCTACTGCTGAGCATTGAAGGAGAATATCTTAACTTGGAATGTGTAATGAGTTGTATTTTCTGCACAGCTTAAATATCATGATAATGGTCGAGAAAAAGACTGCCTGCCACAAGTTGGTCAGTGGAATATGATGAATAAGGTAACCACTCCTTATCACACTGTTTTTGAGTTTTCCTCATCTGTTAGTTTCTGTTCCATTAGTTGACGTTACTGGTGTGTACCTGTAGATAGCCTGTTATTTGCTTTTCTTTTTGATTTGATGAAAACCTAGGAGGTGCACTGTTATTACAGGCCATCCTGACATTTGTTGCGACTGTTCTTGGAACTAAGGCTAACAATATGTTGTATCTAGTAATTATTAAAACTTGACTGCACAAGATTCACATTGATGGCTATAGATCTCATTTTCCCCTTCATTTGTTTCCTTTCTCTCTCTTATTCTTGTCAAATGAATCAATGTTTGATGCTCCAAATGATACTGTCAACTCTGAGATGCAGTATGGGCAGCATTAGATAACTGACCATTCACTCTTAACTTTTACTACTGACAGAAAATGGTTAATGGAGGAACAGTTAACAATTGGATCTGCATCAACTTTTCTCGCAATGTGCAAGATAATGTTGCACGTAGCTTTTGTTCTGAGCTTGCGCAAATGTGCATGATATCTGGCATGGTAAGTAGTTATCTGTTTCTCTCCTCTCTCTCTTTGTACGTAGTTCTGTCAACTCATTATTTGACCTTACTGTCTTGTCTTTTTAGATCTTCAATGCAAATCCTGTTCTTCCGCCTGTGAGTGCACGCCCTGATCAGGTTGAAAGAGTCTTGAATGCTCGATTTGCTGATGCTATGGCCAAACTGCGGCCACTTGGGAAGGAACTTGATCTCTTGATTGTGATCTTGCCAGACAATAATGGCTCTCTTTATGGTATATATCAAGAAGCCAACAGCTCATCTTCTTTGGCCGAAATTTCCATTATACTGTAGCCTAAAATTTTGTATCTTTTGACCAGGTGATCTAAAACGGATTTGTGAGACTGATCTTGGAGTTGTCTCACAGTGCTGCTTGACAAAACATGTATTTAAGATGAGCAAGCAGTATCTTGCCAATGTAGCGCTGAAAATAAATGTGAAGGTTGGAGGAAGAAACACTGTGCTTGTGGATGCATTATCCAGGCGAATTCCCCTTGTCAGCGACCGACCTACAATCATTTTTGGTGCAGATGTCACCCACCCCCACCCAGGGGAGGATTCTAGCCCGTCCATTGCTGCGGTATGGTGGTTGAGCACTTCATTATTTGGGTCATGGACCACATTTTTGTCTCTGTGGTGAGGAAGTGCGTAATACTTTAATTTTGCAGGTGGTTGCTTCTCAGGATTGGCCTGAGGTTACAAAGTATGCTGGTCTGGTTTCTGCGCAAGCCCATCGGCAAGAGCTTATTCAGGATCTGTTCACGACTAGGCAGGATCCTGCTAAAGGGACAGTGACTGGTGGCATGATTAGGTATGACTACTTTATTGCTTCCTTTTTACCTAGTACTTCAGTACAATTCAATGGAGGATCAAACTTTTCTCACTATGTTGTATTAACTTATCCTATTTATATTCAGGGACTTGCTTATGTCCTTCCGAAGAGCTACTGGACAAAAGCCTCAGAGAATCATTTTCTACAGGTATGGTGGCATAATGCCTGGTGCAATATGTGTTTTTTAATTATTTTTTCCTTTTTCCCCCCGGCTTAACTGAAATACTTTCTCCTTCAGGGATGGTGTCAGTGAAGGACAGTTTTATCAAGTGCTTCTTTACGAACTTGATGCAATCCGCAGGGTCTGTTCCTTTTTTCTTTTATGCTGCTTTTTAATTAATTCTAGATTATGTGTAATTTGCCCATTTCCTTTTGTATATTTATTTATTTGAAGCGCTGAACTGACTTGAGCTACTTCAGGCTTGTGCATCTTTGGAGCCAAATTATCAGCCCCCAGTTACATTTGTTGTGGTTCAGAAACGACATCATACAAGGCTCTTTGCGAATGACCACCGTGACAGAAATGCAGTTGACAGGAGCGGGAACATTTTGCCTGGCAAGTGTTTATCTAAATGCTATACTTGGGATAGTTCTACAAGTGATTCTAAAATCTTATTTTTGAAACATCAACTCTACAGGTACTGTTGTAGATTCAAAGATATGCCACCCGACAGAGTTTGATTTCTATCTTTGCAGCCATGCTGGCATACAGGTGAAAAATTGTTAGAATGTAAACCTTAAAGGTGGCAAAACATGGAACTGTAATGTTATTTGATGTTTTGATACTGCTGTGTAGGGTACAAGCCGTCCAGCTCACTACCATGTTCTATGGGACGAGAACAAGTTTACAGCTGATGCACTGCAGTCTTTGACCAACAATCTTTGCTATACGTAAGTACACTTCTGAATTACCTGGTTTGTTCTGGAAAATGTCCTGCTAGTCATTCTGATTGTCTTAATGTTCCTCTTTCTAGATACGCAAGGTGCACACGTTCCGTCTCCATTGGTATGCCTCCACTTGTTCGTGGCTTTTCTTTGGCATTTAATCTGTCCATTTGTAGTCTATCTTCCCTTTTTATTTCCTTCAGCAATAGCTCCTTCATCTAAATATGTTATTGAACATTAAATTTTAATGCTCTTGCAGTTCCCCCAGCCTATTATGCACACTTGGCAGCTTTTCGGGCCAGATTTTACATGGAGCCCGAGTCATCTGACGGTGGATCAGTGACAAGTGGAGCTGCTGCTGGAAGAGGTGGTGGTGCAGGGAGGAACACACGAGCAGCAGGTGCTGGTGCTGCTGTTAGACCTCTTCCGGCCCTGAAGGATAGTGTGAAGAGGGTTATGTTTTATTGCTAATCTAATTTTCCACTTCTGTTTGACATATGATAATGCTTAGGAGCCATTCTCGACTCTGTAATTATGGCTTGATCACGTCGTTGTTTAGAAAAGCCTTTTGCTATCAACTCTTAAATTTATCTGCTTAGCTTTTCCCACTATTTGTGACTACTGATGCAAGACCCATCTATAATTTGTGTCTTTGAGCCTCCCCCGCCCCACGCCAACCCAACCTACCCCCGTGTCTTTTAAAACAATGTCGGATGCTCTGTGTTTTCGTGTTGTGAATTTTCAATAGAGAGGTTTCGTATGGAAAGATTGAACTCGCCCACGGCCCTGTCTGATGCTGAAAATGAAATTTTACTCTATTGTTCCATTTTGGGCTTTGTTTTCATTTGTCCAATCACTTGGCTGTTTCAATGTTCTTCCCTATTGATGGAATTAACATTTTAGTTATTTCTAATGTATATGAGGACATCGCGCGCTATGTCCTTTCTGATTTGGGCAAGTGTGTTATGCTAAATCTTGTAACATAAGATTCAGGATCTTTGTATGGCTAATGTAAGACTTGGTCCAATCAGAAGATTGAATGATGTTACACAGGCTAAGAAACTTTTCCCCATGATCGCTTCTTTGATGGTCATCTTTCTCTTTGAAGAGTGGTGGACCGAGACGTGCTAAATTGAAACGCTCATTTATTACCACATAATAACAACTTACAACGATCTTTGATTCTCGATTATTTTCGAGCTAGTATGTTTGGTATGATGGAGTCATCTTTCAAACAACCACTCTTCAGGGGAGTGTTGATGAAAATTTTGAATTCCAAATTATAGTAATTGATATACAAGTGACTATTTGTTAGAGTACGTAAATAAGAAGTTAAAACTTGAGATAATTGTAAGGAGTTCCGCCCATCATTTTCTACCTTTTAATGGAATATGGTGACCAAAATATAATTTCATTATGAAAAATATTTCTTGGAAAATGACTTTCACCATACCAAACATATCATGAACTTTGAAATATTAGCACTGGTAACTGCGTGAAAGTGAAGGGAAGAGCCACTGAAGTTTGTAAACAATCAAAAGAAGTAAAGAATATATCTCAGCAGAGACAAGTCATAGAAAAAAATAAAAATTTATATTAGAAGCACTTGAAAGACTGGAGGGAAAGCCAAACACAAACCCAAGATTTGATGGTAAACGAAAAGGGAATTCTTTACTTTGTCTCTATCTTTCTCCTTCTTGCCACCTTGGTACAAACTAGGAACAATGGAATTTCTTTATCTTTGCTTCTACACTCCCTAATTGGCTACCATCATATTCCCTTTTCACGTGTTTACTTTCTATTTTCATTCAACCATTATAATCCTTATATAAAGCATTGCACCATTATGTGTCACCGTGCACCAAGGGTCCTCACTACAAGTTTCAAACAATTCTTTTCCATTGCACTCGTAATTTCAATGGCTACAACAGTTGCTGATAGCATGCCTGATGCTTTGAAACAGAGTCGATATCATATGAAGAGATGCTTCGCTAGGTGATGATCACTCTTCTGTTCTTCCTTTTTCTCTCTATGCATTTATGGCATATTTCCCATGCAAAAAGCTAACTAATTTGTCCTTTTTTGGCTTCAAATTGGATGTGAAAGGTTTATTGCGATGGGAAAGAGGCTGATGAAGTTGAAAAATTTAATGGAAGAAATCGAAGAAACAATTGAAGACAAGGCAGAAAGAAGCAAGGTTTTGGAGGGTTCACTTGGAAAAATTCTGAGTTCCACACAGGTCAGCACCATATAGTCAACTTAGTTGGAATTTTGGAAAAAACGAAGAAGTGAAAGAGTGACTGTAAGGCCTAATGATTTTTCTTTGAAATGTTCAGGAGGCAGCTGTTGTGCCACCTTATGTTGCTTTTGCAGTAAGGCACAATCCTGGCTCGTGGGATTATGTCAAAGTTAACGCGGATAATCTCTCAGTGGAAGCTATAACAGCCAAGGAATATCTCAAATTCAAAGAGATGATCTTTGACGAAGACTGGTATGTGGGAGATTGTATTATTGGTGAAGAAATAATATTTTAACATTCAAGATTATGTTTGATGGTTGAATGTGCAAGCAGGGCTAAGGATGACAATGCACTGGAAGTCGATTTTGGTGCTTTTGATTACTCTAATCCTCGGTTAGCCCTTTCTTCTTCTGTCGGAAATGGACTCAACTTCGTGTCAAAAGTTTTGTCTTCAAAGTTTGGTGGAAAGCCAGAGGCTGCACAACCTTTGCTTGATTACTTACTATCTCTTAATCATCAAGGAGAGGTATGTAAAAGGAAAGTAATGAACTTTCTTTCTTCTTGAGGAAACGATAAAATGGAATGTACTAAAGATCCTTTTTATGACATTGAAACATTAATTGCAGAATCTAATGATCAATGAGAACCTAAATGATGTCTCCAAGCTTCAAGCAGCATTGATAGTAGCTGAAGTTTTTGTATCTTCCTTTCCAAAAGATACACCTTACAAGGAGTTTGAGAACAAGTAAGCTTCTACTCGGCTTTCATTATCATACACAATATACCAATGATATGCTGCCTTTTGAAAAGTCCCTTATGTTTGTGACTTGATTATGAAAACTCTAGGCTCAAAGAATGGGGCTTTGAGAAAGGGTGGGGTGACAATGCAGGAAGAGTTAGAGAGACAATGAGACTACTTTCTGAGATACTCCAAGCTCCAGATCCCGTAAATATGGAGTCCTTCTTCAGCAGGCTTCCTACTACTTTCAACATTGTTATCTTCTCTATTCACGGTTACTTTGGACAAGCAGATGTCCTTGGTTTGCCTGATACTGGCGGCCAGGTCTACATACACAGAAATTGATCTCCTTTTCATTCAAACACTTGCGACAATTGCATTTGTTGAAAATCTCATTTGTATTTACAGGTTGTTTATATTCTGGATCAAGTAAGAGCATTAGAGGAGGAAATGTTACTAAGAATCAAGCAGCAAGGCTTAAACGTGAAGCCCAAGATTCTTGTGGTGAGTTGTGCAAAAATTTAGCTTAGCCAAGGTTTTGAAATTGATCAGAGAGGGGATTGAGATGATCAAGATGTTTTTTCCTGCTTCCACGATGTATACAGGTTACTCGTCTCATACCAGATGCTCGAGGGACAACATGCAATCAGGAGATGGAGCCTATACTTAACTCATCCCATTCTCACATCCTGAGAATCCCATTTAGGACGGAGACAGGAGTTCTTCGCCAATGGGTTTCTCGTTTTGATATCTATCCTTACTTGGAGAATTATGCCAAGGCAAGTGTTCTAGCAAAATTCTCACCTATTCATGATACATTCCTTTAGATTTTTGAGCTAACCATTTTGGTTTGTCGCATATATCATAGGATGCTACTGCTAAGATACTTGAGCTCATGGAAGGTAAGCCAGACCTCATAATTGGGAACTACACTGATGGAAACTTAGTTGCATCTCTATTGGCCAACAAACTTGGAGTCACTCAGGTTCCACGGCTGATCATTTATATAACCAATTTTGCTGCATTATTTTTCTTGATAATTAAATGGAAATCTTATGAGATGATGGAAATTTAGGGAACAATTGCTCATGCATTAGAGAAAACAAAGTATGAAGATTCCGATGTCAAGTTGAAGCAGTTTGATCCCAAGTACCACTTTTCTTGCCAATTTACTGCTGATTTATTGGCAATGAATGCTGCTGATTTTATCATTACCAGCACATATCAAGAAATCGCGGGAAGGTTAGCGATGACTCTTTGTTAATTTTTAGGCAATTTAATGATGTACTGCATTGGCCAATGCTAAAACGATCACTTTCGTCCTTCAGTGAGACTAGGCCTGGACAGTATGAAAGCCACACAGCATTTACCATGCCAGGCCTTTACAGAGTCGTTTCAGGCATCAATGTCTTTGATCCAAAGTTCAACATTGCTGCTCCGGGGGCTGAACAGTCTGCCTATTTCCCCTTCACTGAGAAACAGAAACGGTTCAACACATTCCGTCCTGCTATTGAGGAACTACTTTATAGTAAAGACGAAAACAATGAGCACATGTAAGTCTAATTGCCCCATTTTCCAAACCTAAGCCTAATCCATTGCATAAATATATTTGCTTTAGCAGATAGTTGGGATTTTTATGATTTTGTATTTTGTTTGTATTTTGTGGAACAGTGGATTTCTTGCCGATAGGAAAAAACCAATTATATTTTCAATGGCGAGATTTGATACAGTGAAAAACCTGACAGGCTTGACTGAGTGGTTTGGGAAGAATAAGAAGTTGCGGAACTTGGTAAACCTTGTTATCGTTGGAGGATTCTTCGATCCATCAAAATCAAAAGACCGAGAGGAAGCAGCTGAAATCAAGAAGATGCATGAATTGATTGAGAAATACAAGCTCAAGGGACAGATGAGATGGATAGCAGCACAAACGGATAGATATCGAAACAGTGAGCTATATCGGACTATTGCTGACACTAAGGGAGCTTTCGTTCAACCAGCATTGTATGAAGCTTTTGGACTAACAGTTATTGAAGCAATGAACTGTGGATTGCCTACATTTGCTACCAACCAAGGTGGCCCTGCAGAAATAATAGTTGATGGAGTCTCAGGCTTCCATATTGATCCTTACAATGGGGACGAATCGAGCAAGAAAGTAGCTGATTTCTTTGAGAAGTGCAAGGTTGATTCTAAATATTGGAACAGGATTTCTGAAGGAGGTCTCAAGCGCATTGAAGAGTGGTAATAACTTGTTCCATACTTGAGAAAAAGTGTAATAACTTTGTTCGCAATCTTATCTTTTCGTTGGTTTTAATCCTGCTTCAATGCAGTTATACGTGGAAGATTTATGCAAACAAAGTGTTGAATATGGGATCAATCTACGGATTTTGGAGACAATTCAATATGGGGCAAAAGCAGGCTAAGCAAAGATATTTTGAGATGCTTTACAACCCTCTCTTCAGGAAATTGGTAAGTTATGTATATGTTAGATAACAATTACTTGGTTCCTGAAAATAGAACAAGAAAAATATATTGACTATGGTACTTTTTGAAATGTCACAGGCCAATAATGTCCCAATCCCACAAGAAGAACCCTTACCACTTGGAACTTCAGACACTAGTCAATCCCAACAACCAACAAAAACTACAGCAAGTGAACCAAAATTACCACTAGCAGTTCCAGCAGCAGTAGCAAAAGTTCTGCCATTACCAAGGTATCTAGAGGCGGATCCAAATTTTAAATTTGATCTTTTGAAATTATGGGTTCAGATTTTAATATTTGTTGAAACTTTAGTGAATTTTCGCATATACTATATATCTATGCATCATGTTAAAAATATTGAGTTCAGCTGAACTCAATTATTATATACTCCATCGCTTCTGGTTCCAGCTACCACCTACCAGCTTTAACTTGATTTCTTCACTACTTAGAATGTAGCTGAACAAAGTAATGGAGATGATTTTTATGCTTATCTTGATTCTTTGTGTAAAACAGGAGTGCTCCTAAGGGAAAAGAACAAAAAGAAGTGGATAATCAAGTTGAAACTTCAACAACAGATATTGCACAACATGCTTGCCATTGGCTTTGTTTATGTGTTTCTGCTTCAGTCGTTGTTTATGCTTTGGTGAAGTTGTATCGTCTAGCTGACTGAATGATCCAAAACCTTAACACGTCCTGAAAGTACATTGTAATAAAGGAAAATCATCAAAGTGACAAAATTCTAGCTAGCATATGTCTCATTCAATTGAACGTTATAATCATATTCTTGTACTAATGATCAATTACATGAAGTAAATTATAAAGTTGCCGGGCATTTTGGCTGTTTGTATTTTCACACAAGTTTTCAGGTGATGGCTAATTAAGTAGGTTTGTTAGTTTAACGAAGGAAGGAATTGAACAACCAGAAGACTCCTAATAATTTCAGAATAGTCATTCAACTAATTAACTTCGACCATGTTGTGCTAAAGTTATAAAATTAATTTTACAACTATATCTATTGTCATGGAAAATACACACGTTGATAAACGAAAAGTTTGGTCCCGAAAATATATGCTGCCACTAATTTAGAAACTCACAACCTTACAAAATACTTATCCGAGTAGTAGCACTTGAAATGACGCGTCTGCTGAAAGATAGTATATACTAATATCGAATGGTATGTAGGACCAACAAATGGGTTTTTATTTGGTGCCATGTAAATATTACTACTCCATAGTACATCCGTTTCAATTTTAGTGTCTTACTTTTCTTTTTTGTTTGTTTTAAAAAGAACGTCTTTTCTTATATTTAGTAAGTTGATAAGTCAAATGACATGGAGTACATGATAAGTTTAAAACCACAAAATTCATAGAATATTTCAAGATATTATTCATCATTAATTTAGAACTATAAAATTGAAAACGTCTTTATATATTTTTTAAATTCGTATCCAGTCAAACTAAGACACTTAAATTAGAATGAATGGAGTATGTAAAGTTAGTTGTTGATATGACTATAGTTAAATTATACATGGCAGTTTTCACATGTGCTATACTCCATCCGTCCCAAAATAAGTGTCTGGATTTGACTTGATGTGGCGATTAAGAAAGTAGATAAGACTTTTGAATTTTGTGATTTAAAATTGAAATTGTGTGTAATGTGGGCCAGTACCTTTAAATCTTGTGGTCCAAAACAAATTTTGAAATCAAAGAGTTGCTAAATATGGAAAGAAGACTCTTTTTGAGATAAACTAAAAAAAAAATGTAGACAATTATTTTGGGACAGAGGGATTAATATTTAGAAATGAGAGAGAGAAAAAAGGGGTTTTCATTATTTTTTGTGGGCACAAGGATTTTTGCCTCCTATTGTGGTGAAAAACATAAAGCTAATTTAAAAAGATTCTGCATGCATTATACACGTAGGTGGGACAAATACAGTTTCTTAATTTCAGAAACGAACCTATCATTCTTATCGTGGAACTACTATCACATGAATCCGTCGAATCAATTTTGAAGGAAAGAATTACGAAACACATGAATGCTATTCACATCCTTTATTATAGTAAAAAACAAAGTACAAATGACGAATCTTTAATTTACGAGAAAGACGAGGGACAAAACTCATGAGCACATACATGCATCTCTCTCTTGTAGTTGAAATTTGAAACCATAGATGAAATAGCAAATCCTAGATTAATTAGGTTAGTTATACCTCAAAAATAATTTGTAATGAAAAGCATGGATGTATCATGATTCACGAGGAAGAAATAATAATATTTGTGATCGGATGTCTACAACAAGGGCTGGCCATGTTTTGATTCCCACCTTCATTATGATGTCATTATTGTAATGTGAAAAATCGATCTTTAAATGTTACTAGTATGAATCTAGATCTGCAGCTTGATGATGTTAGTTCCAATTACAAATTTGAACTTTAAATATTATTCGCTTTCATTAATTTAGTTTTCTGAGAATGGAAAGATATAACGAAAGAGGTACTTATATACTTAGCAAATTGTAGACCAGTAACTACGTACAACAAATATATATACAAGTGGTCTAAAATATGTAATGACGACAACGATGATTTGACTTACATGCACTAACATTATAGGAGTAATTATCAATGTATCAATGTACTTACATGGTTAATTAAGTCTTATGTTGATTGGGGGAATGTTTTGTGATAATCTCGTGGTCTTAGGTAATTAATCATTATTGTACTATATAGTATGACCTAACTCCGGTTGACTTACACACACTATATATCTCTTCACATGATATTAGTGTTAGACTTATCAATGTATCCTTATTGATGTGTTTCTCATGATCACTGTTGAGCCCTCAGTTAGGTAGAGGGGGAAAGAGGTACTAAATTTTACACTTGTTGATGAGACGATGAGTTGTTGTCCTTAATTATACAATCCAAGAAAATCAACATCCTATAATCTAATTTTTGAAATTGAGTTGGAGCCGCAAGGCCATCTATTAATATTGTAGATAGTGAAGATTTAAAAGTATGTATTTGTTAGTGTACAAAAGTTATACTCGTATATTCTCTCCCATCAAATTTAAGTACTAGTATCTTTTTAGTCTTTTAAAAGTAGTCTAAAATAAGTATTCTTTTAAAAAATTAAGAGAACATTTTTCGATTTTTCCCAACTTAGAGCCTGTTTGGCCAAGCTGCCAAAAACTGCTTATTTTGAAAAGTATAAGTACTTTTAAAAAATAAGCAGTTTGTGTTTGAAATTTGTAGCTTCTCCCCAACAACAGAAAAACTGCTTCTGGTACTTTTCAAAAGTACTTTTTTTTTTGGCCAAACACCTCAAAATTCTTCAAAAGCGCTTTTTTCTTGAGAAAAAGTACTTTTGGCTTGGCCAAACAGACTATTATTCTTGCCTAATAAATTGCGTGAACACTTTTTAAACTGTCTTTCTAACGGTAAAAATATAATGTAGTCAAATAACTCCTTTAATTAATGTAATTAACTGCACTTATTAATGAGTAGGCCGCAACCTAGAAAGGCACTTAAAAATTGATTCGGAAGGAGTATCAAGAAGTATTAATGATGATGATGAAGATGCAGGTGGCATGTCTTGAAAGGAAAAAAATTCATAGAGGGTCGTTCGTGAGAATGGGACACCATTCCTCAAATCTTGATACTGCTATCTTCTCATTATCTTGTAATGTTGTCTAAAAATAATGACACATGGGTAAAACTTCTTCAATGATGAGAGAGAGAGACACACACACCAGATTGATATGGTTTTAAGAGACTAAACACCTTGATTAATCATATCTACAATTAGAAAATCAGAAAGAGACCTTCAACTAAAATCACTTATTTAATGAATTAAATGGTAATTACGTTAAGCTCGACCTGATCACCTACCGTGACCAAAATAGAGTGGGATATCAGTATTCTACTAATTAATTAGTCTTTAACACGAGATGCTCGTGAATGTATAAACCTGTCAATCAAGTGATACGATCTTGTCGACACTAAAAAATGTGTACTCTTGAATACTCAATACTCCATTATTTTTAAATATTACAATATGAGGAAATTTAGGCATCGGCATTTCTATATAAACAAGATGGAGGAGCCATGCATAGAAACATCAAGATAAAACGCCACCTTATTCTAGTGTTCTTATACTTCTACTTTGCTTTTTCCACCTAATTTCTTGATCATGTTGTTGTCGACAGCTCTTAGTAAGAGTCGTGTGCACAAAATTCCAAAAGATGGCATGACTGATTTAATCCGTTCAATTGCAGAGAATCATGAAGCTGGCCAACCATTTTATTTACTTGATTTAGCCACAATTGAGAGGCTTATGGAAAAATGGAACCATTCTTTTCCAAATATTAAGCCTTTCTATGCTGTGAAATGCAACACTGAACCTGCACTACTTACAAAATTAGCTAAATTGGGTGCTAATTTTGATTGCGCTAGCCAACAAGAAATAGAGATCGTCTTAAATCTTGGAATTAGCCCAAAACAAATCATATTTGCTAACCCATGCAAGGCTATTTCCCATATCAAGTATGCAGCAAGTGTTGGAGTCAATCTCACAACTTTTGATTCTAAACTTGAACTTGACAAGATCAAGAAATTTCACCCACAGTGTCGTATGTTACTCCGAATTAAAGCCCCTAATGATAGTGGCTCTTTGCGACCATTAGGAAAAAAATTTGGTGTGTTACCTGAAGAAATTGAACCATTACTACATTATGCTTATAATGTAGTTGGCTTAAAAGTCATAGGTGTTTCATTTCACGTTGGATCAATAGCACAAGATCCCAGCATTTATCGCGACGCGATCTCAGCTGCTAAGGCTGTGTTTGATGTTGCTGATCATCTTCAAATGCCTAAAATGAAAATTTTGAACATTGGTGGAGGGTTCAGATCAACACCATTGTTCGAAGAAATAGCTAGTGTAGTAACAAAAGCTGTCCAAGATTATTTCTCTATGCCTAATTTAACAATATTTGCGGAGCCAGGGAGATTTTTTGCGGAAACAGCATTTACATTAGTCACACATGTGATTGGTAAAAGAGTAAGAGGTGAGAAAGTTGAGTATTGGATTGATGAAGGAATTTATGGATCATTTAGGCCAACACTTTATAATAGTTGCTTTGTGGGTATTAAGCCAGTGTTACGCCAGGCATATTCAGAAGAAAATTCTTGTCAAATATGTGAATCTACTATTTATGGACCAAGTTGTGACTCACTTGATGAAGTGGCTATTGACATAAAATTGCCAGAGCTTCAGTTGGATGATTTGATAGTGTTTTATAACATGGGTGCATACTCGATATCAGCAGGAACTAAGTTTAATGGATTTGATATGTTATCTACACCTACCTATCTTGTTAATGCCCATTTTTCTAGCTAAAACATGTCGCCCAATAAAAGAAAAGAAAAAGAAATGAATAAATGTTCCTAGTTAGTAATTATTTTCTTCTCTACATGACAAATGTTTGAATAAAGTATTTATGTCCATTAGCGATAAATGGAATTTTGGTGCTGTGAGACAAGGACAGAACTATGTTATTACACGATTTCCTAATTTTATGTTTTACGTCTTCATGGATATTTAACCTTTCCTAATATTACATCTGGGTTTCTAGTGAATGCAAAAGGATTACAAGTTTGAGTTTAAGTTCTGTACACTAGCAACACGTAACAAGTATTTCAAATTACTTATAAGACAATTACAGATAATATATCTTGATAATAAGCATTAGTAGGTAACCCAGAAAATGTGCATTTAAAACTTGCTCAAGTAGAAAGAGGTATAAAATACATGAAGACGCTTTCTTGAGTTTCTTGTTCTGCAGTAGTGTCAAGATATTACCAATACTAGAACTATTATGAAATTATTTTTCTACTTCAATTCGTCATAATCATTATTTTGGCAAGTAGGGAGCAAATCAAATGGCGGGCATACAAATGCAACCACAGCACATAGGTCCACCAAAGATTTTCCTATATACGATATGAGTGGAACGTATTTATAGATAGGGTCCATTTCACATTTACAAGATTTATTGATGTAGTCATTCAGGTATCTGACTTGATTTTCATTACTGACTTAATTAGCATTTTGCAAGCTTGGAAACTTGCTCAAATAGCATTGCAGGGAGTCTTGTTTCAACTTTACTTTTACTGTACAAGAAGCAATAATATTCGAATCTTTAGCTAGCGTTTATTCATAGTTTTTGGGGTATTTTTTGGACAGTTTTTGGGATTTTTTGGAAAATCTCCTCAGAAACTTCAAATTCTGTTCCAAATAAAATGCATGTCCAAACAAAATTTCAATTTCCCAAGTTCCAAATCCCAAGTTCCAAATCATGTCCAAACGGGAGCTTAGCAACTTGTACAACGTGGCTTCAACTATGTTCAGTTGCAAACAATTTAGTCACAAAAGAAAATATATTACCTGCATCCCTGTGATAGTCATAGATCTGTCCATCACCTTTTCCCTGCTGATTGTTTCTGGTTGAGCACATGAGAGATTGGCAGAGTGGAACTTTTGGTCTAGTTGTAAGAGCGCATTAAATGGAAACATATTACTCATAAGAATGAAATGATAAATGATACTAATAGAATAGATCCATTATCTACCATGTTTCAAACATCTATTAGCATTCTTAATATTTAAGAAGAGAATGGTTAAAGAATGGACCCTTTATCTACCAAGTAGCTAACAGCTATTGACCCTCATCAAAAAATAAAAAATAAAGGTTTCTCAGAATGGCACTACAGTGATTTCCCAGCTAATATTGTAGGCAGCAAGTAGATAAGAAGTAATCATATCAACAGTATAAAACAATAAGCCAAGTTCACAAAGAAATACAGAATAAAGGTTTGTGAATGCATAAGATTATAAAGATCTTCATTAGAGAGTTAACACTGAAAAGTTACAAATATAATGTACGAAACAACTGCTACATGAGTTGAAAGGAAAAATCGCAGCTGCACATCTTTTGGCTACAAACTCCCACTGTTCACAGTTTCACGTCCAACAGGAAAGATACTGGAAGCCAAAACAAATGTTCAAAATGTCAAGTTTTTGACGATGTCGGATATAAACATCAGACTTCCTGAATTAGATTATCTGCAGACCTAAGACTCCTTAACAGGCATCGGTTAATAAACAGAGAATGCCAACAAAAACAGCAAAGCTTCTGGCTGATCAGGAGGATAATCTAAAAGATGAAACTGTACCAAAAAGTGCTATGAGCACACTCGGACCCGCTGTGATTCTCTCTCTTCTAGAACAACACCAGAAGAATTCTCATCCCTCTCTGCTAAACATCTTTTGTATGGAACAAATCCCTTAATGTTGTTCCATTTGTCGCTCTTGGTTGTACATTTCGACTCAGCAGTCTCAGAACTTCTGCTTCCATCGTCAACCTCACTAGCTGATCCAACACTTGAACCAGTTGATGATCCCTCCCTTTGAGGTTCTTCATCTTTCGATGCTTGACAAGGAGCAGCAGTCTCCATGGCTGTTTGGCTGCACGATGAGATGTACCGATATAGAAGATCTTGGTACCAAGACCACCAAGAAACTGTATCAGGGAAGGGAGCCACACCCTCCAGATTGTTTTCAAGCCTATATTGTGACGGCCAACAAACTGGCGGAATAATATTGCCGGGAACCATGGCAACAATGAACTGCGAGTTAGCCTGATTTCCTTGGAATCCATGAAACAGATTCTCATTGTTGATTTCCTTTTCTGTGGCTTTAGTAGGCAATGAGTTGCAGCTATTAGGAGCTCCCAAAGTAAGCTTAGTGGCATCTGGTACAAGAACTGTCTGCCCGAACAGCTTGATACTTGCCAAAGGTGCTTCAACAGCTTGACTTTCGCCAGAACATGAACCCCCCCTAGGAAATAAATCGCATTCCTGCATAGGCACATGCACACCTCAGGTAAGCATAAAGCCAAAACAGCATTGAAAGGAAGATAGATTTATCAACAAACTTTTAAAGAAATTATACCATGCCATAGTTGGTAATCGGGCTGGTATTAGGAGCCACTGGTTTTGAAGCAACATGGATTTTGTCTACAGTACTGGAGTTTGATGTCATACTACTCTCATCGTTCTCTGCAGAAATTATATTTGCTGTCTGTGCATCTGTAGTACAAGAGGCTGGTGAAAAGCGAGAGGGTTGCTGCTCAACAACTGCATATTCAAAAACATCTGAACCAATTGCTGACAAAACTGAATCTGGAGAACGACCGTCTCTTCCCGATGCATTTGGGGAAGGAGAGCTTTCAGGCTGACCTGAAACTGCCTTGTCAGCCACAGGTGAATCTACCATCTTACGAGGGTATGGATGCAGAGGTTTCTTCTTGGGTCGAGGAGGAGGTATATCAATCGCATTTAGGGATTCATCACCATCAATACCTGAATCCCGAGCAACCTAAAATGGACATTAACACTTCAATGACTGTAGCGATTGACTACCCAGGAATGTCCGCCAGAATTTTGGACAGGATCGTGAATCAAGCAAACTTCCTAATAATTCATCATAATCTAGGGCACCAACCTTGGCAAAAAATTTCTGGGCATGACTACGAATCTGAATTGCAGTCTTGGTGCCAACATGTTCTGCATCATTAAACAGAGATGTTAGAAACTTCTATGAATATTGAACCACATATACGAGAAAAAAGAGAAGGAGAGGCAGAAGAATAGACCTTTTATCAGCTACGGACAACCTTATACCAACTCACCTTCTATTTGGCGCCAAGAACGGCCATACAGCTTCAGGGCTTCAACAAATCTCTGGTGTTCTTCCTCTGTCCATTTCTCTCTCTGTTTTGTAATGGTATAAGGCTTCCTAACCTGTTGCACGATAAGGCAATCAAATTAAGCACAGATCAAGCTCCATCCTATAAGCCTATGTCAAATGAAATGAAGGGAAAAAACATGGAACACATTCATGGTAGGGATGATGACCTTGAGCATGTTTTCATTTGCAAGACAGTTCAGGGCCTTCCCCTGAGCAGCCACAGTTTCCAACTTCGAGCTAATCATAGATGAGGCACCTTGCCGAGCTCCCTCAATTTGATTCTATGGTATTTCAAAGAAAACAAACTTCATAAGAATTGAATCTTTCAAGAAAGTTCAACTAAAAAGAAATAGAAGGCCACAAAGAAAACTCCTCAACACTCAAACTCATCTCCTTTCCAGCGGACAGACTTCTAGCTCAAGTTGCTCTCATGAAATATTTCTTATGATTCGAACTAAAAATCTATTGTGCTATGGTGTTAAGTGCTAACATTCTACACTTCCATTCCCACATTCTATCAGCCATACGAATTGGACAACTATCAATATACTTCTTTTTTAAAATTAATATAATATTGCTATTAAATCAGGCAAATGGATAAAAACAACAATTCCTACTATGTCTCAATTACGAAATAACTAGGTTATAAAGCATCATGAGTAGAATTCTTTCGAGGTTATCAACTGGCAATCAAAGATATAAAGTGTGGCAAGCTACCCTATCATCAAACAACTTATCACAGCATGTATCAGCATTAACTTAATTACATGAACATAATCATTCATCAAAACCCAAGAACAGGTAGTCGCGCATCACATAAAGAACGGGATCCTTACACAAATAGCCGACAAATTCACTGTTTACATTCCCTAGCCAGTATACACAGATTATACACATAATATACATAAATATACACATGTTAACACATGTTATATATGAATTATATATATGTCATACATCGGCCTGCTATTTTTTTTGTTTAAGCGGTTGGGTGAGCAGCTCTTTAGATTAATTTCTCTGAAGAAATGTCAATATTGACAGAATTGTGTCCTCTTTCTGAGTAAACAATGTTAAAATTTTAGTGCAAGATTTAAATTACCTAGCCTCCCTGTTAAATTAAGACGTTTTGCAAGATAATTGTCCAAATTACACAAAAACTAGGCTATGAAATGACCTTTTAACATACTAATGAGGACTCATCAATACTGTAATAAAGAACTCTACCCTGCCATCTAACTTAAACTTACAGTTCTATTAACATAGGAGTATTAAATATCACATAAAGCAACAGTACATAAGTACCACTTAAAACTATAAATCATCATTTATTTATTATAATAATTGTAGCTTCCCATACATATGGACATTAGCAGTTGCCACACACATTTAAATCTACCTAAAAAGGAAATCTTTAAAACTTCATTTGCTTTACATATAAAACAAAGTATATACAACAAAGGTGAACGCGAGATGCTCCGTGCACCGGACTATTTTTTTATATATGCAACAAATTAATCCGACATTCCATAAATAGCAAGAGAACATCAAATTAAAAAAATACCCATTTCTAAAAAAAATTAAATCTTGATTATAAAAAATTAAAATTAAAATTATTGCTAAAGACTACATACCATTTCCTCAGCTACCATAGCTGCAAATATCTTGAAAAAAAGGTGGGAACTTTAACTTCACTTCTCTTGTAACCAAAAAATAAAATTTTTGAGAAGTGATGAGAAAAAAAAAATTAGTGAAATATACACAGTATAATGTAAATAAGGAGGAGAAAAATGAAAAGAATGAAGGGAAAATATAAGAACAGAAGATTTTGGAGTTAGGGAGGTGGGTGGGTATGCCACGTAGGATTAAGTCTTAAAGATTTTAGATTATTTTAATGAATTAAAAAAAAATTACAGGTGGAATGGAAACCTCGAGAAGGTTGTAGAGTTGTAAGGAAAGAACTTGTGGTTGAAAATGGAAAGTCTAAGACATGACACGTGTCGGATGATTAGCTGTATCCCAATCTTTTTCTTGCTAATTGGGCCTGTTTAATGGGGCCCATTTAAGAAACCATATCTCTATCTATTTCAAGAACAATGACACCCAACAAAGTTTGTCCAGTAATGTGATTGTTATTTGTGGAAGATATTGAACCAACCAATCAATAAAGGAAAGAGGAACATACATTATATGTTTTAATAATATCTAGTAAAGATATTCATTATCTTATCCATCACTTAATATATTTTATTATTGGGGAATGGGGAACGTTCTTTTGTGGTTCTGATTCCTTTTCCTTTTTGAGTGGTTGTTCTTGATTCTTTGGTTTGGGCTTAGTTGAAAAGTTGGTTTAATTTTGGGCTGTGGAGATTGGGTATTGAGAACTCTTACCATGTGGGTTAGCCTTTTTCTATAATAAAAGAAAATCGTTTGTTCAAAAAATTTTATTGCTAGCAAAATAATTTTATCAAGAACACATCATATGAAGTAATAGTATATTGTTATAGTAAAATGCCATTATAGATGATGGTTGTTTTAGATTTCTGACTGTACTTCATTTTAATTTTTATAGCATAGTTTAACTTTATAGCGAGTTCAATGAAACATGAAGTAACTTTTAGGTGACGACAAAACCAAGAACATGTATTTTAAAATTTAATGTTAAATTACGTGGAACTCATTGTTGAACGGGCTATACAGAAACTATCAACTAAAATGTAGAGTTGTCAACATTAGGGCTATTTACATATATATCCGCCCATCAAGAAATAATTACTTTTAAGTGTCCATAACTTTTTGTATCCAAAAATTTAATACATATTAAATATATTAATATTAATATTTAATAGTATGATATTCAACTCCCTTAATTAAAGGAAACAATCAATGGTAAAAAAAAATAGATTACCATTAAATATGGTAGTTGCACGATTTTAGGCTTAATGATAGAGTCCTATCAACATAATAATATTTAAAATATTAAATATATATATTTTAAATATAAAATATATATATATTTAAATATCAATAATATTTAAAATATTAAATATATTAAATATCAACAAGATTAATATATTCAATATATATATCAATAATATTAAATATATTAAATATCAATAATATTAATATATTAAATTTATATTTAAAATATTAAATATATATCAATAATATTTAAAATATTAAATACATATTTAAAATATATTTAAAAAGGATAAAATGTATATGGAAAGAAAGAAACAAGAAAAGGTGTACAGAAAAAGTAATTATTCTTGGTCAACGTTCATGGGGCGTAAATTTCCCTCAACATTAAGTGACGCTTGGATACAAAACTCCGGGTTTTTTCCCTTTTTCTTTTGTGACGATAAAAATGGTTAGTTTAATTTAGCTTTGATTCGATTTTGGTATTAGCTTTTAGAATAGGGGAATTTTCAAAAATAGGCAGCCCACTACCCAAAATTACAAACAGGAGGCCATATTTTTTTTTTCATGTATAGCACTCATCCCTAAAATTACAAATTTTAGCAATCCTTCATAAAAAACACCCTAGCTACCAAATTTTACCTTCCCCAGCCACTAAGCCACCGGCAAACACCTTCCCCGGCTAATGGTGCCATTACTTTTTTGTATTTTACTGAATTTATGTTATTTATTGCGTTTAAATCATTACTTTGGACGAGTTTATACACACAAATCTCCCTCTAAAAATTAAATTATACATGAATATACATACATAAATATGTAGCAATGAGAGAAATACAAAAATATACACAAAAAAGTAAAAAATCATATAAACATCCTTAATAAACATATTTATTCACTTGCATATACACACTTATACAAATTTATACAATTTTATAAACGTGTATAATTTGTATAAAATTGTATAAACTTGTATAAACTTGCGGCAGTCTGCTATTTCAGAAAAAGGGGTGACAGCTCGGGTAAGATTTGAAAATATGAGTCATTTTTGGTAATTTTCGTCTTTTGCTTGTCTTTTAGTGTAATTATCCCTTTAGAAATAAAGTGTTGGCAATTCATTAAATTTCACTATATATACCCCTTATTCTTGGTTATTATTTTATGTTCCCACTTAAGAAAGGTTTAGCTAAATGGCCTCGGTAGACAACACTTCACATTAACACTAAAAGTATAAATTGCAAGTGTTGTCACTTCAAGTTATTTGAGAAGAATGTTGACAGAGATAAAAGGTCAAGTGCTGCTACGGGGGCAACACTTGCAGCACTTGTTATTTTACACTTGAAGTGCTGCCCCATGGGTTCACTTGTCAAGTTTAAAACTTGAAGTATTGTCTTCAAGGGAGCACTTACTTAAAATTAGTGAGGTCATTCTTGTAAACCCACTTCAAGCGAGATTAATAAAGCAAACCATCGTTTAAGGTGTCATAGTTTTGTAAATTCCCCTTAGGCAATTTGTGATGTTCATTCAGAATTGCACCGTATTGCACTTTAAAGAATATTTTATGGGTGTTGCACCCTAAGATGACATGTCTACCGTGGTGGAGATCAATCGAAATCCCAATCACACATAAATTTTATCAAGGCCAGGATCTAAAAGAGAGGATTCCACTCTTTGTGAAAAAATTATATTGTGTAAATAGGTTAAATTTAAGAGTTAATTTTACCGGTGGTTATTGAACTATTGTTTCATTACCGCAAAGTCACTTTTGTTTCATTTGTTACCCAAAAGTCACTCAACTTTGCTCCGGTCTACAACAAAGTCACTCAAGCCGAATTTTATTTAAACTTGCCGGAAAAATGATGTGGCGTCATTAACTAAAAATAATTTTTTAAATTAATTTTTCATATATTAATCTAATTCCTTAACCCATCATTCATATTCTACCCACCTCAAAACACATTTCACTACTTCTCTTAAATTTATTTGTGATAAGATATCTAAGCGCATCTAATGTTGTAGTAATCACTGGGAGATATCTAGAGTGGACTGTGTAAGACTCTGTCTTTGGGACATAGGCTAATGTTGGTTGGAAATAAAAGAAGCAAGTATCAGCAGGCATATCCAAATCTGCAACTAATTCTCTATGCGTCTTGATCTCGAGATCATACTCATATAAACATCCAGGCCCATGTGCATACGAAGGTGTTACCAGGAAAAGCAACTTTTTGCCCTCAAAACACAATGGGAAACCATAATCAAGGTGGAGCAAATACGGGTTGAAGTTGGTCAAAGTGTGTGAAACTTTTCTCCAATTGCTGCTGGTATAATCATATGCTAAAATTTCTAGAAATTCCTTGAAAGGACAAATAAGGGTAAGTACACCTCGTGCCTCCCCCAAACATGCATTAAATCCATAAGAAGTGTAGATGGGATAAAAATCGGTGATCTCAAGATGGTTATTAATAATTCTACCTTGTTCACTCGTTGTATCAAATACAAGAATACAACCATCATTCATGAGCCAATGCAAGCAATCATGCACGTAAACAGGTTGACTGACAAAGAAAACATCAACGTACAACTTCGTTCTAAATTGGATTTCATGCCACACTCCAGGTTCTTCCGATGAATACACATGAAATTTATACCCTTCATGTTCATCTAGCTTCCCAACAGTTACCAACTTATATCGATTTGAAGTAGGATAATCTACAACTAATCCTGCACCACCATCAATTGTTTTGAAAGATCTTCTAGGCTGTGGGTATGATATCAATTGATACAACCCAGTTATCGGATTGAAAAGACAGAAAGCCATAATAAATTCATCATGAAATTGTAGGAGAAGCAGACCATTGCAAGAGGCCAAAATTGAAACGTTAAGGGGTCGTGTTGCTGATATTCCTACCCTCGGATTTGAGGAGATTTTGCAGAAGATTTTGAATTTCTGTACTGTATCGACATTCGGTACACTAATAATGGAGGTGGTCTTGAGTACAAAAGTAGCTTAGAAATATTTTGTTGTTGAAACCATCGCGGAGCATAAGTTTGAGAAAGGTTTGGTTCACAAAGTCTATTGTTAAAACTCTTGTTTAGAACTTTACATCGAACGGTAAGATTCACAGGCAAGCGGGAGATGATATCCATAACTAAATCTTCAGTTAGTTCCATATTCAAGTCCCTTACCTTGCCTTGCCTTTAGTTTTGTTGCGTTGAAATTTATAGACAAATTATTACACTCTTAAACAAATTTGGACAAGGAAACTTACACCGTCTTCGCGTAGGAAAAGGTAAGTGCGGATACAAAAAGGAAAAAAGTTGCCGGGTAATTCACAAGACATATTTATAAATATCTAACTGCAAATATTACTTTGGTTTAACTTTATTTGAAAATTTGCAGATTATCAGGAAATAAGAAAAAATATTAGTAAAAGATTGTGCATGTACTCTAATTGGTAATGTGTGTGTACAGTAAATTGCCCAGAATGCAAGAACTGAGGAATAAAATTAAGGATGTTTTGTTCATAGAAAATATTGCTTTTTTCTTTTTGATAACATTGTTTTATTATGGTATTAATGATCAGTTTTGTCGATTTTTAAAGATGAATTATTCAACCAGTTTCGGGTGAATTATTTTTTCACCGACAAAGTTTCAACGTTTCTCAAGTGAAATCCTTTCAAAAACAATGTTAACATCCAAATACAATATTTTTCATTTCACTTAGTTTTATTTTTTCAAATTTCAATCAAATCTATATCCAAACACACCTTTTTTAAATTTCAACCAAATCTATATCCAAATGCCTTGTAAGTAACAAGAAGATGTAATAACCGCAGTATTTGGGCCAGTTTCAAGTACGATTTTATTGGATTTTTTTATAGCCACAGTGTTCGAACTAGTTTGTGTGTACCTCGACTAATTCACTTGGTGCTGCGACCTCCTACAAGCATAGTTACGTGGTAAATCTATCCAATTCTTGGACAAATGGAAAGAAATCATTCAACGGTATGTCCATTGTTTATTAGATTATAAATTACATATATGTGAATTTCTACTGATCTCGCACTAGGTGTTTGTCCTTTAGTCGTAACTTTCATTCTTAAACCCTTTCTTCCTACACTTATAGTTTTTTATTTGTCTCATTATTTCCCCTTAAGATTGGGTGGCTAAGATTTGGATTATTACCGTGGTTTTTCATTATACTATAGTGATCGGCATAGTAGAGTTTCCCTATGGGGAATTTGTCTTCTAGATGAAATCTCTGGTTATATAGATGCAAGAGTTGAATATAAGGATTTTGCAGAGTTGTTGAATTTGATCCTCACATGTTAAGTCGTATATACACACTTTTATCTATGATCTAAAACACTTAATTCTGTCTGGAAGCTTGATTACCCATCATTCTGAACCTTGATGAAGTCGTGCTTAAAAAGTCATGCTTAATGGGCAACAAATCACTTAAAAACTTATTAAAGTTTATGCCTACGAGATGTCTTTAGATACTTCGTTAAACCAGTGCCTTACGTTTTAATTTGAAAATCTCCCTTTTGCAACCGAAATTCCGTGGGGGCGCTCCTCATAACTCATTAACAATTTTGCAACAATTTCAATACTAGGAAAACAAGGAAGAAGATGAGCAACGATAAACAAAAATTCGAACTCTGCATGCGTAGGGTGCAAGTTCAATCACAATCAAGGAAGCCGCCATAATTTTCTCCTTAACCACAAAAAACCCTTGCTGCAACTCTCTCTCACAATTCACACACACACATATTAATTTACGCATGATAATACAGAGTAACACACTCCTCAATGAAGAGTCTCTCTGTCATTGCTTGTGGCTAGTCTTTGAAAAGCAAGCTGGACTTGGATCTCATACAAGGTTACTCAAACATGAGAATAAATAGAAGGTATCTCAAACGAAATAGCTAAGCTGCAAACATAATGAGCTTATGAAAAATATTGGTGTGAGTTAGTCAGGTAACTTGCTCAGAATTAGAGAAACCTTGAAGGTTAAAACAGTAAACAACCTATAGCTGAAAATTTTGTTTCAGTTTATGCAGGGAAATTATTTTACTGCCTTTTCTGGTGCAACTCTAGGTTTATTAGCAATAAGATGTCTGAGCTCATTTAATGTTGTAGTAACTACCGGGAGATATTCAGAGTGGACTGTGTAAGGTAGTGTCTTGGGGACATTGGCTAATGTTGGTTCGAAGGATAAGAAGCAAGTACTAGCAGCAATATACAAATTTGCAACTTTTTTATACGTATTGATCTCGAAATCATACTCGTATAGACATCCAGGCACATGTACATACAAAGATCTTACCAGGAAAAGCAATTTTTCGCCGTTAAACCACTTTGGGAAAGCATGATCAAGGCCGCCCACACCCGTGTTGAAGTTGGCCAAAGTGTGTGAAACTGTCCAATTGCCGCTTGTATAATCATAAGCATAAATTACTATGAATTCCTCAAAAGCGCAGACAAGGTTAAGTACACCTCGTGCTGCCCCAAGACATGCATTGCCATAATTCTCAAGATGGTTATTAATAATTCTACCATATCCACTCGTTGTATCAAATGCAAGAATACAACCATCATTCCTGAGCCAATGCAAGCAATCGTGCACGTAAACAGGTTGGCCGACTAAGAAAGCAGATCGAGTACTGACTGAGAAAACATCATAGTACAAATTTGTTCTAAATTGGAATTCATGCCACACTCCAGGTTCTTCCGATGAATACATATGAAATTTATACCCTTCATGTTCATCCAGCTTCTCAATGGTTACCAACTTATATCGATTTGAAGTAGGATAATCTACAACTAATCCTGCACCACCACTAATCATTTTAAAATAGGAGTATATTTTAGGCTCCGGGTATGGTATCAACCGGTACAGTCCAGTTCCAGTTATAGGATTGAAAACACAGAAGGCCATAACTTGATGAAACTGAATGAGAAGCAGACCGTTGCAAGAAGCTAAAACTGAAACGTTATTAAGGGGTTTGGTTGTTGATATTCCTTGTCTAGAGTTTATGGAGATTTTGTGGAAGATTATTGATTCTCTATACTGTGTCAACATTCCGTAACTTAATGGTGATGGTAATGAGTAGAAGAGTAGCTTAGAAATACCTTGTTGTTGCAACCATCGTTGAGCATAACTTTGATCAGGAAGGTTTAGTTCACAAATTCTATTGTTAAAACTCTTGCTTAAAATGTTACATCGAACTTTAAGATCCATGGGCAAACGGCAGATAATATTCATAACTAAATCTTCATTCAGTTCCATATTCAAGTCCCTTGGCTTGGCTTGGTTTAAGTTCTGTTGCCTTGAAGTTTATGGACAAATAACACTCTTAAACCTAATTGACAATTTATACCGACTATACGTCTTCGACTAGGAAAATATGGGAAATTTTGATCACTAGCCATTTTTTGACGCGTTTATTGGGGACTATCCACCGTTTTCAAATTCACCGAAGAATAGTAAAAAATTCGCGCGCACACTTAAGCTCTATTAGCGTTGAAAAAACACCCCAGGCTAGTCCCATAACAAAATACTTGGGCTTTGAACCAAGTATTTTATTATGAGACTTTATATATAAAGCTTCAGTTCCATAACAAAAATGCTGGGTTTTTGAACAAGTTTTTTCACAGCCCCAACATTTGGTTATGGGACTGAAGCTTTATACAAAGTCCCATAACAAAATGCTGGGTCTTGAACAAAACTTGTTCAAAGTCCCAGTATTTTATACTGGGGTTAGTTTACTGAAGCTTTCCAGTATAAATACTGGGGCTTTGAACAAGCCCAGCATTTTGTTATGGGTAAAAATTTAGTCACGCAGCTTGTTTTGACCACGTTAAATGAATACTAGCCAGCGATGCAAAACTGTTTGAAGATTAGCCACCTCCGGACAAATCACAGTATAAATACTGGGAAGCTGAAGTAAACTAATCCCAGTATAAAATACTGGAGGCCCCAGCATTTTATTATGGGACTTTATATAAAGCTTCAGTCCCATAACAAGTTTTGTTCACAGCCCCAGCATTTTGTTATGGGGACTGAAGCTTCATATATAAAGTCCCATAACAAAATGCTGGGCTTTTGAACAAGCTCAGCATTTTGTTATGGGTAAAAATTTAGTCACGCAGCCTGTTTTGACCACGTTAAATGAATACTAGCCAGCGATGCAAAACTGTTTGAAGATTAGCCACCTCCGGACAAATCACAGTATAAATACTGGGAAGCTGAAGTAAACTAATCCCAGTATAAAATACTGGAGGCCCCAGCATTTTATTATGGGACTTTATATAAAGCTTCAGTCCCATAACAAGTTTTGTTCAAAGCCCCAGTATTTTGTTATGGGACTAATCTGGGGTGTTTTTCTAACGCTAATGGAGCTTAAGTGTGCGCGCGAATATTTGGCTATTCTTCAGTGAATTTCGAAACGGTGGATAGTCCCCAATGAGCGCGTCCAAAAATGGCTACTGATCAAAATTACCCTTGTTATGGGACTGAAGTATTTTGAACAAGTTTTGTTCAAGGCCCCAGTATTTATACTGAAATTTATCCCTAAATGGCTATTTTCTCAGCGAATTTATTTTTGACGGCTACAAATCAATTAACGCGTGTCAAACAGGTCTTGCACGAAATTTTTACGGAAAAGGTTACTGCAATATTCATGGACCCAAAAGGGAAAAATATTGACGGGTATTTCACAAGGACATATTTCGATTATCTAAATGGAAATATTTTTGAAGTTAACTTAATTTGAAAAGTTGCATACTCTCAGGAAATAAGAAAAAATCTATACAACTAATATTAAAGCACAAATGTTTATGGAACTTTTACACTTTAAAAATAGAGTTCACATTGACAAAGTTATCATTTACTCATAATTATCCTACTATTTAGGACTTAGTTTTAAATTATTTAATTATAATTATTTACGTTAGCTTTGTCCGGATAAACTATAGAATCTGTATATGATTGCGATTTGTGATTACAATTTAATTATCAAGGAGTCTTTTACTGTTAGACTTTTAGATAGTCCCACCTTTTTTATTATTATCATTAATCTAAGTAGTAAAAAATATATATCTTACAATGACCAAACCAATTCATTCCCTTTTACTTAGCAAGTCATAAATGTTTATATGGTTTAGAATAAAACGTCGTTTTTCTCTACTTCTTTATTTTGTCTTTTCAATTGAATCTTCATTCAAAGTTTTTTTCCTGCATTCACTTTAATATTGTGTTATTCTTGGTTTCGTTCTTTATTTTCTGATAATTGTTTATTGATATATTGTTTTTGTTGGTTACATTGTTGAAAACATTTATTAGTATTCCCTTTGTTTAGCAGCGGAAACCCGAAACGGGTCGGGACGCTTCGGGTCATAACTCATGTAACAATTTCACTACTACGAAAACAAAGAAGAAGAAGAAGATGAGCAAAGATAAACAAGAATTCGAATTGTGCGTAGTGTGCAAGCTCAATCACAATCAAGGACGCCGCCATAATTTCCTCCCTAACCACAAAAAAACCCTAGCTGCAACTCTCTCTCGCTTTCAATCGAAGCTTTCCGATATTCGATTCTTCTTAAAAAACCCTATCCCTTTACGCCCTGAACACGCTTCTCGCAATCGCCTTTGGTGCCTTTTCTGCGAATGCGATATTATTGAAATCGATAGCTTCTACGCTAGGTACGTAACGTAACGGCTACTTTTCCTGGTGCTGCTTTTAATTAGCTAAATTATCAGTTTGTGTTTTAGATTTATATTTTTTTTATATGTAGCGATAATGCGATTAGGCATTTGGCTAGTAAGGATCATATGAAGAAAGTGAAAGGATTTTTGTGGAAGTATGGTGGTGGAATGGACAAAGTTGATTCTCTTCGGATTACTGAGACTGACTTCGCTAAGGTACTACTGATGATATTATGTTCAAATTCGTGTCGATATCGCCATGTCTTACTATTGATAAGAATAACAACTTAACTTCGATTCGGAACAAGCTGGATTTAGCTGATGTTTTATTTTGAGTAGAAATGTATAAAATTGAGCTGATATGATTTATGAGATTTAAATGACATTCCTTCTGGTAACGATTTAATTGGAGCACTTAACTGTTATTTCTTATCTAAAACTTAACATGTAAATGTTTATTAGATTTTTCTTTTAATAACTGTGGTGTCCGGTCCAACATCGAGTAGTTCCACGAGACACCTGCTACTTCGTACCCAGCATAAATATTGGGTAACTATGTCCTACAAGGCTTTGACATATGGAAAGAAATCACCTAATGGTTTTGTCAATTGTTTATTACATTATACATTACATATATGAGAATTTCTACTGATCGTGCACTAGGTGTTTGTCCTTTGATAAACCCTTTCTTATTAGCTTATAGTTTTTAATTTGCCTCATTTTTTTCCTTAAGGTTGAGAGGTTAGGTATTTGGAGTGTTCCCGTGGTTTTTCATTGTATTAGTGATTGACATTATTGGCGGAGTTTACCTGTGGGGAGTTTTGTCTTCTAGATGAAAGTTCTGGCTATTAGATGGAAGAGGCAAATGTTAGGATTTTTCAGAGTTGCTGAATTAGATCCTCGCATGTTAAGCTGAATATATACACATTTATTTATCATCTTAAACTTTTTACTGTGTCTAGAAACTTGAGTTTCCATCATTCTGATGAAGTCATTCATTATGAATTCATATGTGCAGTGGGAGAAGAAGTGCAATCTACCGAAGAAGGAAGCTCTTGACGGAGGATCTCGTGCAACATTAATTGGACCCTCGAATGATATCCAAAATCAATCGAACTCTAGCTATCTAAACTGTTTTGACAAAGATAATATTCGTGCTCTTAATACTAATGTTTCGAATTGTGTTGTACCTTTACAAAATTATACGAATGAGATATCTCAGATATCTGATAACAAAATGCTTTGTGTTACAAATGGCCCTAATTTATGGGGTACGTACATGGGCGGACAATTCAGTCAAGATGCTTGTTCCTCCAGTAGCATGACAAGTTAGTGCCTCATAACTTTCTTTTTTCATATGGTGGCCTGATATTTCTTGTTCTGCATGTTTTGCTCACTGACTCAGTGATTTTGTTGCTTCTTTTTCCACAGATGGCCAAAATTGCTCTGGGTTTCTTGCTACAGCAACTTCTCACCAATGTTCTAATGGTGGTTCTGTGAGTCTAATTAACAGACATGTCTACTTATTTCTCACGTTGTTTGTCTATATTATGTTCGAGTTCGGATACTAGTATCATTGTACACTACCTGTGAGACATCCTTTCATGAGCTAGTTAAAATTTTGTTGCGTCCTTGTTTGCTCAATTTTGACCATTATAGTTGATGCTTTATCATCTTGTCATTTTTTCCTGAACCTGTGACTACATTGATTATTGAAGCATGTTCTAATGGCTTATTTGCTCCCTTTGCTTAGCTTTGACTCTCTAAGTGCGTAAAACTTCTGAACCTTTCTTATCTGGTTTGAGATTACTTGCCTGATTTAATGAAAAAGAGATCGCGTGCTGGCTACTAGCATCTAGTTGTGGTAAAAGTTTGTCGTAGGGCTGGTAAAATGCAGTAATGTTATAAGCATGTGAGATTGCAAGAAAGTATTAGAATTTTGAGATGGCCAGATATATACGAGTAAGTTATTTATTGGTTAGCCCAGATACTTGATGTATTTAAAGCATTGCTTACTGATGAAATTTGGTAAAACATTGCTCTGCTTTCTCCTTATCTGGGAGGAAAGACAATTACAGGAATAATATGAGGTGAGATACTAAAGCTACCTTTCCCCCCATTATTCTGTCTTTGCACTTCTGCAAACAAAAGTGCCAAGATCATTGTATTTCTGGTCCATTTCATCCTTTTGAACTTTTTATTTCAAGGCTGAACACTGAGGAGTGAAACATATGTAGTTATAGAAACAGGTTTCCATCAAAATAGGTGTCTTTTATCTTTTTAAGTTTCTGAAAAGTGTTCATACAGATACGCACTGTGGTTTCTTGCTTACAGCTGATTATTAAAGGAACACATATATTGCTTTGTCCTGACGTGATTTCTCCCTTGTAATGACTTTCCACTTCTTCTCTCTTTTCTTTTGTTCTTTTTATTTAACACAACACCAACGATGCCTCAATTCCAAACAAATTGGGATCGGCTATATGAATCCTCATTTACCATGTTTCTCCAATTAAGCTCAATTCATACTATCATGCAACTAGTAGATATATCACCTAACACCTGTTAAAAAAATTGGTTGTCTGATTTTTACCCAAGTGGTGGCATAATCTGATTTAACATTAAAGAGTTCATAAATTGTTGGCTGGCAGGGATGCTAATCTTCTGACAAGAATCATTTGTCTCAAAAGATTTGCCAATGCCGGTGGATATTGAACTTCTGTATCTCTTATATTTATGCCATGCAAAAGGAAATTCCATATTGATCATAAGAAAAAATAATCTCCTGATCAAAATAATTTTTTTGATTACATTAAGTAAAATCAAAAGATCCAAAAGAAGCAGTACTCTTTAAAAATTGATAATATTATGTTGGTTTTTTTCGCGAAACAGCCTCTCTACCTCTCATAAGGTAGGGGTAAGGTCAGCGTACACCTCACTCTTCCGAGATCCCACTTGGTTACACTGGGTATATTGCTGTAGTAGTAGTAGTTGTATTATCTTTGGTTTTGAATGACAAAGTTTAATTGTTTGTGTTTTACAAAATGTTATTGGATCGATTTCCTTGATACTATCACTGGCGTATCTTCTATTTTCTGTCTTTCGCTCTCTTGCTGGTCTTAACGCTTATAGTGTGCTTTCCTTGTTCTATAGAATATGGATGTCCAAAACTATCTTCTTGAAGTTTTGCCTCATCATGTAAATCTTGCTCTGGTTGATGTACCAGGTAACCCCAAATAGAAGAATGACAAAGGGGCAGAAAAGTTTTCTGGGTATAGATCTCTCTACTTTCTGCATAATTTTTCATTTTATACATTTTATTTGAGACTATATATTTAGTATATTTTCTGAGTTGCCTACCTTAAGATCTTGTTTATGGATGTCTAATATGTTTGTGGGTTTGTTATCGTGGTGCTTTCTCTGTTTAATTGATGTCTCTTCACCTATTCTATAGTGAAATGATGAAAAATATTTCTCCTTCTTCAGGTCCACCAAACATTACACAGATATCTTTACCATCTAAAGAATGTTCCCTTGGCAATGTTCATTCTGGAGCCCCTCCTCCGTGGTTCAATGCAACTGAGAAGAGTCAGCTAGATTTTATATCAAATCCTGGAGGGAGTGACCTCCCCCCTCTTAATCAGAAGAAAAAGTCAAAACTAAACCCAAATCGGGTTGGTGCTGCTTGGGCCGAGAGAAGAAAAGTTGAGCTGGAGTTGGAGAGTAAAGGGGAGATTGTGACTAACAATTTCGATTCGAATTGGCTCCCCAATTTTGGCAGAGTCTGGCAATCAGGTACCAGGAAGGAATCTAGAAAAGAATTTCAGATAGAGAACAACAAATCTGCTAAGGTTGAAAGCCAGCCCCAGAGTATGGTGCAGTTACAGCCTTATATCAGCAAGCGAAAGGTGAGCAAATACATCGGCATATAGTTATTTGCTTCAACACGATAAAGTCCTGCTAACTAGTTCTTTACCACTGCCAAAAGATTCACTAGCACATCAGCTCTTTACACTCCGGAATGAATCCTGGTCATGTTTAGTGAAAACTGAATTACATACATGAGGCTGTAAGCTGCAACTTTATCTAAGGGTTATATGCCGATAACTTCTTTAACGTTCATGAGGCAGTTGACTGAAAATTAGCCTGAAATAGTTTAACAAATTTTGAAGCATTCAGATTGGAAATAGAAGATCTATTCATTCTCAAAAAAATAGATGATTTATTCCATATGGAACAAGTGATTACTGAAACAAGACCGTATTGTTTTTTTACTTTGTAATCGTAAGCGTTTTGTTAATGGCAATCGCGTGATTGATCTTTTTCATTAATCATTGCAGCGCAAAGATCCTACTGATGATGACTGACCTACCAACGTACAGCGGCTGAATTTTGAAAATTTATGTGTACATTCTTCTTGATTTGCTCTTCCCAGCCAAACTGTCATATCTGATGCTTTTTAGGTTTCTCATTTGGTATGAATTCGGGCAACTAGATAATAGTAAGCATTCATCGTCAAGTTATGTTAGTATTTCCTAAGGAGGTCTTGGTTCTTTTGTAGCAGTACTGCGGAAAAAGTTGGGCACAGGTTGCCTATGTACAGCTTGTTTCTTGTATTAGCGCATTTAATTGGCTGAAAGCTCCACTTCTATTCATAAACATTTCCACGCTTGAAGGTTATCTCTTGCTTGTAAATCATTTGGGATGAATGTTGAAGTGGACAGTCCTTCAAAGCGTGACAGTTGCCTCATACTTTGTTCAATTGCAGACTACCTTGCAGTAAATAATATCATGAGGGTCCATATTTGACCCGTTATCAGAATGAATCCTTTGTTTCATCTCAAAACAATCTTACCTCATAATTTAAAGGATATCGTGGGATGAATGAGATTTTAATCCTTAATTAAATGTTTCAATATGAGACTTAGAGAATTTGGATTAAATGTTTCAATATGAGACTTGAGAATTGAAAATTTATAGTAAAGAATGCTTTTGTATTAACCCCATAGTCTCATTAGCCGACACTAACTCCTATTATCAACTCTTTTCCCCAACACAATTCGTTGGAGTTGGATTTTTTTTCCCTAACCACAAATCATTGCTGATTTTCAACATCAGTCTATAAAAGGGCGACTAAAATTTCATTTCATTTTTTCCTGGTAAAAATATTCCTGAAAAAACCAAAATTATTTTAGACGTAGACGGCATTTTAAGTTCCCGCCTAGGAGCTCATTCCACACCTCAGTAGTCATCAGTACAAAAAACCAGTACTTCCACAACCCACCCACCCTATAAACCCCCACTCTTCTCCGCCGTCTTCCCGGCGGCCCAACCCCCAAAAACGATTATGCCTCTCTCCATAATTGAACGCTCCTTATTCAAAGACGGCGGCGGCGCCGCCGTAATCAAACACCGATTCCTAGGTTTCCTAATCTGGCAATCCCTTCAATCCACTTTCCTCTTCTTCATCACTAAAACCCTACTCCTTTCCTTTTTCACTAAATCCCCATTTAAACCTTCATTCCTCACTTTATTTTCCTTCCTAATTTTCCACTTGTCTCTCCTCATTTTCTCCACTTCTCTTTTCATTATCTCTTCTCCTCGCCCTCATCCAGCTGCTTCTGTTTTAGAACTTCTGCTCTGCTCTGCTCGGCTCGTTTTAGTTCCCATTTCTAATTCCCAGCCTTTGCTTTCCCCTGATTTTAGAGCACGTGCTAGGGTTTCGATTAGCTTTGTGCTGTTTGTGGCTGTGGCTGCTGTGTCGGCGTCTTTGTGTGTGATTAGTTTGTGTTGGAGTTGTGATGCGTTTAATCAGGTGGGGCCTACTAAGCTGGTTGTTGGGAAGTTGGGGTTTTGGGGTTTGCAGATTGGATTGTTTTATGGAGTGTATTATGTGTATCGTAGACGCTGGGTTTTGCAATTCCCCGTTATTCAGGTATAATAATTGGTGCTCTATATCGATTTTAATATGTGAGTTCTGTTGACATAAGTATAGTTCTTGTAGTTGCTTAGTATGCATCGTGTATGTATTCATCATCTACTGTCATTGATCCGAAAGAAAAGGAAATGTTGTGATAGTATATCCTGATCGAGCTTGATGTATAGAAGCTTGAGGCGAACTATTTATTCTATTATTTGAGTGCGGAAGTGATGGAGCCTAAGTATTTTATCATGTAATATCAGTCCTTTCATAATTATGATATTCATGATAAGTTAATTGTTTTGCTAATTTAACTACTCGACTGTTATTTTTAATCAGTTTCAGTTAGCATCTTAAGCTAGCATGACAGTGCCATTTCTTTTTGGTGAGGGATTTACTTTGTTCTTCTGTGTTTGTGTGTTGAGGGGGGTTGGGTTTCTGAGTTTCTCTAGTTAGTTGAGATTTTTTGACTAGCTAATTTAATTGATGTATAGGGGAAAACCGCTATGTATAAGAGTTCTACAAAAGGTAGAGAACCTTATACAAAGGTTTGATTCTGTAAGAAAGCATCCAATTGTGTATGCTTAGTGGAACAGTGACGTGAGAGTTTACAAATCCATTTGTGATTTTTCGTATCACTAAGAGTGATTAACATTTCTAACAGTTCTATTACTCCTCTCTTTCTGTCTCTCTGCAAGAGCAAAATACTTCCATTAGATATGCACTTCAGCTCATACAAATTGTATTTTGATGTGGTGACAGTAGTATATCTTTCTATAATCTGAGATACTAACACAAAGTTTTATGTTAACAGCGTCCTCCCTTTTTCAGCTTTAAGATGGGGCTACCTTTAGCTGTTCGGAAAGCTCTAAAGCTTTCAGCTGCCAGTTATGTGTTTTCAGCTGTCCTTGCGATTTTTCTACCTTATGAGATTAAGGGTCAACTTTCAGTAGGAAGCTTTATAGCTGAGCAGATTATCTTCTATATAGGAAGTTTTGTGGTGATTCTTTGCTGGGAATTATGTCATCATTTACACCAGGTCAGTGTCCCTCTCTCTCTCTCATTATATTTGTAAAACAACCCGCCTCCAAGTTAGGCTCGTAATTAGCTGCATATGTTCAAGTAGCATCTGGAAGTAGCATAAATAGCAAATGTGATATTAGTGTGCCTATTTAGGTGCTACACACAAAGCGGTCCGTCTTTGCCCCTCCAAAAGGTTCTGCAGCAGCTGAAACAAATCCAAGTGAACCACTTCTTGCCGCATTGGAGGAGAGCACACCAAAATCACTTTTGCAGTATCTTGCATACCTTGACATTTGTATGGTATGCGAGAGTAATGCCGACCCTTGGCGCCGAGCTGCCTTTTTTGAGGAAAGTGGTGAGACTTACAAAAGGGTCATTTCTGTATGCTTGATGCCTGTTGAACAGTTCACACGAAATGTGAGTGAAGCTTTGGAAAGCTCTCCAGCTGATAACTCCTTGCAACTATCTCATCAGTTGCGTTCGCCAAATGAACAGCTTGCTGATTCAAAGGTTTATGAATCATTTAATGACTTTCAGGTAAATCACTAACTTCTGGATGAATGAATGATATTAAATACAGTTCTGCTTTTTTAATCCTCTGCTCACTTTTTTATTCTTAATTTACAAATTATGCTTCTTTGATTTTACTGTCGTTCACTTATTCTGGAGTGGCCTACTGTTAATATATTAACTATGAAATTCTAAATATAGATTTGAACTGCATGCAGCTACTTGCCTGGTGTGCCCGCATTGTAGCTTCTTTGACCGTTCATTCACACAAGGAGGATAGATTTGGTGTTGCTCAACTTTCAGGGAGCAATGTTGCTGTTATCTCAACTTTGTTGTCCAGTTTATTAGCTGTTGAAGCTCTGATGGGCAAAAAAACCAACTTGCAGTCATCGAATTCTTTTATGGTTACATTAAAATCAGGAAGGAAAGATTCTGCATCAAGTGTTGCTCTTAAAAGAAAAGGAGCCCCTTATTATGCAAAAGCATATTCGATGGCTGATATTCTGAGGACTTCCATATACTGTATTGTCTCTGCTTTCTACGATGAGATGTTGCATAGTGCCAAGGCAGGACTGCTTGAGAAAGATTGGATCATCAGCAGTAAACCTCTATATGGAACGCGTGAGCTCCTTGCACAGAAATTGCAGCTGTTCCTGGACTTTGAAGCTAGTTAGTTAGTACGGGCTGCACTTGTGGAGGCTGATTTTGAAGAGGTATAAGCTACAGAGGGGATGTTTACTCAAAGAAGATCAATACATCGGTGCTGGGATGAGAAATGGCGTGAAAAAGATAACAGTATAAATTTATACCAGGTCCATCTTGTGGATGTTGTCTCACGTCTACATAGATTCAGATCTTAAGAATTCTCTCTTTTCTTTTAGAGGTGGGTAAGACTGGGTGGTGGGTAAATTTTCTGGATATTTGTCATCTTTGTTTATTCATTGAGGTGTTTTAAGTTGGAATATCTTCCCTTTGGAATGACATACACATGCAACTTGGTCGTGCATTTCTGTAAGCATATATGCAATTTGTAAACATTTAAAACAATTTTGAGGAGATTTCTTCATCTAATGCAAGTCAGGCGGAAGTTGAGAAGCTTTTATTGTTGATTCAGAACAGGCATTTTTCTTTTGCTATGTAATATGTTTGGACACGTTCAGAGAGTTTCCAGAACTTTCTTTAAATTTTCTTCATATGTCTATAAATAATATCATTAGCAAATGTTTTAATTAATAAATTTCTAAACTACACTAAAAAAACTGGCGTTTTTATCACAATTAGAGATAGCTACAACTACTCTTGCGAGAAGAACGATTGAAATTGGCATATGTAGAAATATCGTGATTGTTATATTCCAGAGATAAGTTCGAAGTGAACAGAAATATAGATGACCCAGTTTCTGCTTTGTGAAATCAAAAACTACACAGCCATTATAAACTTGTCCTTGAATGTATTTATTTATTCAATAGACGTTGAAAGAAATGGTACATAATTCGGCTTCAAGAACCATCTCCTTGACTTTCTGCATTGAAAAATAAATCAAAGGTGGTGATGACAGCGAATAACATGACATTATTTCTTTGTGCCCACGCAATTCTTTCTAGTTTCTAAATCCTCAAGTCCATATTTTGCCAAAGCGTTCCATATTTTGACGAAATTTTTTCAGTTGACCACTCTTGAGCTGATAATTAGTTAGTTCTGTGGGATATTTACTCTTATTCTTCAATCTTGGAATCAGCACGATAATTAGAAATTTTGGTTCGGAAATTAGGTAGCTTATTGATCTTATATTTGGCAATCAAAACAGAGTAGTGATTAATTTGGTTGACAACTTAATAGTGGATTAATTTAGTATGAGAATCTTCTCGAGTTTATACTTGAAGTTCTTTTTTTTTTTTTTCCCTTCGTTAGTGAACTACTAGCATTCTGGAAAAGAATAAGAAAAGAGGGAAGAATAGATGTTAAAACTCATTCATTGCAATGCATACTACTAGTAAACTCTTTCACGTCTCACTTTTGGATTTGATCCTAAGAGGTTTCTGCCAATCTTATTGATCATGGCAGCATACGCAACTCATTCGGAAGAAAATTCAACTACGCCTCAGTCCCAAACAAACTAAAAGATAGGGATGAATTTTTGTACAGCAGCTTCTTTCATTTGTCACCTTTGCTTTGTCCCTTGCTGCAAAGGGTCACTATTTCCTTCTGTTCCCACTCTTACTTTCTCTTTTTCAATATGTTGTAGCATCATTATTTTGGAATAAGGCCGATAAACTTGCCTCTCTCATACTCATAAATAATAAAATTATAAAACGCAGACGGAATGTAATTACATATTGTATTATTAGTCAACTCTTTTCTTTGCGGAGAATCAAGAGTATGACTTACAGCTCAAAACCAGAGAACATTGATGCATATTTTAAAGCAAGAGTTCAACATCTCAATCTTGTTAATCACACTAAAACAATAACTTAAAAGGATATTATGTTAGCATAATCATGCTTTCTATATTATGTAGGATATCTCTTTCATCTTTGGTCAATATATCCGTATTCGAAACCATGTACGTAAAATAGTCATAAATTTCAACCTTGAAAATTTATCTTTTCCTCTAATAACCATGCAGTAATGCAACTTCACAACCCCTATAAGTACCAAACCTTAGGTTTCTGCTCACATGAGACAGTAATATATGCCAAAATTCCTTTACATTCTCCCAATGGAACTTCCTTCAACAGGTTTTAGCTCCCACACTTTGTTAACTATCCATGCTGTCATTCTTGTGATCCAACTGTTACTTTCTGTTTCTTCACAGTATGCTTCAGCTGCATAAGTACTTGGAAATGAGACTGATAAACTTGCGTTACTTGGCTTCAAGTCCCAAATAACTGAAGATCCATCAGGAGTTGTTGCCTTGTGGAACGAATCTGTTCATTTAATCATTTCTGCTTATGGACTGGAGTAATATGTAGCATTGGACAGGATAGAGTCATCAGTTTGAATCTCAAAAATCATAGTTTGGCAGGTACTATCTCAGCTCATCTTGGAAATCTTTCTTTGCTAAATTCTCCTGACCTCGCAGAAAATTCGTTCCACGGTCATATTCCTCAAGAACTCAGCAGGTTACTGAGGGTTCTAAACATGAACTTGAGTTTTAACTTACTAACAGGGGAAATTCCAGTAAATCTGTCGCGTTGTGTTAGCCTCGAGAGCCTTGTCTTAGAAAAAACAATCTTGTAGGACAGATTCCTTCAAGTGTTGGATTATTGACAAAGCTAAAGCAACTTTATCTCAGAAATAACAATCTGACAGGAACAATTCCTGCTTCCATCGGAAATTTGACATCTTTACAAGTACTGCACTTATCATACAACCATTTAGTAGGACATGTGCCTGATTCAATAGCTCGATTGACAAAATTGAGAGAGATTGGAGTCTCAGTAAATAGCCTATCGTGGGAATTTCCGGCTTCACTGTATAACTTGTCCTTCCTTGAAGTAATATCAATTTCTTGTCACAGTTTTGGTGGTAATCTCAGATCTGATATAGGCAGCTTGTTCCCTAATCTCGAACGACTGTATTTAGCGCAGAATCGCTTCACTGGCTCCATTCCTTCCTCTTTGGCTAATGCTACAAAACTGCTGCAGCTTCATATTCCTCAAAATAATTTCATCGGAACCATACCAAAAAGTTTTAGTAACTTAGGAAATCTATTATGGCTCAATGTTTATGGTAACTATCTTGGAAATGGTGCACCTGATGACCTCAACTTTATAAACTACCTAACAAATTGCAGCAACCTTGGGTTCCTACATATTGGACTAAATCAGTTCGGAGGTTTTCTTCCTCACTCTGTAGTGAACTTGTCAACTCATTTAAATTTATTTTGACATTTAATATGATGATTTCATATTGTTCTAATAAGTCAAATGCTATTATCTCCTCCCTACGGTTCCTTTCAAGTGTCTTTTTTTGGATGTGACACATTCATTAAAATATTTAGGTAATTACATTAATTAAAAGGGACATTTGACATTGTCCTTTGGCTACATCAAGGGTATGTTTGAAACCTTCCCAATTATTCAAGGGTATGTTTTAAACCTTGTCAATTACTCAGAGTAGTACTACATTAGTTTATATTATAATGATGAGGATCAATTACAATGCTTAACTTGGTCTTGCTTTGGTTTATCTCTATTTCATGACTTGTATTTATATGCTTGGTATTTGTTGTTGGTTGCTTAAAGATTTGTTGATTTTAGATTCAGTTTGATGAGACCTTTTTGTGTTGTACCAAAATTTGTTTCAGATAGCTTATGTTGTGTATGTCTTTTCACAAAGCACACATTCAGGATACATTTTTCTCACTGGTTAAATTAAACCAGTTTCTTTGGTTCTGCTATTCCTTCCATTTGCAGGTTCCTGTGTATGTGCATCACTGATGTCTCACCTAAATTGTCTTTTCAAAATAAATATTTGAAGTCCTTACAAGATGTATGATTTTCGACCACTTGTTATTGACAATGGAACTGGGCTGACCAAGGTTAGTTCGAAAAAACTGCTTGCACTTTCAATTCCATGTATGATGTTAACTATATTGCTCCCTAAATGACCTGCATATGAATAATAACCGCGTTGTTTTTTCTTTAGGCTGGCTTTGCTGGGGATGATTCTCCAAGGGCTGTTTTTCCCAGTGCAGTTGGACGTCTACGCCAAACAGAACTCCTGGTTGGATTGGGACTAAATGAAGCCTATTTTGGCTATGAAGCTATGCATAAGAGAGGTATTTTGTCTCTGAGGCATCCCATTGAACGTGGTATCATAGAAAACTGGGATGATATGGAGAAAATGTGGCGTTGTGTATTTTACAATGAGCTCCGTGTTGCTCCCGAGGAGCATCCTGTTCTTTTAACTGAGGCAGCACTCAACCCCAAGGCAAACAGAGAGAAAATGACTCAAATCATGTTTGAGGCATTCAATGTGCCAGCCATGTATGTTGCAAATCAAGCTGTTCTCTCTCTGTATACTAGTGGTCGTACAACTGGTAAACAACAGATGGACCACCAGCATTTTCTAGTTCTCTACTGTTTTATCTTTTAATCAGCAGCCACTAATTCGATTTTGTTTTCTCTACAAGGTATTGTGGTTGATTCTGGAGATGGTCTGAGCCAAGCTGTCCCTATCTATGAGGGCTATGCACTTCCCCATGCTGTCTCGTGGTTAACTCTTGGTGGTCATGATCTTACACATTATCTTGTCAAATTGATCTCTGAGAGTCGTTATGCATTCAGCTGGCGCGTTGATCTGGATAAGATTCATCATATGAAGAAGACGATTGCTTATGTTGCACTAGATTTTGAAAAGGAGATTGAGAAGGCAACAAATTTCTCAAAATCAGTCGAAATGGGCTATGAACTACCTGATGGAGAAGTCCTTACTTTTGGTGCTGAGAGGTTCCGTTGCCCTGAAGTCCTATTCAATCCATCATTGGTTGGGATGGGACCAAAAGGAATTCATGAGAATACCTATAACTCGATCATGAGAAGCAACGTTGATATTAGAAAAGATTTATTTTCAAACATTGTTCTTAGTGGTGGCTCAACTATGTTTCCTGGCATGACAAATCGTATGAGCAAGGAAATTACTGTTCTTGCTCCAAGAAGCACGAAGATCAAGGTGGTTGTGCCACCTGAGAGGGAGTATGGTGTGTGGATAGGAGGATCAATTCTAGCTTCCCTCAATACTTTCCAACAAGTTAGTCCCGTTCCCAAATAATTTGGTCAAACTGTGAAAGTTTTCTTTACAATTTCTCGAAATAACTCAAAAGATTAGCATTAACTTGTACTTGCTGTGCAGATGTGGATAACAAATCGCGAGTACGATGAATATGGTCCCTCAATTGTCCACAGGAAGTGTTTCTAAGAGTGGTTTGATAACTTAAATTTTCTCTAGTTAAACTCCACCAAAGGAATGCTATTTTAGTCAGAGAAATGCTTCCAAAGAGTGGTTTGATAGCTATATTGGCTATTCAGAACCAATTTCTGTCACAATTAAACTTTGAAGTGTTTTATTCTAATTTTAGTTTTGTTATTTACCAGCTTAGAACAACATGATATCACAATAACTACATGGAATATATATCAGCAAATGGATAAGTTCGATTTTTTATTATTTAGGTTTCACTTAAAAATATGTGTAAAAGACATGTTTAATCAACAAATAACAATGTCATAAAATTATTAATTTGACATACACACTGATCATTGATGAAAAGTTAATTCAAACGGTTGTTGTGATATTAGTATATGTTAGATTTATGCAGTTTGCAAGTGGGTTCTCTTTATGATGCCAGATTTGAAGGTTCATATTTTACATGCTTGACCTCGCAGAAAATTCATTCCACGGTCATATTCCCCAAGAACTCAGCAGGTTATGGAGGGTTCAAAACATGAACTTGAGTTTTAACTTACTAACAGGGGACATTCCAGTTGATCTGTCGCGTTGTGTTAGCCTCGAGAGCATTGTCGTAGATTGTAGGACAGATTCCTTCAAGTGTTGGATTATTGACAAAGCTAAAGCAACTTTATCTCAGAAATAACAATCTGACAGGAACAATTTCTGCTTCCATTGGAAATTTGACATATTTACAAGAACTGCACTATAGATTTCTGGTGACAGAAAACAAATGAAGAGGATTGAAGGCAACAGATAACAACTGAACATTTGGATTTAGTTTTCAATGCAATGAGCCAATGCTAGTAATTCACTATGTTCTCTCCGGAACTGAAATCTTTTATCATAATAATGTTAATGAACATCTTTATTCTTGAGACATACAAAGACTATTCAATTCAGGAATATTGTTGTTTCTTCACACTAGTAACAAGGACATTTGAAAGGAAAAAAGACAAACTAGTTTATTTTATTGTTTGAATATGCTTGTCTGTTCTAAATGATAAGTATAAACTTATAGAAATTAAAGAAGTGTGATTCGAAGCACATCAACGACGGTATCTGTGACGCTTGAAGTTAAAATACAAATGCAGAATCCCTCGGTCGAATATGCACTTGAACCCCTTTTTATGAGAGTATTCCCATTCTCTGTTAACAATTCGGAAAGCTATATCCTCTTAAGGAGGGCCTGCATGGAACTTTATGATGCAAGTATCAGCACTATCTCCATCCTTCTCAATGACATAAGTTGGAGCTTTTGCTTTGTCAACAATATAAGGATAGAAGATATTGAATTTATATCTCTGCACAATCTTTGGAAGAGGGTTATGATGGTCGTAATGAGTTTGGTTGTACTTGTTCCACTCATAACCAGTATGAACACTTTGGGTTCCTTGGCCTATACTTGTCATGCCACCAGTATGTACACCTGTGAATCAAGATTAATTTCATCATTTGAGCCAAATACTACATCCCCTTGTCCCATAGCTTTCAAAGCCTTCTTCTCAAAGTTGTCATCCGCAGGAGCTGGTGGTGGCAGAACCTTATCTTGGGCACGTCTCTCTTCTAGAACAGCCATACGTTTCCTCTCAAGTATTGCCCTGTCCTCTTCAGGATCAAATAAGAGGTGACTGGGAAGAGTACGTGTTACTTAAGAAATCAGAGAGATTTCAGGGAAATAAATAACTAGTTCTCCTCCTACTCCTTAAGGGAGACAAAAGAAGAAAATAATACACAAATTCTAATCATATGTAAACTAGGACAAGGTTGTTACTGCAGTTATGTGTTTTAGCTAAACATACATGAATTCTTGTAAAATAACAAGATGATGGGGTTGTTGTAATGGATTGGTTTGTTACTCAAAAGAAGAGAATAACAAGCCAGTTTTATGGAATCCATCAACAAGAAAAGTCACGAGACTTCCTCCTTCAGAAGCTTACACTAATTTAAGGTTGAAGAGTACAATTATCTATGGATTTGGCTATGATGAATCTACAGATGATTACAAAGTGATAGAAATAGTTGGTCCAAAACGAGGTTTATACGCGTTGAAGAAATATGCTATAAGTTTTTATAGTTTAAGGAAGAATTCTTGGAAGAGATTTAAGTACCATACAGAAGCATTTTTTGAGAAATCATGTTCACCATATCTCGTGAATGGAGCTCTTCATTCGAAGGCTTTGCATCGGAAAAGAAATTATAAAATTAGCAATAGTATTTTTTCAATGAACTTGTCAAACGAGACGTATGTAGTTCTGGATTTCCCTGAACATGGAAAGCCTAGTACTACTGCAGACATTGAAACAGGAATAGGGGTACTAAGGGATTGTCTTTGTGCTACTTTCAACTATTTTTTTGATCGAGTAGATGTGTGGATCATGAAGGAATATGGCGTGAAAGAATCGTGGTATAAATTTGTGTCCGTTCCACATGATGATTTGGATACCAGGGCGTTTCTTAAAAACAAGGATTTATTGCCTAGGCAAAAAGATACCATACCCTTATGGTTGTTTGAGAATGGTGAACTTCTACTCCGTCATGAGAATAGGATGGTGTGTTACAATCCAAGGGACTATAAGTTCCAAAATTGCTTCGGTTCTGATCAGTGATGGAAGAAACACTATAATGAAGGTAAAGAACACTATAAATATTTTCATCAATCTTTCCAGCCGCCCGGAATGCTTTGTGGAAAGCCTCATTGCAATATAACTAGGGTGTTTGACGACAAGAAGATTTTAGACCATTTCTTTCAGCCTTTTTAAGTTTACTAAAAGGGAAATATTCAAACTCTATTATTTTTTTTGTAAGTTTATTCAGACTCTATTTACTTCCCTCTTTGAGCATATTCTTCCTGTACACATCATACTTCGGGTGTCGCAATCCTTTTGCAACTAATATCCCTATATGAAAAATCTGTGTGATTAACTAATATCTGCTATTCTATGCGATCATGTAGGAATGTTGAAATTACCTACAGTATTTAAAAGAAGGGCAAAGAAAGCCAGTGAGCGAAAAGGGCAAAGAGAAATGATACCACCTAGTTTTTTTTTTTTTTCCAACTTGGAAGAGACGATGGTTAAAGAGCTAATAATATGAGATAGCACGAAAGCCGTACTGACTCCTAATTAAGTGACTCATTTTTGACTGGCTAAATAGCTCTATTCAGATCTTGATGGCTTGAACTAGTACGCAAATTCTTTTGAACAACGCTGTTGAAATGTGGGAAGTCCTACATCGGTTAAAAGTGATGGGCATGATGCCCATATAAGCCTTCGAATAAACCTCCCCCTTTGAGCTAGTTTTTGGGTGGAGTTAGGTCCAAGTTTACGTGGGGTGCCCTTGTGACGGATGCCCGTGAGATGGGCGTCCGGATTCATTATGCGCCTGAGTGATGGGCGCCCGGATATTGATATTTACTCAACAACTTCTTATTTATTTAATTTTCTTAAAAGAGGGGTAAACAGATCAACTTCTTAATGAAACAACAGGGGATGGGAAGAAAGATAATGCTGAAACCTGGATCAGAAAATGCTGCCTCATTGTCAAAGTTAAACTACAATTTGAACACATAACATATTTACTAAAATTGACACGAACATATCTTGAGATGCTATGCTAGATGCTTATCAACAGTATGGATAATATTAGATTGCTTCTTTATTAGTGTTAGTTTTATTTTGGTGATCCAAAATTCAGGAGACTATTTGATCAATAAACACGCAATTAGAAAAATCAAGATATTGATTCTTTGGAATGCAGTGCAACATTAGAAAGTTGTGGTCATATATAATGGAGCTAATTAATACTGTAATACATGCATAAAAATATCCACTCATTAAGTGATCATTAGCTGCCTTCTTTTATGGAAAAAAATGATAGTAACAAATTGATTCTAAACTTCCGTCTTTTGTGCATGTACAATTACTTTACATACAAAGAATTGGTCCAAGAGCAATAATGATATGATTTGATTTGAAACTTCCGTTTTATGTGAATGTACAGTTATTTCTAATTTTATCTATCATCTCGCAGTTATACCAAACCAGAAAATGGAGGATACATATTTTGTTTCAATGGTGGCCTAGCATTGGGTTCGTTTTGATCAAGGTAAGCTTCAATTCTGTGTGATGATCAATTCTAGTAATCTAGTTTGTGTTTTACTTGATTTCAAGATATTTTTTACAATTTCTTTCCAACTTTGCCCATATTTAATAAAGGAGTATTTCTCAAAAAAACTTTAATAGTTTAATATTGAAAATATGGCCAACAAGGATAAAATAATAAAATACAGACCATATTTATTGATTTTTACTGGTCGTGCATAAGTTGAAAGCTTAGGGAGGGAGTATTTATTAAAAGGATTATTTGGCTACAGTACCCATTGGCTATATCAATAGTTTGAAAGACCATTTACAAAGTTTAGCAAAGATAAATTGGGGGCACAGGAAATACATGTTTTCTTGAATTTACGAATGATACTCTTTGATGAGGATCAATTTCAGTGCTTAACTTTGGTTTATCTCTATTTCATGCCTTTGTATTTATGTGCTTAATTGGTACTATTTGTTAGTCCTTCCCTTTGCAGGTTTTCAAAATAAATTCTTGACATCCTTACAAGATGAATTATGGGAATGATTTTCGACCACTTGTTATTGACAACGGAACTGCGGTGACCAAGGTTAGTTAAACAAAACTGCTTAAATGACCTGCATGTGAAAACTAACCTAGTTGTTTGTTTCTTTAGGCTGGCTTTGCTGGGGATGATTCTCCAAGTGCTGTTTTCCCAAGTATAGTTGGTCGTCCACGCCACACTGGCGTCCTGATTGGAATGGGACAAAAAGATGACTATTCTGGTGATGAAGCTATGTGTAAGAGAGGTATTTTGACTCTGAGGAATCCTATTGAACGTGGTATCATAAAAAACTTCGATGATATGGAGAGAATGTGGCATCATATATTTTACGATGAGCTCCATGTTGCTCCCCAGGAGCATCCTGTTCTTTTGACTGAGGCAGCATTCAACCCCAAGGCAAACAGAGAGAAAATGACTCAAATCATGTTTGAGGCCTTCAATGTGCCAGCCATGTATGTTGCAAACCAGGCCCTTCTCTCTGTGTATACTAGTGGTCGTACAACTGGTAACCAGCATTTTCTAGTTCTCTTTTGTTTTAATTTTTAATCATCAGTCACTAATTCATTTTTTCTTATTCTACAAGGTATAGTGGTTGATTCTGGAGATGGTCTGAGCCAAATTGTCCCTATCTATGAAGGACATGCACTTCCCCATGCTATCTCGAGGTTAAGTCTTGCTGGTCGTGATCTTACACATTATTTCGCGAAAATGGCCTCGGATAAACCATTCACCTGTTGCTTTGAGATGAATACTGATCGTCATATGAAGGAGATGCTTACCTATGTTGCATTAGATTTTGAAAAGGAGATTGAGAAGGCGAAAAATTTCTCAAAATCTGTTGAAAAGGGCTATGAGCTTCCTGATGGAACAATTATTAATTTTGGTGCTGAGAGGTTCCGTTGCCCTGAAGTCCTATTCCAACCATCATTGGTTGGAATGGAAGTGACAGGAATTCATGAGAATACCTACAACTCGATCATGAGATGCGATGTTGATATTAGAAAAGATTTATTTTCAAACATTGTTCTTAGTGGTGGCTCAACTATGATTCCTGGCATAGCAGGTCGTATGAGCAAGGAAATCACTGCTCTTTCTCCAAGGAGCACACAAATCAAGGTGGTTGTGCCACCTGAGAGGGAGTATGGCGTCTGGATAGGAGGATCAATTATAGCTTCTCTCAATATTTTCCGACAAGTTAGTCCTGTTCCCAAATAAATTGTTCTAACTGTGAATGTTTTCTTTACAATTTCTTGAAATAACTCAAAGGGATTAGCATTAACTTGTACTTCCTGTGCAGATGTGGATAACAAATCGCGAGTACGATGAATATGGTCCCTCAATGGTCCACACGAAGTGTTTCTAAAAGTGGTTTGATAACTTAAATCCTCTCTAGTTAAACTCCACCAAAGGAATGCTATTTCAGTCAGAGATATGATTCTAAGAGTGGTTTGATAGATATATTGGCAATTCAGAACCAATTTATGTCCCAATTAAGCTTTGAAGTGTTTTATTCTTATGTTATTTTTGTTATTTACAAGTTTAGAACAGCCTGATATGTCACAATGATTACATGGAATATATATCAGAAAATGAGCAAGTTCTAAAGATTTTTTATTTCTCAAGCTTCACTTAAAAAAATGTGTAAAAGACATGTTTATCAATAACAAATGTCATAAATTTATTAGTTTTACATACACAATGATCAAGAGTTAATGCAAACGGTTGTTGTGATATTATCTGTTAGATTTATGCATATTTTGCAAGTGGGTTCTCTTAATGCTGCCAGATTTGCAAGTTCATATTTGACATGTTTGGAATAAGGTTCCATTTTAGAAGCCAAACAGTAACCTGGTAAACTTGTGAAGAAGTGGTCGAGACCTATGCAGTTAACACAGTGGATAAAACTGTGCATACTTTAACCAGCAACAAAAGTTTTATTGATTCTGCCAGATATCTAAGTCTCTTCCACTGTGGACAAAATTGCGCAGAATAACAGGTCGGGTAGTTTATACAGGGAAGTGGAGGTCGCTAAGGGTGTGTGTTTGGTATGAAGAAAAATGTTTTCACGGTGAAAAGTAATTGGATTTCTTACTTATTTTCGTGTTTGGTAAGTGAGTAAAAATATTGTCTCAAGAGCATTTATCGATAATCTAGGCAAATGCTATAGAGGTGGGGGCTTCGAGGTGGGATATGGATAGGGGTGTCAATGGTTCGACCCGGTCGGCTATTTTAAAATTTTGTATCATATCTCAATATTTCGGTTACATGAATTTGTGTAATCAAAATTTGAATTTTCGAAACCGTCCCAATCACCTCGATTTCGGCACGGTTTGATTAATTTTCAGTTTTTCTGAACGTAATATAGAACTACCTAAGATTTATATTTGCATACAAATCTACAACATTGAAAAAGATGAATAATTTTCATCAAAAAACTCGTATGTTCAAGTTAAGGAACCAAAGTATTAACTCCATCCACTAAGTAAATAATATTACAAACCAATTTTGATATCATACTCTGGTTGTATATTTCACCGGGGTCCCTAAAAGGGTATTGGTATGGAAAATTAATGGGGAAAAAGGGGACAAAGAATTGGTCCAAGAGCAATAATGATTTCCGTTTTATGTGCATGTACAGTTATACCAAGCAAGAAAGTGGAGAATATATACATTTTTTGTTTTCAAACTCTTTGTGTTTTTCTTAACACTCTAAATGCTGGCCTAGCATTATATTTGAAGTCCTTACAGGATGGATGATGGAAATGATTTTCGACCACTTGTTATTGACAATGGAACTGGGCTGACCAAGGTTAGTTCGAACAAACTGCTATCAATTTCAACTCCATGTATGATGTTAACTATATTGCACCCTATATGACCTGCCTGGGAATATTAACCATGTTATTTGTTTCTTTAGGCTGGCTTTGCTGGGGATGATTCTCCAAGTGCTGTTTTCCCAAGTACAGTTGGTCGTCCACGCCATACTGGTGTCATGATCGGAATGGGACAAAAAGATGCCTATTCTGGTGATGAAGCTGTGTGTAGGAGAGGTATTTTGACTCTGAAATATCCTATTGAACGTGGTATAATAAAAAACTTCGATGATATGGAGAAAATGTGGCATCATATATTTTACGATGAGCTCCATGTTGCTCCCCAGGAGCATCCTGTTCTTTTGACTGAGGCAGCATTCAACCCCATAGCAAACAGAGAGAAAACGACTCAAATTATGTTTGAGGTATTCAATGTGCCAGCCATGTATGTTGCAAATCAGGCTGTTCTCTCTCTGTATACTAGTGGCCGTACAACTGGTAATCAGCAGATGGACCACCAGCATTTTCTAGTTCTCTACTCTTTTAACTTATAATCATTACTCACTAATTCATTTTTTGCTTTTCGACAAGGTATTGTCGTTGATTCTGGAGATGATCTGAGCAGAGCTGTCCCTATCTACGAGGGACATGCACTTCCCCATGCTATCTCGTGGTTAACACTTGGTGGTCGTGATCTTACAAGTTATCTAGCCAATATTACCATTATGAGTGGATATTATCCACGCAACTGGTGCTGTGAGTTTGACCTTAGTCGTCATGTGAAGGAGACAATTACCTATGTTGCACTAGATTTTGAAAAGGAGATTGAGAAGGCAACAAATTTCCCCAAATCAGTTGAAAAGGGCTATGAGCTTCCTGGTGGAGAAGTCCTCCCTTATCGTGCTGAAAGGTTCCGTTGCCCTGAAGTCCTATTCCAACCATCATTGGTTGGAGTGGAAGCGGCTGGAATTCATGAGAGTACATACAACTCGATCATGAGATGCGATGTTGATATTAGAAAAGATTTATTTTTAAACATTGTTCTTAGTGGTGGCTCAACTATGTTCCCTGGCATAGCAGATCGTATGAGCAAGGAAATCACTGCTCTTTCTCCAAGGAGCGCGAAGATCAAGGTGGTTGTGCCACCTGAGAGGGAGTATGGCGCCTGGATAGGAGGATCAATTCTAGCTTCGCTCAATTCTTTCCAACAAGTTAGTCTTTCTTTTCTTTATTTGTCCGGTCAGTCATTCAATCAACTGTATCGCATTCCCACAATAAATTTGTTCTAACTGTGAATGTTTACTTGACAACTTGTTGAAAGTACTCAAGGGATAAGCATTAACATGTACTTGTTGTGCAGATGTGGATAGCAAAGGCTGAGTATGATGAATGTGGTCCCTCAGTTGTCCACAGGAAGTGTCTCTAAGCATGGTGAGGACATACAATCCTATTTTGTTAAAGATTAAATGAATGTTTCATTGTAAGTTAAAGTGACCTACTCTTCTTTGAAGTGCTATGCAATTCTTTGAGCATTCTTTTTAACAGCTATTCTTGCTTGGATTGGATTTATCCTTCTCTTTGTAATATAGCTACCAAGCAGAGAACCGGTGGATCATGCATAATTAGTCCTTGTATTATGCTTTTCGGTTTAAGAGCATGTGGTTGTATAAGCAGACTTATTAGAAGTGTGGAGTCTGGATTTGCATTCCTTGATTGAACAATATTTACCAGAAAATATATCCACACAAGGGTAGATTACTTATACATAGTATTTTCCTTGGATTTGGTTGGATTATTCTTTTTATTGGTTTTGAGATGTTATACCCGTTGGTTTTCTGTTTGCAGGCTGAGAGTTTTGTTTATACCTTCCTATTGTTGTAGCCTGTAGGTGATATGAATGACTGGCAATACATATAGTTTGAAAATTCAGTAGGCAGAAGATTCAGTAGGCAACCCAATTAAATATGAACTGCAGTGTTACTGTACAAATAGCTAGCAAAAAGCAGCATCTCTTAATTTCCAGTTGAGTGTTAGACATGGATTTTTAGTTCATTACTTTCCTTTTTTCATTGCTAAATTGTTAGTTTATCCAAAATCGGCTTGGCAGCAAAATATCTGCATTGGATAAATTAAATCATTAAGCGTGCAGATAAAGGCTTCATTAACGTCAAATACCTGGGAACATCAGCTTTTACTAAGTGATTCGACGAGTTGCTATAAATGGCAGATCTTTGGTTATAGGTTATAGCATATCAATAAATGCAAAACATGTACCTTTCATGTATTATCACTTAGTCTATATTTTCCCTATTGGTGCTTCACAAGACTCTTTCCCTATTGTAGTATGCTGAGGATGTGTGACCTATGTTTGGTATAATGAAAATGTTTTCCAGGGAATTTTGTCGTGGAAAATAAGTGTTTTTCTTACTTTGGAACTGGTTTTCTCCACTATGTATAACAAAAGGTGAGTATGATGAATCTGGTCCCTCAATTGTCCAGAGGGAGAACTTACAGGCCTTTTAGTTATTATTCAATAAATGAATGCAGAATGCTTCATTTTAAGTAAAGTGACCTGCTCTTTATGGAGGTGCTACCCAATCCTTTGAGCAGTCTGTTTTAACATGCTATTCTTGATTAGCTTGGATTTACCCTTTTCTCTGTAGTTTGGCAAGCAAGCAGGGAACTGGTGGATCGTGTGTGACTAATCCCTGTCTTATCACCTTATGATCGTTGTATAACCAGACTTATTAGAAGTGTGGAATCTGGACTACCATTCCTTGATTGAAAAGTTTACCAGAAAAAATATCGACAGAAGGGTAGATTACTTATGCATTGTATTTTATAGCCGTTTTTTATCAGTTTTGATATTCTAATATTGGATTTTCGCTGGAAGACGACCCACAGACACTTGGTTCCAAGAAAGCTTTAGTCTCCACCTCTTTGTGGAAAGAGCATTGCCCGGTAGAGCAATCGAGATTCTAGACAAAACAGCTCTAATTGATGACATAATGGTAAAACAAACAAATGGAGAAGAATATTGGATCAATTTGGATAGTGATCAGATTGAATGCTTGGTTGCTATACTTGAGAATGGAGTTGCATGTTCAGCTGAATCCCAAGTGATAGATTGATGATGAGGCAAGTTTATAGTCAGTTCACACATATCATAGACAGATTTCTGATAACATGTAACTAACGAAGAGGATAAATATCTGTATGTAAATAATAGTAGATTTTTTTAATTGATTTGAAGTAACATTCTTTTTCGTAACAAAAAGTTACTCCCATATTCTAAAAAGAATGACTCCAAAAGTAATGTTAAATTTCAAATATCTGTATGTAAATAATACTAGTAGATTTTTTTTATTGATTTGAAGTAACATTCTTTTCCGTAACAAAAAGTTACTCCCATATTCTAAAAAGAATGACTCCAAAAGTAATGTTACATTTCTAAATTTAGAAATAAATTAACTTGAACTTTTTATTGAAACCTTAAAAACTATATCAGGTACACAATTGTTATGGAATATTTAAAACTACAGGTTTCAAAAAAATTATAACCACACAAATATATAATATACTTTAGACTACAATCTCCAAAAAAATTTCATTCATCAAACTCCAGTATCAAGTCAAACTATGATAACAAATAAACAATCATATATAAACTTATGAGAGGGAATATTTTCTTGGCATAGCTACCAAACTGGTTAAGACTAGTATACTAAAGAAAGTCTTATAGAAGAATGGTATATGAGAAATATTCTTAGTGTTGCTCAAAGAAAAGAATCAGTTTAAATAATTGAAACCAAATGGAAAATAAGGAGCATGCATATTACAAATAGTTTGGTATGGCAAATTAAAGGAGAAAAAGAATGGGACACTTACAAAAATAAAGGTATACAATAATAAATGAGTAGGTTGGGTAAATATTTAATTTTATGGGTAGTATAATTTTTAACGGGTATGACTTATAAATACTTTAAATTTCATGGTTATAGAGGGTAAAAATCCCAAAAAGAATTGGTCCAAGAGCAATAAACATTTCCGTATTAGGTGCATGTACAGTTATACCATATATATAAATGTTTTCAAACTCTTTGTGTTTCTCTTAAAACTCTCAATGCTGACCTAGCATTATATTGGGTTGGTTTTGACCAAGGTAAGCTTCAATGATCAATTAAATTTAGCGTTCAACTTTGGTCTCGAATTTGGTTTGTTTCTATTTCATGTGGTTCTAATTCAAATGTTGTTTGTACATTTTTTGAAATTATCTACTCAATATAGGACAAAATTGAACTCTTAACTATGCGATATAAGACACTTTTCTCCTCCATTAATATTTGGATCGGTCGTCCGTGTCCAAAAATGTCCCTGTCGTCTACAACTGACATCGTTATTCCTCTGTTACCAGCAGTATGATGATTCTGACAAAATGGAATGCTTTGTATATGTGCTTTCACTAAGCAATAGGAGTATTACATTTGTATACAGTGTCAAAGATTGATGAGACAACTGTTATATTAGATTTTCAGGATACATTTTTCTCACGGGTTCTATAAAGCCAGATTATTTTATTCGTTAGATCACCAATGACCTTTGCTATTCCTTCCTTTGCAGGTTTTCTCACAGTTTTGTCAATAATTTTCACTTTACTCTCTATTTGCACAAAGTGATGTCTCACCTAAATTATCTTTTCAACATAAATATTTGAAGTCCTTACAAGATGGAAAATAGACGACCACTTGTTATTGACAATGGAACTGGGCTGACCAAGGTTAGTTTGAAAAAACTGCTAGCAATTTCAACTCCATGTATGATGTTAATTATATTGCACCCTGCTTGGGAATATTAACCATGTTGTTTGTTTCTTTAGGCTGGGTTTGCTGGGGATGATTCTCCAAATGCTGTTGTCCTAAGTATAGTTGGTCGTCCACGCCACATTAGCGTCACGGTTGGAATGGGACAAAACGATGCCTATATTGGTAATGAAGCTATGTGTAGGAGAGGTATTTTGACTCTGAGGTATCCTATTGAACGTGGTATCATAAAAAACTTCGATGATATGGAGAAAATGTGGCATCATATATTTTACAATGAGCTCCATGTTGCTCCCCAGGAGCATCCTGTTCTTTTGACTGAGGCAGCATTCAACCCCAAGGCAAACAGAGAGAAAATGACTCAAATTATGTTTGAGGTATTCAATGTGCCAGCCATGAATGTTGCAAATCAGGCTGTTCTCTCTCTGTATACTAGTGGTCGTACAACTGGTAATCAACAGATAGACCGCCAACATTTTCTAGTTCTCTGCTCTTTTAGCTTTTTATCAGTCACTTCTTTATTTTTTTGTTTTTTAATAAGGTATTGTGGTTGATTCTGGGGATGGTCTGAGCCAAGCTGTCCCTATCTATGAGGGGCATGCACTTCCCCATGCTATCTCGTGTTTAACTCTTGGTGGTCGTGATCTTACACATTATTTCGCGGATGTCATGGATCGTCGTCATAAATTCAACAGTTGCATGTGTTATGAACTTATTCATCTTGTGAAGGAGGCAATTGCCTATGTTGCACTAGATTTTGAAAGGGAGGTTGAGACGGCAACAAAATTTTCAAAATCAGTTGAAAAGGGCTATGAGCTTCCTGATGGAGAAGTCCTTAATTTTGGTGCGGAGCGGTTCCGTTGCCCTGAAGTCCTATTCCAACCATCATTGGTTGGAATGGAAGCTACAGGAATTCATGAGAGTACCTACAACTCGATCATGAGATGCGATGTTGATATTAGAAAACTTTTATTTTCAAACATTGTTCTCAGTGGTGGCTCAACTATGTTTCCTGGCATAGCAGAACGTATGAGCAAGGAAATCACTGCTCTTTCTCCGAGGGGCATGGAGATCAAGGTGGTTGTGCCACCTGAGAGGAAGTATGGAGTCTGGATAGGCGGATCAATTCTGACATCGCTCAATACGTTCCAACAAGTTAGTCCCGTTCCAAATGAATAGTTCTGACTGTGAATGTTTTCTTTACAATTTCTTGAAATAAGTCGAAGGGATTAGCATTAACTTGTACTTGCTGTGCAGATGTGGATAACAAATCGCGAGTACGATGAATATGGTCCCTCTCTGGTGCACAGGAAGTGTTTGTAAGAGAGGGTTGATAACTTAAACCCTCTCTAGTTAAACTCCACCAAAGGAATGCTATTTCAGTCAGAGATATGCTATATTGGCGATTCAGAACCAAGTTCTGTCCCAATTAAGCTTTGAAGTGTTTTATTCTAATTCCGTTTTTGTTAATTACAAGCTTAGAACAACATGTCATAAATTTATTAGTTTGACTTACACAATGATCAAGAGTTGATGCAAACGGTTGTTGTGATATTATATGTTAGATTTATGCATCTTTTGCAAGTGGATTCTCTTAATGATGCCAGATTTGCAAGTTCATATTTGACATGTTTGGAATAAGGTTCCATTTTAGAAGCTAAACAGTACCTGGTAAACCTGTGAAGAAGTGGTCTAGACCTGTGCAGTAAACACAGTTCTCAATACTGTGCATAGTTTAATCAGCCTCAAAAGTTTTATTGAATCTGGCAGACATCTAAGCCTGTTCCATTGTGGACAAGATTGCGCGGAATCTAAACTCGTGCAGAATAACAGGTTTGGTATTTTTTATGGGGAAATGGAGGACACTAAGTGTGTGTGTTTGGTATGAAGGAAAATGTTTTCATGGGAACTTTTTCATGGAAAATAATTGGATTTCTTACTTACTTTAGTGTTTGGTAAATAAGCAAAAATATTGTCTCAAGAGCATTTATCTATAATCTAGGCAAATGCTATAGAGGAGGGGCTTTGAGGTAGGCCATGGGGGTGGGGGTGGAGTGCGGTGTTGGGAGTAGAGAGGAGACAATCAGGTGAAATACTTTGGAACTGATTTTCCCTACTGTGTATCACAAAGGGCGAGTATGATGAATCCAGTCCCTCAATTATCCACAGGAACTGTCTCCAAGCGGTGAGAACTTACACTCCTTTCAATTATACATTAAATGAATGCTTCATTTTAAGTTAAAGTTGCTTGTTAAAACAGATTGTCAAAAGATTGGGTAGCACCTCAGAAACGAGCAAGAAAAAAAAAAGTTCCTTGCTCGTTTCTGAGGTGCTACCCAATCTTTTGACAATCTGTTTTGTACATGCTATTCTTTATTTTATTGGCTTGGATTTATCTTTTTCTTTGTAATTTAGCTAGCAAGCAGGGAACTGGTGAATCATGTGTGACTAATCCTTGTCTTATCACCTTATGATTTCTGGGTTAAGAGCAGGTGGTTGTATAACCAGACTTATTAGAAGTGTGGAATCTGGACAGAGGTGTGGAATCTTAAACCCGTTTGTTATCAGTTTTGGGATTCTAATATTGGAGATAATCGCCAGAAGACGACCCACAGACACTTGGTTCCAAGAAAGCTTTAGTCTCCACCTCTTTGTGAAAAGAGCATTGCCCGGTAGAGAAATCGAGATTCTAGACAAAACAAGCTCAAACTGATGACATAATGGGAAAACAAACCAGTGGAGAAGATTATTGGATCAATTTGGATAGTGATCAGATTGAATGCTTGGTTTCTATACTTGAGAATGGAGTTGCATGTTCGGCTGAATCTCAAGTGATAGATTGACGATGAGGCAAGTTTACAGTCAGTTGACATATATAAAATACAGATTTCTGGTAACAGGAAACAAATGGATAGGATCAAAGGATAAGTGGAGCATGCCATATTTGGTTTGGATCATCAAATTTATTCTGTAAATAAAAGTAGATTGTTCGAGTGATATGACATTGTGTTTTGAAACAGAAAATTACTCCCTCGTCCTTCAAGAAATGACACATTTTTCTTATAACTCCGCTCTAAAAATAATGTTGCACATCTAAACTTGGAAATAAATTAACTTGAACTTCTCATTTAAACCTTACTGAAAGCTTTCTCAAGCAAGCAATTGTTATGAATTATTTAAGAGTTAAGGCCAGATGCTTTATAATTTCTTCCATTAGTAACTTCGGTATCAAGTCAAACTATGATATTCCTATATAAATAGGAACCGAGGGAATAGTTAACTATCAAACTGGATTAAAACTAGTATGCTAAAGATAGTCTTATAGAAAAAATGTATATAAAAGTTTCCTATTTTTTTGTTTGGCGCAATGACAAAAGGAAAAGAAAAGAATGACAAAAGGAAAAGAATCAGTTAGAATAATAAAAGAATTGGTCCAAGAGCAATAATGATTTCCGTTTTATGTGCATGTACAGTTATACCAAGCAAGAAACTGGAGAATATATACATTTTCTGTTTTCAAACTCTTTGTATTTTTTTAACACTCTAAATGCTGGCCTAGCATTATGTTGGGTTCGTTTTGATCAAGGTAAGCTTCAATTCTGTTTGATGATCGATTCAATTCAGTATTTAACTTTGGTCTCACATTTGAACCTTCTCAATTACTCAAAGTAGTAGAGTATTAGTTTGGATTCTAGTGATACTGTTTGATGATCAATTTGATTTCAGTGTTTAACTTGGTCTTTAATTTGGTTTGTCTCTGTCTCGCTTATATTTATGTGCTTATTGGTTGCTCAATGATTAGTTGATCAACTAAATTTATGGTCTTGAGTGAAGAAGGGTCTTATGTTACCATTTTTGGTGTTAAAGAAGATGTTCTTGTTCTTCCATTCCCCTCTTTGGCTTTATCGAGGCATATGTGGAGTGCCCCAAGACTGTCAAGAAGCCCTTTCTGAAAGATGTCTATCAAAGAGCGAGAGGGACTGACTAGACGGCTGTCAACCAGCTCTGAAGTTTGCAAAGCAGCAAGGGTGGTGAGGCATGGTGAGAGAGGTGGCGAAGTTCTTGGGGTTTTCTTCTTTTGAATCCCAAGCCCAAAGAAAAGAAAGGAGTAACTAGGTTTTCTTTCACAGTACCACTCCCAACAATGGGAGTAGTAGAGCCATCAGCATGCTTAGAGTATTGATTTTGGATTCAGTTTGACTCTTGGACCTCTTGGTATGATGATTCATGTGGAAGATGAGACCTTTCTGACAAAATGGAATGTTTTGTGGTATATCAAAATTGTTTCAGGAAACGTATGTATGTGCTTTCACTAAGCAGACATTTTATTTAATAATTTATATACAGGCTTACATGTAGTCACATAAGCTAATGGCAAAGATTGATGAGACTACTGTTATTCATTAGATTTTCAGGATACATTTTTCTCACGGATTCTATAAAACCAGTTTTTTAATTCATTGGATCACCAATGACCTTTGATATTCCTTCCTTTGCAGGTTTTCTCACAGTTTTGGGCTGATTTTGTCTATAATATTCACTTTACTATGTATTTGCACCAGTGATGTCTCACCTAATTTATCTTCTCAAAATAAATTTTTGAAGTCTTTACAAGATGGATGATGGGAATTATTTTCAACCACTCGTTATTGACAACGGAACTGGGGTGAGCAAGGTTAGTTCGAAAACACTGCTTGCAGTTTCCACTTCAAGTATGTTGTTAACTATATTGCCCCCTAAATGACCTGCATGCGAATAATAACAGCATACTTTTGTTTCTTTAGGCTGGCTTTGCTGGGGATGATTCTCCAGGGGCTGTTTTCCCAACTATAGTTGGTCGTCCACGCCACACTGGCGTCATGGTCGGAATGGGACAAAAAGATTTTTATGGTGGTGATGAAGCTATGTGTAGGAGAGGTATTTTGACTCTGAGGTGTCCTATTGAACGTGGTATCATAAAACACTTCGATGATATGGAGATAATGTGGCATCATATACTTTACGATGAACTCCATGTTGCTCCCCAGGAGCATCCTGTTCTTTTGACTGAGGCAGCACTCAACCCCAAGGCAAACAGAGAGAAAATGACTCAAATCATGTTTGAGGCATTCAATGTGCCAGCCATGTATGTTGCAAATCAGGCTGTTCTCTCTCTGTATACTAGTGGTCGTACAACTGGTAAACAACAGATGGAACACCAGCCTTTTCAAGTTATCTACTCTTTTAACTTTTAATCATCACTCACTAATTCATTTTTTGTTTTCTACAAGGTATTGTCGTCGATTCTGGAGATGAGCTGAGCCGAGCTGTCCCTATCTATGAGGGACATGCACTTCCCCATGCTATCTCGTGGTTGACACTTGGTGGTCGTGATCTTACAAGTTATCTAGCTAAAATGACCTTTGCGAGTGGACATTATCCACCCACCTGGGCCCTTGATACTGATCTTGTTTGTCATGTGAAGGAGACAATTACCTATGTTGCACTAGATTTTGAAAAGGAGATTGAGAAGGCTACAAATTTCCCCAAATCAGTTGAAAAGGGCTATGAGCTTCCTGGTGGAGAAGTCCTCCCTTATCGTGCTGAAAGGTTCCGTTGCCCTGAAGTCCTATTCCAACCATCATTGGTTGGAGTGGAAGCGGCTGGAATTCATGAGAGTACATACAACTCGATCATGAGATGCGATGTTGATATTAGAAAAGATTTATTTTTAAACATTGTTCTTAGTGGAGGCTCAACTATGTTCCCTGGCATAGCAGATCGTATGAGCAAGGAAATCACTGCTCTTTCTCCAAGGAGCGCGAAGATCAAGGTAATTGTGCCACCTGAGAGGGAGTATGGCGCCTGGATAGGAGGATCAATTCTAGCTTCGCTCAATTCTTTCCAACAAGTTAGTCTTTCTTTTCTTTATTTGTCCGGTCAGTCATTCAATCAACTGTGTCGCATTCCCACAATAAATTTGTTCTAACTGTGAATGTTTACTTGACAACTTGTTGAAAGTACTCAAGGGATAAGCATTAACATGTACTTGTTGTGCAGATGTGGATATCAAAGGCTGAGTATGATGAATGTGGTCCCTCAGTTGTCCACAGGAAGTGTCTCTAATCTTGGTAAGAACTTACAATCCTATTTAGTTAAAAATTAAATGAGTGCGTCATTATAAGTTAACGTGACCTGCTCTTTCTTGAAGTGCTACGCAATAATTTGAGCACTCTGTTTTAACATGCTATTCTTGCTTGGATTAGATTTATCCTTTCCTTTGTAATATAGCTAGCAAGCAGGGAACTGGTGGATCGTGCATAACTAATCTTTGTTTATGCTTTTCGGGTTAAGAGCAGGTATTTGTAATAGCAAGCTTATTAGAAGTGTGGATTCTGGATTAGCATTCCTTGATTGAACAATATTTACCAGAGAATACATCCTCATAAGGGTAGATTACTTATGCATATTATTTACCTTGCATTTGGATTGGATTATTCTTTTTATTGGCTTCGAGATGTTATATCCGTTTGTTATCAGTTTGCAAGGTGAGATATTTGTTGATACTTTGTTATTATTGTAGCCTGTATGTCATATTAATGGCTGCCAATGTATATGTAATTTCAAGATTTAATAGGTAGAAGAAGCATCTTGGTCTCATTCTGGGAAGAACAATGACTGTCGATTAACGTAGATGTTCTTTTTTTTTCAATTATTATTAGAGAAAGGCATTACAAATAATTAACTGTACAAATCAAAAAGCGGCCTCAGTTGGGTGTTAGACATGGACTTTTGGCTCGTCAGATTTCCTTTTTCATTGCTAAATTGTTAGTTTATCCAACAAAGGCTTGGCAGCAATATCCGCGTTGGAAAAGTTAATCATTGTGCTTGCAGACAAAGGCTTCATCAACTTCAAATCCCTCTAGTACATGTACAAAAAAACAGGGGTATACCCTTGTCCATTGTTAATTTTGGATTCTAATATACGAGGTAAGGGTCAATTTCTAATCCCCACCCAAACTATGTCTTTGATTAAAAAGAAAAAGAGAAAAAATAACTTCAAATACCTCGGTAGTCGGTACATCAGCTATGCAGATTGATTCAACGAGTTGCTATGGCTGATTTTTTTCGTGTTTATAGCTTCCCTCAGTAATTTCCAACAAGTTAGTCTCTTTTTGCTTTATCTGACTGATCAATCAACCCATCAACTACGTCTCAATCTCAAATAATTTAGCTCTACTGTTAATATTTCCGACTTCTACTTGCTGCGCAGATGTGGATAACTAAGTGCGAGTATGATGAATCTGGTCCTGAAATATACATCAGGAGGGAACTTCATGAGCTTGTAAAGTCATAAGTAGTTGGCCTTTTTCTCAAATGAAGAAGACTGGGAAATTTTCAAACGAAGCTTAGGTCACTTAAAGGTCTTAGACAAGCTTGTTAAGGCCCGCCCAATACGACCTTCAATTGGAGTGTCCTGTTACCATTTTGGGCAATAAAACTCTGCTTTAAGGGAGTCAGCCATATCAATTGAGCATATCTTCTGTCCAAAGAAGTTAAATATTACTAATAGTTTGTCGATATCACTAGTACTCTGCATTCACAACAGGATGTGCTTCATTTAAAGGCATTTGCTTCCTTTTTTTGTCGCAATAATACTAGTTGTCTGACGGGTAGAAGAGCTAAATTAAATTCATGTAGATGCTAATAAGTAACTCAATGTCACCTATCGATAGTTGTATTGTACCATAGAATGGGTTAATATGTTTTGAAACTGACATGCCATGCCAACCAGGTTCACTGAAAGAAATGGCAAAATGATTAAACAAGGTAAAGAAATGTATTCTTTCCTGAAAGCAATTGCAAAATGAAAATATAAGGCTTTTATCCAATAATATGCTATAAATTCGCTGCATTTCCACTGCTGAGGTTAAAAGAGAGAGGAGACGTGGCAAAGGCATTCCACAGCCCAACCTCATCGGTAGAAATAGCAATTCCAGCTTATTCTATTCTGTCCCCTTGCCTTGCGTGCACAAGGTGTAATGACTTTAAAATTCCAGTTCAAGAGCTAGACAATTCTTTATGCATATTTTAAAGAATTGATTAGGTGGATCAAGCATCAGAGCTGTCAGACTCAATATTAAAGAAAAATGCTAACCAATGAATTTTTGTTGATATCATGAGAAAGCCTATTTTATAATATTGTGTCTTATACCATGTAGTAGTGCTTCAATACCAAAAACAAACATTTGTGAAATTTATCATTTGTTGCTCCTTGGCATTCTCTTAGCATTCTCTCTTTGATATATTCTCCATGATGGAGCTTTTCCCAATGAGTTTCCACTTCCACAACTTTCTGGCTATCCATGTTGTATTTCATGTGCTCCTATTCTTTTTCTTTTCCCAATATGCCGCAGCAGATACATTACTTGCCAATGAAACTGACAAACTTTCTTTACTTCGAAAGTTGGATTCAAATCCCAAATAACTGCAGACCCATCAAGAGTTTTGGCCTCTTGGAATGATTCTGTTCATTTATGTCTGTTGACTGGAGTAAGATGTGGCCTGAGACTGGAAAGAGTGATCGGTTTGAACCTCAAAGGGCTGAGATTGGCAGGTACAGTCTCAGGCCATCTTGGAAATCTTTCATTGCTCAATTCTCTTGACCTTGCAGAAAATTCCTTCTACGATGAAATTCCTCAAGAACTCAGCAGGCTGTTAAGGCTTCAAAACCTGAATATGAGTTTTAACTATCTAAGTGGGGAAATTCCAGCTAATCTATCACACGGTGTTAACCTCAAGAGCCTTGTCCTGGACCAAAACAATCTTGTGGGACAGATTCCTAATGCAGTTGGATTCTTATCAAAGTTAGCGAAATTGTACCTCAGAAATAACAATCTGACAGGAGCCTTTCCAAGTTCTATTGGAAATCTTACTTCTTTACAGGAGTTGTATTTATCGTACAACAATCTAGAGGGAGAAATACCAGCTTCATTAGCTCGATTGACCAAGTTGAAGCTGCTTCGATTGTCAGTAAATAGCCTATACGGGGAGTTCCCTCCTTCATTGTACAATTTGTCATCCCTGGAACTAATAGCACTCTCTTTAAACAACTTTTCTGGTAATCTCAGATCCTACATAGGCCATTACTTCCCTAATCTCCAAAGATTTTACTTAGGGAACTGACAATTTACTGGTTTCATACCATCCTCTTTGGCCAATGCTTCAATATTGCAACAGCTTGATTTTCCAATAAACAATTTCACTGGAAATATACCCAAGAGCTTTCGTAACTAGGAAAATTTACTGTGGCTCAATGTTTTTAGTAACCACCTTGGATACAGTGAGCATGATGACCTCAACTTCGTAAATTCTCTTAACAATTGCAGCAGTCTACAAATGTTCGACTTTGGAGACAACCAATTTGGAGGTATGTTACCCCATTCAATAACCAACCTTTCTAGTCAGTTACAGCGCCTACTTTTCTCAGGAAATAGAATTGGTGGAAGCATACCCAAAGAGATTACAAACCTGGCGAGCTTGAATTTGCTTTACATGAGTGACAACCATCTCACAGGTAGCATTCCAGATTCTATCGGCAAAACTAACAAGCTTGGGAGATCCCCAGCTGGATAACATCATAACAATCTCTTCACAGGGGTAATCCCTTCTTCAACAATCTAGAGGGTGAGGTTCCTGTCACTGGAATATTTTCAAATGTAACCGCGGAAGTACTTCTTGGGAACTCGAAACTTTGTGGTGGGATTAAACAGCTGCATTTGCCACCTTGTGTTTATCAAGAAAATCAAAAGCTACGGATGAAGCATGTACTTGCCCTCAAGTTTAATTTGACCATTGGTTTTGTTGCTTCATTTTCAATCTTGGCCTTGTTAGTAGTTTTCCTTTGTTGGAGAAGAAAATTTAAAGATCAACCAGATGATAGATCTACATCTGCCCACTTCTACTCCAATATTTCTCACGAAGAGCTCCGCAATTCAGCTGGTGGATTTTTTTTGTGACAATCTTATTGGCTCTGGCAGTTTCGGAACCGTATACAAGGGAACTCGTGGCACTGATCGAATGGTTGTCGCTGTTAAGGTAATCAATCTCGACCATCAAGGTGCTTCTAAAAGCCAGAATGCCAAGCATTGAGAAATATTAGGCACCGGAACCTTGTCAAGGTCATCACTGCATGCTCAAGTTCTGATTTCAAGGGAAATGAGTTTAAAGCTTTAGTCTTTCAATTCATGCCAAAAGGGAACTTGGAGGAGTGGCTACATCCAGAAAAGGAGACAGAAAGGAACAGATTGACGATACCTCAGAGAATGAATATCATTGTAGATGTGGCTTCTGCACTTCATTATCTTCATCATCAGTGTCAAACACCCATGGTTCATTGTGATATAAAACCAAAGAACATTCTTCTTGATGAAGATCTCACAGCTCATCTGGGTGATTTTGGTTTGGTGAGACTCGTTCCTCGATTCAGCATCAAACCCAATCTACAGCAGTTTAGCTCACTTGCAGTTATAGGAACCATTGGCTATGCAGCTCCAGGTAAATTCCTAGTTAAACAGCTTAGAATAAACTGTGAACGCGCAGATTGAAAGACAACTATATGCATTACACCCAATAATTTCTAACAGTATTGGTTTACTTATCAGCTGAATCTGCAGCAGCATGGATTGAAAGACATTAACTATATGCATTACAATGTATAAATCAAGTACACCATATACTTTTAAAAAAAATTTATTGGTTTACTTATAAGCTGAATCTGCTTGCTGCAGAATATGGCACAGGTGGTAAGGTCTTTATATTAGGAGACATGTACAGTTTTGGGATTCTAATATTGGAGATGCTCACTGGAAAGAGACCCACCGACACTTTGTTCCAAGAAAGCTCTAGTCTCCACCATTTTGTGGAAACAGCGTTACCAGAGAGAGTTATGGGGATTCTAGACAAAACAGCTTTAAACGGCAAGATGATGAGGAAAGCAACCGATGGAGAAGATATGAAGAAAGAACAGATGGAATGCTTGGTTTGCATACTTGAGATTGGAGTTGCATGTTCAGCTGAATCTCCAAGAGACAGATTGACCATGAGACAAGTTTACAGTAAGCTGATACTAATCAATGAAAAATTTCTAGGAGCAGATGTATGAAGAGGAGATTGAGGCCACAGGTTACAACAAGTGAAAGCATTGAAACGTAATCTAAAAGGTTTTGCCAGTTTAACATACTGTCTGTTTGGTATGAACATACTCTGTAGTCCTACAAACAAAGTTTAAAACTTTTTTTTTTTCAGTTGCAGTAGAATTTTCAGTATGCTGAAGTGCTAAAGTAGTAGTAACAAATTTCTTGGATAATTAAATTAGTTATTTGTCTAGAGCTTTGGTCTAGTGGTAACAACTCAGCTTGTAATGTACTACACGCAGGTCACAAGTTCGAGCCCTGTCACAACGAACCAGATATTCAAAAGGATAAGGATAAAGCGCGAGCACATTATTAGTAACACAATATCAATACTCAAAAGTGAACGTAACTAAGATTTCATCGATACAGGGAATAAAAATTGGGGCAAAAAAACCCTAATGCCAAATTAACATTACAAGGATTAATTAAACAGTACATTAAAAAAAGCTAGGGATTTTATTTACAGTAACGGTCAGCTTTCTTCTTGACCCGGTCATCAAGGGCATCTTCAACAGACTTAACTTTAGCATTCGGGTCATACCCGAATTTCTTAGCTTCAACAGGGAACAACTCGTCGTATTTCCTACGCTTAGCGGCATCGATCGTATAAATATCATCGGGAGCATCGTTTTCTCCGGCGGGTAGCTGTTGTTCAGTAGCGGCAAGGGCGGCGTCACCGGTTAAAGGCTCATCGGAAACGAAATCATCGGCTGAGGAAGATTTGTTCTTCTTTTTCTTCTTGTTTTTCTTGTCGATTGATTTGCTGCGGCTGGCTAATGCACCGCCCTTGAAAGTTAATCGACCGCCTTTTACTCTTTCGTATGGGTCCGACATTGAGACCTTTCCTTTGCTTTTGCTTTGTTTTCTTTCTTCTTTGTAGCGCTGCGAACTTGGAAGGGGTTCTAAAGGGGTTAATTATTGCTGATTAGTGATTTCCTTATTTGATTGGTAAATAATGTTTTTGTAGTTCTCTCTTTTTCTCAATGTTTTTGTAACTCAAATAGAGAGTTGTGATAGGGGTTGATAGTAGAACGGACACCTACTTAATTCATGGATGAGATCATTTTACTTTTAGCAACTAAATATGTTATCGTAATTTTAAACAATAAAAAATATAATCAGCCAAACGGTACATATTAAGAAATTAAAAATTAGTCTAGCAGACTAGCATAATTATATATATACATGAATATCATGAATATTTTTCACATATTAAAAAGAGTTCTAGGCAAAGTGCAATTCCAAGTTTATCTTGCTACCATTTTTTGTTTTTCTCAATAATTTTTTCTTAATATTTTTAATAAGGTTTTTGACAAATAATAGTTAACACACTAACAATAACATCATTTGCTTCATCTTGACATAACAGCTATTGAATAATGAGATTCACTAATTGAGATGTTCAGTATGCCATATACAATATTCACTTAAATATACTAGAAATAATAGACTCTCCGAAAGGATTGCTTGTCAAAGATAGTTATGCTAGATTAATTTTTGCCTTCTAAATATGTGTTGATTGGTTGATTGTATTTTTCTTCTTAAAATTACACTACCATATTTAGTTGTTAGGAATAAAATAATATCATCCATGAATTAAGTAGGTACACATATAGTACCAATCTATTCTACTATTAAATAATATTGCACTAAGTTATAATGAATGAGATCTCATTCCGTTGATAGTGTAGCTGGCTTTGGACATAGATTTGATTTAGAAAAAGAAAAAGAAAAAAAAAACTAAAATTTTGTGAGATCAAAAATATCCATTAGAGTTTATTCATTCTGTCTTGCTTTATAAATTTTTATAATCTATGGATAAAATAAATACGATAAAAACCAATATGAATATTATAAAGACAATAAATAAAAATTTGCCAAAATGAGAGGAATTTTCCCAACATTGGATTTGTTTGAAAACTACCAAGGTGGTCGTTACTTATGCGACAAGGAATTTCGCTACCTTAGGACAATTAGAGTTACTGCCCCGGTCCGGGCTGGCTTCTTGGGAAGCCCGTTCCCACCGCGCTCACGGCCCGGCTGGCAATGGAAAAACTATCCAAACCAGTTTATATCAAATCACACCTATTTATTCAACATAATGATTATAAATAATAAATTTATATCTTGTCATTTTTACTTGTTTATTTCAAGCACAATATGTCCATCGTTGTTGTTGAAAGCTTTTTGGATCATTTTAGAATAAATTATGTATTAAGTGAACTTTAAAAAATATATTAAATATAATTTTTTATAGTAATAAATATTTAAAATTATCCAACTAGCTAAATAATTATAAAAGGAATATTAACATGTTTGTACTCATAATTTAATATTTAAAAGTACTTTTGAAAAGCATTGGCTAATTTGCTAATCAACTATTGTAAAATATTCTCAATTGAATTGACTAAATATAATTGAGGCTCTCTTAAAATAATTTTACAAAAAACAGTTTTGAAGAAAAATAATTCAAAATTAGTGATTTTTTTTCTTTTTTAGTTTTGACAAGCGCAATGCCATATATATTTTTCTAAATACCAGACAAAACTCAAAAGAATAATTTTCATAATTTCCTTTAACAATTTGTTTTCTCATTGAGAGCAGTTGGGTTTTGGCCTCCTAGTCCTGGGCGGGAAACTCTGCCCATCATAATGACTAGTGATAGCTACAAATTAATACAACTTCAAAAAATTTAATCTTTTTAATTATCTATTTATCCTTACAGCAGAATGGGTAATTTAAGAGCTAAAAATTCTTGGGGTGCAATTAGTATGTTTTCAAAGAGATTTTACAGTGGACATGTTGTAGATGCCCGCATTATTAAAACGGGTTTTGACACAGAAATATCTCGTTTTAATTTCCAACTGAAAGATTTAGTAAATACAAATGAAATATCAAAGGCACGCCAACTGTTTGATAAAATGCCTTGCAAAAATACTTGCTCTGTCAACATGATGGTCTCAGGTTACGTGAAATCACGCAATCTTATTGGTGCCAGAGAGTTATTTGATCGAATGGATGCGCGTACAGAGGTGTCGTGGACGATAATGATTGGTGGTTATTCGCTGAACAATCAGCCAAAAGAAGCTTTTTGTCTTTACAAGGAAATGTGTAGGTCGGGGAGTAAGCCGGATCATATCACATTTGCGACTCTCTTGTCAGGTTTTGATGATACGACAACGTTAAATGAAGTAGTTCAGATACATTCTTGTATAATTAGGTTTGGATTGAGTTCAAGTCTTATTGTTTGCAATAGCTTAGTAGATTCATATTGTAAGATTTGTTGCCTGGATATAGCGTTTAAATTCTTTCGTGAAATGCCAACTAAAGATTCAGTCAGCTTCAATGTGATGATTACAGGGTATACAAAATATTGTTTTCGTGAAGAAGCATTGATGCTTTTTATGCAAATGAGGTCTCAGGGTTTTCAGCCTTCGGATTTTACTTTTGCAGCAGTTATAGGGTTAAGTGTTGGATTGGATGATATTATGTTTGGCCAACAAATTCATGGACTTGCCATCAAGACCAACTATGTCTGGGATATATTCGTCGCAAATGCATTTCTTGATTTTTACTCGAAGCATGATTGTGTTTATCTCGCAAAGAATCTCTTTGATGAGATGCCCGAGTTAGACGGTGTTTCCTACAATATAATTGTCACAGGTTATGCATGGAATGGGCAGTATGAGAAATCATTTGATCTGTTTAAAAAGTTACAGCGTACAACATTTGACAGAAATAATTTTCCTTTTGCCACAATGTTGAGTGTAGCTGCGACAGAAGTTAATTTAGCAATGGGAAGGCAAATCCATGCACAAGCAGTGGTGACAACAGCTGCCTCAGAACTTCAAGTAGGAAATGCTCTTGTTGACATGTACGCAAAGTGTGAAAAATTTGAGGAAGCCAACAGAATATTCTCAAATCTAGCATATAGAAGTTCAGTTCCATGGACCGCCATAATATCAGTTTACGTGCAAAAGGGCTTTCATGAAGAGGCACTCGAAATGTTCAAGGAGATGCATAGAGAAAATATTCACGGTGACCAGGCAACTTTTGCTAGCACATTAAAAGCTTCGGCAAATTTGGCTTCAATTTCTCTTGGGAAGCAATTACACTCATCTGTTATCAGATTGGGTCTGATGTCTAGTGTTTTCTCTGGCAGTGCACTTGTGGATATGTATGCTAAATGTGGGTCCTTAAAAGATGCACTTGAAGTTTTCAAAGAGATACCTGATAGGAACATAGTATGTTGGAATGCACTGATCTCGGCATATGCTCAGAATGGTGATGCTGAGGCCACATTAAGCTCCTTCAGGGATATGATTGATTCGGGCCTCTATCCTGATTCTGTTAGTTTCCTCAGTGTCCTCACAGCCTGCAGCCACCGTGGGCTTGTTGAAAAGGCACTATGGTATTTCAATTCCATGACTCAAGTATATAATCTTGATGCAAGGAGAGAACATTATACAACAATGATTGATGTGTTATGTAGAAGTGGACGATTTAATGAAGCAGAGAAGCTGATTTCTGAACTACCATTTGAGCCAGATGAGATCATATGGTCATCAGTTTTAAACTCATGCAGAATTCATAAGAATCAAGAACTTGCCGAAAAGGCTGCTGACCAACTTTTCAAGATGGATGCTCTTAGAGATGCTGCTGCCTATGTCAACATGTCTAACATATATGCAGAAGCAGGTAAGTGGGACAATGCGGCAAAAGTCAAGAAGGCTATGAGGGAACGGGGAGTTAAAAAGGTCACTGCATATAGCTGGGTTGATATTGACCACAAAGTTCATGTATTCACTGCAAATGATAGAAACCATCCACAAATTGAGCAGATTAGAAGAAAAATTGACTCATTGGTTGAACGAATGGATAAGGAAGGATACAAGCCTGACACGAGTTTTACCCTTCAAAATGTGGACGAGGAAATGAGAATAGAATCACTCAAATATCACAGTGAGAGGTTGGCCATTGCCTTTGCATTGATTAGTACCCCTGAGGGATCACCCATTATCGTTATGAAAAACTTGCGAGCTTGTGTAGATTGTCATGCTGCAATTAAAGTTATCTCAAAAATTGTTGGAAGGGAGATCACCGTGCGAGATTCAAGTAGGTTCCATCATTTTAGAGGTGGATCATGTTCATGTGGGGATTACTGGTGAGATACAGGTGCATGATTCTCGGATCATTACAATTAGTTTATGCTTTCCCTTCTTTATAATTGGAAGTCATAAAATTTGGGGACTTCGGCGATTTAATCCTTAGGGTGATGATTATAAAATTTTGGGACTTTGGCAATTCAAAGAGCTTCTGCTGTTCTCCCTAAACCACGAATTACTAGTGTTATCAAACGTATGAACAGGACTTTGCTGTCACCCCAGGCTTTGGTCTAGTGGTAAGAGGCTTGGATTGTGTGGGTTAGGTGCATGTCACATGTTCGAACCCTGCCACAGATAAAACCTAGTATTTGAGTGGAGAAGGGTAGAGGGGCGGGCCCATGCTCCACCGAGTTTCTCTGTTACCAAAGAGAGAAAAAAAAGACAGAATTTTGTTCTCTGGAGATGGAGGGGTTCTGGTTTCTCATCTTGGAATGCAAAAGCGATTTGCTAAGTCTACATCATTCTCATTTTAAAGATGGCGCTGGTTGGAAGAGCCTGATGCTAAAACAGAGACTGGAGCTGTCAAAGAGTTTATAGTGGTCGATTTCTACCTCTGCCCAGAAGAGGGTGTCAGAAGACACCTATTCTTTATGCAGGTAACATCGCTAGTTTACTCCCTCATTTGTTTGTCAAAGAGCTCTCAGTTCTGTTTGTCGGGGTAGCCTTGTGTGCCCAGGATGTGACTTTTTTGACACCGACTCAAAAGCATAGATCTTGGTGTTCTTCCATGTCTGTTACAAGAGCGAGTGTCAAAATCTCTTTGTATTGTTGCCTCGTTACTTCTCTATGTAACTTGATACTCGAAGACCACCTTGTTTGATTTTCCCTGTTAGGTTAATGTAGTTACAGAGGGCTCACAATTTGGTCAAAAAAGCAATTGTACTTGCTTCTAGTTTTGATCTGCTAGTATCTAATATGATTCCTCTGAGTGTTCTATCCATGAGATTCTCTATCTCGTTATTTTAATAGTTTCATTCTGTTTAGTTCTCTGACAGATGCATCCTCTCAATATAGTACTATCATTTTGGGGGCTTGAACAGTGGCTACTTAACATCCTTTCAGGCGGTTGAGGTGCCTATGGGTGTCTACTACACATCTCGGCAGCTTAGCTCATTCCATCCGCTTCCTATAGCCAATGAGTAGCCAGGAATCATGGGAAGAGATTACACAAGTGTTCGAATGTCACAGAGGTTCAGAATTTTGTTTTGAGTTAGACTAACTTATCATGATGATATATTGGAACTTGGCTTGATTTTGCAATAGCAAAGAGAGTTAAAGATGGTTTTTATCTTCTCACCCTGTAATCAGTGTATAGGGAGGACACCTCCCTGTAATCAATATACAGGCAGGACACAGGCTTGCCCATTTGACTTTGGCTATTTCTATAGATACTTTATCAAATTACACAATTAATTGGCTTATGCATTTCAATTCAACCAATTCAAAAATTCCTCAAAATTTTGTATCTGTGACACTTAAAATATGACGAACAAGTTCCGGAGTGCTTAATTTCCTACTTCCCTCTTGAAAGGTTATGGGTTTGATGGATTATGCCTTTAAACCTGGGAGTTTCTGATTTACTGCAAGTTTGCAATTGTATCGGTATATGATCAAGGGTGATGAGGAACACAAATCTTCATACCTTGGTATATTCAATCATCATCTATGCCTTCTGGGAAAGTAACTTGATAAAGGCATCTCCTTGGAAAATTATGTATTGCAGGGGGGAATAATTTATTCTTGTTTATTGCCTGCTTCATTCAATCATCAAATTATAGTGCGTTTCTAATGCTTTAGTGGGTTGGTTGTTGCCATACAGAACTTTCGGCAGTATATTCTGTGTTGCTTCACACTACTACCTTATAACAAACTTCCCACTTGTTCCTCGCTCTTATAAAAATCATATTGTTATCTTATAAATAGAGTCATTATTATATGCCACCTGAAGTTCCCATAGTAGAATGTTTGCAGGTAACTATTTACTATCCAAACTCGTAATAGTTAGTGGAGTGCAGCAAAGAATCAGTTCATCTGGTTAAACTATATAGTAGAAAAGGCTGCAGTGCTGACGAAACAGTGCCATGGCTGCCACTAAAACATTCTCTTGCTCGCTGTACTCCATGATGATTCTAATAAACAAAGTCCAGTCTGGAACTAACTCATACTTAATAGTATAAAACTGACAGATGAAGATTCTTGAACCTCCTTCCTCTGGACTCTAAAGTTGATTGACTTTAAACTCGAGACTGCAATGGCATCCACTATGGTAGTTGTTTTGATCGTAGCTATGCTAATGAAAGTAGGAGTCGGTCTCAACTTCACCGAAGTTTTCGAGTCCAGTTGGGCACCTGACCATATTACTGTAGTAGGAGACCAAGTTACACTCGCCCTTGACAATGCTTCTGGTACTTGCTAATATGACTGCAATATTCATTCACTTCGTTTCTACTTCCATTCTCTTTTCTTCTTTTCATAGTCTTATGGAGTATTGTGTTTTCAAGGCAACATAATGGCATAACAATTTTGATTTATTATATTCTTATTTATAAAGGCTGCGGGTTTGAGTCTAAGAACAAATATTTGTATGGGAAAGCCAGCGCACAGATCAGACTAGTTGGGGGAGATTCAGCTGGAACAGTCATTGCTTTTTATGTACGTGACAAAACCAACCAAATATTCATCAAGATCCATATTCTATTTCTTCAAATTACAACTAACATTATTGGAATTATGTGATTGCAGATGTCATCAGAGGGAGCTAATCACGACGAACTGGACTTTGAGTTTCTTGGAAATGTTTCAGGAGAACCATACTTAGTACAAACAAATGTATACGCGAATGGAACCGGAGATCGAGAGCAGAGGCATAGTCTTTGGTTTGATCCAACAGCAGACTTCCACACTTACTCTTTCTTCTGGAGTCATCATACCATCATGTTAGTATTCTTGTCTCAACCTAATTAATAAATTTGGAGGGTTGCAACTTTGACAATTACAAGTAACCTTCTATAACTGAGTATGGATTACTAACATGCAAAAGATGATAAATAACCTGTCATATGAATTTTTGCAGCTTTTCGGTTGATGACACTCCAATTAGAGTGTTTAAAAACGAGGAGAACAAAGGCGTGGCATACCCGAAAAATCAAGGCATGGGAATCCATGGCTCGTTATGGAATGCAGATGACTGGGCTACACAAGGAGGAAGAGTGAAGACCAACTGGAGCCACTCTCCATTTACTACAACATTTCGATCTTTCGTGATCGATGCTTGTGATTTGTCTGGTGAGGACACAGTAGCTGCAGGTGCAAAATGTGGCAAGATGGCTCAATTATTGTGGGATAAACCAGCCATGAAGGAGTTGAAAAAGAGCAAAAAGCGCCAATTCAAATCAGTTCAATCTAAGTACTTGATCTATGATTATTGTAAGGATACTGCAAGATTCACTCAAATGCCTAAAGAGTGCTTGGACTAGACCAACACTATTCTAGCAATGCCTGTTTCTCAACATGTTTCTTTCTTGCATAGTTTGTCTTTAAAGAAGTTGGTCCAATTTAGTGATCTTATTTTCTTTTTCGCTTGTCCCGTGGTTTAACAATTCAAACAGTTCGGCGATCAAAATGTCATAATTGAAGAAGTACTATGAGCTTGCATCCAAGCCTACCCATTAGTGTCGACTTGAATTTTCTTTTACAATTAACTATGTGAAAAGCCGCATGTTGTTGTATGAGGCAACGTAGGTAACAGTCTCAAAGATCTTTCTTTGTGAGATATTCAGAGATTTTTCTTTGCAAATTATCCAGAGATCATTGTGAGCACCGGCACTTCAAGAATAGAGTACAAGTCCTTCAAGCATAGCTTTGTGAAATGCTTTATTTACCCTTATTGCCAGGCATGCATGTTGAATCACCAAACTTCCTCGTATATTTTAAAGGGTTTTTTACACTATACAATTCAAAGTATTTACAAGCCCTAAACATTAAAAATTATATTATTTATAAAATTAAAAGTATTTACCCAACTTATCCATTTATTATTGTATATATTTGTTAAACTTTATATGTACTAATATTTGCTCAATCTACCTATTTATTATTGTATACCTTTGTTATATTGTATACCTTTAAGGTATAGTGCATAAATAATAATAGTATACAAATCTAGATATGAGTGTATACTTTAAGGTATAGTGCATAAATAGATATACAAATCTAGATGAGTAGGACATGTAAATATTTTATGGATAAGACTTATAAATATGAAATTTATGGATAGAGATTGATAAATATTTGAATTTTAATGGGTATTTTAGTAAACCTACCTATTTAAAATAGTGGCCCAGGTTTTGACACTTGAGCTTTGAACAATTTAATTTTTGGCAATCCATCAAAAATATAACAAAATTATTTATAACTTTTGATAAGCTCGTACTGAAAATTAGGTTTATTTTTGCACAATTTCTTAAACGCAACAAAACAAAAGAAATTGTGCCTTAATAATTGAACGACCCAAAGTAGAATATACTCTTATCCTACCCGCCTTAAACCGTTTCATTCTCTGTCCAACGAGCACACAAAATGAAGCTCACAAAAGAGTGAAAAATTAGAAGTAATTCAAGAAAGAACCATGAGTGCAATTCGTTTAAGCACTCTCAGCACCATTTCTCATCATCCCTTTACTCCATTCCTCCTTTCACTTTCCAATTCAAAACCCATTACCAATTCAAGAATCAAAGCATCATCACAAGAACAAGAAAGAAAAATAGAAATTCGAGTATGCACAAACAGGACCTGCAGAAAACAAGGATCATTAGACACCCTTCAAGTTTTAACAGGAATTGCACCTCCTTTTGTCACTGTTAACTCATGTGGTTGTCTTAGCCGATGTGGCTCTGGACCTAATGTCCTTGTTTTACCTGATACTTTACTTGTTAAGCATTGTGCTACTGCTGCTCGAGCTGCTGAAACAATGGCATTTGTTTGTCTTGGTCGTGATGATGTTGAAGCTGAGAGTAGGAAAAGTTTGGAGGCTTTAGCTTTGAGGAAAAGAGCTGAGGATGAGATGAGTAATGGTAGTTTCTCCGAGGCTCATCGTTTACTTTCGCAGGTATTTACTTCTTTCTAGTGATTTTTATATAGTGATGAATTCACTTAATCAAGATTTGCTTAATTGATTTATTTGCATTTAGTTAAAGAATGTTCTCGATCAAAAAGTTAAATGAGTATCAATTTCCACTTTAGTAACTTTACTGTTATAGCGGATAAATTTCAGTTATTTTAATGTGACGGAAAAAAGATATGTGCCTTTATTACGGAATTTTTTCAACTTGAGTGACCGTTTTAGAAGCCTGAGGTATAGATGTCTGAATCAACTTTATGTCTATACTTAGAGGCGGATCCAAGATTTAAATTTGATGGGTTCAACATTGTAGGTTCTTAGCAATGCGCTTATTGTACTGTTAAAATTATGGGTTGAGATGGCATAATTGTTGAAATTTAAGTGAGTTATCACATATATATATTTATAGGCTGTGTCGAAGAGAAGTCTCATACTGTACAACATTTTAATATTTCGAAGTAATTGAATTGAAGAATTTCTTAGTATCAGACGACAGACTAACTTATCACCACATCGAAGGGTTGATGTCCTTCGGAACTCTAAAAGTCTAAACATGTATTATGAGGACCTTCCCCCCAAAGCGTCGGCTTTACAGCCAACTTATGATCCTAGTTGCCTCAAAAAAGCTCACCCTTCCTGTTGTCTATCAGTGAATTTTACTTTTTAAATGCCTTTCCAGTTTGCCTTGTGAAATGCTATATCAAAATTTCTATTGAGCAGGGGATAGTGAGAAGGTATAGAAATGCTAAGTTGTAAGTATTCATTAATCGAGTGGTTTCATGAGTGTCAAAATGTATGAAAAATTCTTGATGCATATCTTTTTCGCTAGTGCATTTGGGTTTCTGCTAGCAAACAAGTAGTCTGTAGTAAATGAATTTGGAATCGACTATGAGATCAGGGTTTAAATTCTAGCATTTATGCTTTGTTAGACAGAGTAACCAATACCTTTGCTAGAGGAAATAGTAGGTACCCAGTGGATTAATTGAGGAGCTCGCAAGCTGACCCAGGCACCGTCTTAATGAAAAAGGAAGAAAAAGTGTCCGGCTTTCTAGTTGTTTGGCTGGACTACTTTGAACTCAAAAACAAAATAAAATAAATAAATAAAATAAAAAACATAGAGTACCTACTGAGGCATTCACTATCCTTTGCCATAAGTTCGTTAAACCGTTTACCAAGGATTCTCCATTCACTTTTCTCTGCTGCCATCATTACTTATAATTATCTTCAATGGTTTCATTTTTATATGGCCAGTTTGTTGTATCTACCAACAAGATGGTGCCTTAAGGCACTGATTTTGCCATTTTCTTGTGCAGGCTATTGATCTTAAACCGTTTGGAGGTGTTCATATCATGCTCAAAGACAGGTTTATTGGTTTTAAACTCTCTTCTTCTTTTTTTTCTGGGAAGTTGGGACATTTGTAGTCAAGTAAATCAGAGGGATACCCTAAATATCTACTCTGTTATTGAGATGATTGTCATGCAATGTTAGCAAAAGCAACTTCTGTCTCTTAAGAGTATGTCCTGGCATTTTGGTTTACATTTCCCTTTCTGACTAATTTACTGAGCTTTTCTGAAGTCAATTGAAACTGGTGACACTGGATTATTGGTTTATTTCTAGCACTTGCTATATAGCAATATTTTGTCATTAACAGACTATTATCTGGATGGTCAAATGCATGTGAACCGCAAGATGCTGATTGCTGAAATAAGTGTATTCATCCAGGTCTGCTGCAGAGTTGGCAATGGGAAATTTGGCTGAGGCACTTGAAGATAGTAAGGAGGCATTGACAATTGCTCCTAATTATCCTGAAGTAAGTTAATTGTTTCTTACTTATGCTACATTAAACATGAAAAGTAGGTGTTGTACTTGAACTTAACTTAGAACTCACATTAGCTTCTTTAACCATGGCGTCACGATCCCTACATTTACACTACATAATTCAACAGATAAAATGTAAGACTGCCTAATATTATTCAAGCTCTTTCCACGATAAATTAGGAAGATAACATAAATTTCCACATCTATTCCTGATCTGTACTTGCAAGTATTTATTAAATTTGACATTTTCAGGGTTATATCTGCCAAGGTGATGCTTTAATGGCTATGGACCAAGTTAATGCAGCCGAGAAGTCATACTCAACAGCTTTAATGTTAGATCCCTCCATCCGTCGTTCAAAATCATTCAAGGTGCAGTTCCTGTTTCTTGCAATTCTAGACTAGAGCTGGTTCAACTTTTTGCATCTGTGCTGCACAACAAATCCTATGACTTAAGCTTATTTTTAAAAGTTCACTCCCTTGCATTGACTTTTGGCAACACCAAATAAGAAAAATAAATTTCTTAAGCCAATGAAGGTGCTATTTGAGAACTAGTTGAAAATCGAAGAATTGGTTCTTTGATGGTAAGATAAATCTGGTTTGAGAAGGTAGAAGTCTGTAGTCCATTCAGTTGTGTCAATAAGTAAATGACGCTCTCGTTCTGGTAGTATCTTCATAATGGATAGTGTGGTTCCAATAAGATAAGTTCAGGCTGGAAACACATTACTTGTCCGATTATAGAAAAGCTGCTAATTGCTGGGGGAATGCTTTATATTCCAAAGTAAAACTGAAATAACTTTCAGGAAACCTGACTTGATGTGGGCAAGAGGGACATGACATCCTTGTCAATAATCTAATTCAAGTACTTTAAGAAAAAACCACTGTTGCAGCTGAAACATTTTGAGGAATTGTAAGAGTGATCAAGTTATTGTACTGAATTATCTGTTCTTCACAAGTCGCGCTATTCCCACATTTGATGTGTCATCCTACTAAATATTTCAGGCTCGGATTGCAAAGCTTGAGGAGAAACTTGCTCTTGCGGATTTGGCATGAGAGTTAGGTTGGTCTAATTTGGAACACTGTCAACATAATCTGCACAAAGTATTAGGGGTAGCTGAGGTAGAGTAGGTTCAAAATGCAACCTATAGAGGTTAATTTTGACTGATTTAAATGGTTTCTTGTTCTGTAGATCATTCTCTAGTTTGACATTGTATATAAGTTGATGTCAGCAGACAGAATATGTGACTACTGGCTGATTGATAGTTGTATATACATGCATTATAAAGTCATTTTTCACCCTCCTTAATCAAAGTCCATCTCCAGAAAAGTTGCTTGTGCAATCTTGGAGGAGCTTACCCTCCTAATAATAGTAATTCAATTCCAGTTCTCTTCATATGTCATTCATATCCTGCTAAAAGGGTGGAATAGAACATACAAAATACGAAAGTCAAGTCTCAGAGCTCAACTTTTGGTATACTAGTAAAGCTATAATTTTAGATGTAGTAAACTTGATTGCCCTATATTCAGTGATAAGCTGAGTTGAAATTAGGTCCACAGAGGAAGATATCAAACTTCTTGACCCTATCCCACAACTTGGGAACTTTCTTTTCGAGATCGGCTTTAACATTTCCCTGCTTATCACCCTTCTTCAGATTTCCAAAACTAAAGCTCCTAGTAATCCCAGCAACAGCATCTTCAGGAACTTTAAAGCAACCCTTTAAGCTAACTTCTTTTTTACCCTTCAACAATTTGGACCTGCTCTTCTTCTCTTCTTCATGCTTCACAAGCTGATCATAATACTCCTTGTTCCTCTTCTCCAGCCCGTATATTTGCCCTTGAAGATCCTCAATCTTTCGACTTAGCATGCAAACCCTATGATCCTCCCTCATCTTTAATATGCACCTCGCTAGCTCAGCAGCCTTCCTCTTCAGGAACACAGATTCTGAGGACAGCCCTTTGTTTTCTTCCATCAATGCAGCCACTTTGTATCCCAATCTAGCATTCTCATTTAACAGAATCAACCTCTCAGATTCAAGCACCTCCAGTAAGTTTTTCTGCAACTCTGTCTTCCTTAATGACTCATTGTTTTGCTTTTCCACTTCATTAAGCTCGTCTACGACGAAATCATATTCCACGGTTCTGATGACTAACTCAGCGACAATCATGTCAGGATCAAGTTTGCCTTGTGTTGAAGGAGGAAAGGGAGGCTGATACGATAATGAACTCTCCGCATCAGACTCCATGATCTCTCCACAATTATCTTCCTCATCACAACTACCATTCTCACTGAAAGTGAATCGTGGTATAGGAGAAGAATATCGACGATTAGAATGATGGTTCTTGGCAAGTGCTTGGCAGTAACGATCTGCCAAAGAGACATAGCTGTTGTACAATTCTTGAAGTAAGGCCAAAAGCTGTGGCCTTTTCTGGTAATAGGCGTCTGCGCGTTTTGCAAAACTGTCAGCATTGTTTTTATCTGGAATGTTCAGAGCCACCATCTTCATCTTCTCATCCAAATCTGAAGAGTGGAAATAAACACAACCAAATTAAAGTAACAAATAAATGAATAATCTCTTTGTACCAGACAGGTGAAGCATTTGAAATTTGAACTGCATAACCCATTGTTCAATTGCTGATGTCCTAGACCAAGGACTGACCCTTCAGCCCATTCTTTGCCCATGTGTCGATAGAGACAAATTTTGATGTACATGACAATGAAATAAGTAGTTTGAATTCAAAAAATAGCATTACCACTTAAGAAAAAAAATTTCCTTTGCCCAAGAAATTACTAGTCAATTAACGTTACGTAGTAAAATCTTTAGGCACAGGGATTTACATTTGACTGATCCATTTAAAGCATTGCATAATTCAGCCTTATCTCAAGTGATCAACTCAAATTAGACTTTCAACATAGTCATTTTTCAGACATAAACCTCAGACCATCTATTGGAGTATAGCATGAATGTATTGTATATGTAGCTAATACCTAGCATGACCTAATACAAGTGATTAATTATTTGGAGTATATGTAGGACGAACATTGACTAATGATTTCTCAGCCTTAAAAGAAAAACAATGTATTACTATGTGAGGAAAAATAGCTTCTTCTGTAACTATAGTTTCCTAAATATAATTTATATTTTTAGAAAGACTAAGAAAATTACGTGCAAACCCACTCAAGAAATTAAATGAGATACTTGTAGCCCGTTTATTTTTTGAATAATGAATGAAGATATTTTTTGATAAGCCAAAGATAAAAGTCAAAAGAAGACCACTCTCTGACATAGGTAGCTTTTGAAGTAATGTCTAGCTTTCCAAGCTACTGAGTACTAAAACAAGTTGGTACACATCCAACTAGCATCCACACCATAATCCCAACACATTCCTAAAGAAGTAATCACAAAACAAATCGCATTATTTTGTATGTTTAATATTAAAAACAAGAAAAAATAGCTTTATGTAAAACATTGGATTCTTGTACATAAAAACAAAATCTACCCAGAAAAAGGATAAAGTTACTTCCCTAAGGTAATGCAGAAAAGAAGAAAAGATTCTGTCATTTAAACAGAAATCGTTTTCATTCTGCAACACGGCATCAAACAAAAGTAATAATATTCCCTTCCAATTTGAAAACGATTTTAGTATTCAAATTTTAAAAAACCAAAGAGAAAGTATTGCCAGTTCCTCTTGTCTTTAAGCAGAAACTGCAAGAGACATAAATAGCAAAAGGACACAGCTTTTTGAAATTAACTTTGTGGTTTATCATAGAAGAGTAGAAAGTGACCCTTCATTCAGAATATATCATACCCTCTTCCCATACACTTCCAAAAGAAAGGTAAACACTCTAGTCATCCCCTAGGGAAAGAAAAGTTCACATCACTTAAGAATAATAGGACCCCCATATCCCACAACAATCAATCACTACTCTCTATTCCTGCTACTATCACTAGTTTAATCTTTGGAACTAACAATCTTGAATTTTCTAACTTATGTTCTTTCTACAGTTTTACTACTACTACAAAATCTTGAAAATGGTTTAATACTAGCGTGGAGTATTATCATGAGTTTAACCTTCATAATAAAGGAAACATGGTATTTTTTTTTAAGTGAAAAAGGATATAGAGAACGACCATTATACATTAAATTCGTCTGGTACCCCCATTAACTCTTTTGAGATTTATCGATTATAAATAAATAATAATCTTTCTATTTCAATTTACATGTCTTTATTTCTAATCTGTTCTAGTCGTAATTCCAATATTCAAAATTTTATCCTTCTCCCTTATAGTTATTGGGGAACTTGATGTTCTATTTAGACATACATAAGTGGTTTTTCCAAAAACTTATTTGAAGTTGTGTTTGGAGCAACGGATAAAATTGTCTTCGTGTAATCTATAGGTCACAGGTTCAAGTGCTGAAATCAGCCACTAATACTTGCATTCAAGTCAGGCGGTGAACATTACACTCTTAAGGGTGGGGCCCTTCCACGAACCTTTCCCTGAATGCGAAATGCTTGATGCATGAGACTGCCTTTTTCTTTCAAGTTCAAGATTTAGACAAAACTTATTTGAAAAAATACTTTAAATATAGCTCCCAAATTCAATATCCAAACGGGAGCTCAGACATGCAAGGTTCAAAGAATATTTTTGCTACATCATAAAAAACTTCTATTTAAAACCACGAAACTCAAAAATACATCCTTAAATTTGGTGAAGCAGAGGGAGTATAACAATTTATGTACACAATAAACTAAAAAAGGTAAAAAAGCAGAGGAATATGTGAATTATTTACCAGCAACAGTGCAAAGAAGCCAAGAAGGTCTACTGAAGCTGCTCTTTTTTGTATAATTTGAAGAAGCCATTGAAGAAGCAACAGGAGTAGTAAAGGCCTCACCACCACCAAATTCACCACCTTTTTTCTCTGCTTTCATTTTTGTTTCCATATCAACAGGCAAAACAGGGCCCTACACAATTGAAAACGAGTTCACATCACAATAATAATTCACCTCTTTCATCATTTAATGATAAGCAAATGATACATGGAGAAACTAACAAGTCTCTGTTGTAGTTTCCATGAAAACATGGATATCCCCCATAATAAATAGGCATGCACAGTACACTTAATGATCTGATTAATGTATCCTATGAAAAAAATTAAACAGAACACAAAAGAATAGAAGCATGTTTAGAAGATCAAGAATATGTACAAGTGCAGATATCGAGGTACAAAGATCACTTAATCAAAAATATAGTACTTATTATTTAATGCCACAATGTTTAAATTTTCCTTAATAAAGCTTCAACCCTCTTCTCCTAATGTCTCTAGAAGACATGATCTGAATTTTAGACCAATGACAAAGTTGAAACATGAAGAATAAATAAATTCAAGTGGTAAAAAAGATCTTTCTTCAAGAAACAAGCTTATGGAAAAGACACTGAAAACTATGAACCAGTTAGTTCTAAACAAAAAGATTATAACGGCAACAACAATATACCTAATGCGGGGTTTAGGGAGAATGAGGTATACGCAGACCATAGTCTTACCTCGAGTGAAGTAGAGAGGTTGTTTTAAGAAACAAAGTGGAGAAAAACTTTGAGTATGAAAACAGGAACAAACATACAGGAAATTCTTGAATACTGAAAAAACAACAGATAAGAGATATGTTTGTTTATAGTAGTGTTTGACAAACCTTGGAGGTCTCCAAACGCACGTTTAGGCGCAGTTGCAAATCCAAATTTTAAAGAAGAAAGGTTATATTTTAAAGTTATGGGTGTTATATATAGGACAAGTGGTCTTTTGGGCTTTAATTTTTTTTTTTTTGGTTTATGTTGGGAACTTTTTTCTTGGTAAGGGAAAGAAGTCAAATAGTTTCTTGCTGAAAGCCCGCACATAACGATTTGATTTTTTGACGAATCAGTAACTGCCACGTATTAAAGTCCGTATTGTGTATTTAATGCAGCTGCTGGAAACATGGTTGATGGACAGGTCAAGTAGAAGTTTTTGAGTAGTAGTAGTAGTAGGCAAATACAGGCTACAGCTACTGGTTACAGTCCTACGTTGAACGCGAAAAACTTGTACTCCCTCCGTTCCACTTTAGATGAACCCATTTGACTTTGCACGGAGTTTAATAAAGAAAGAAGACTTTTGAAACTTGTGGTCTAAAATAAGTTATAGATATTTGTGTGGCTACAAATTATCTAGGGATGAGTAAAAGTGAATATTTCTTTCCAAATTTAGAAAGAGGTCATTCTTTTTGAAACAGACTAAAAAGGAAATAGGTTCATCCTTTTTGAAACGGAGGGAGTAAGATTTTTGAAATATACGAATTCAGTGTTTCATATTTTTAGTATATTTTGAGGTATTTTGCTCATATATTCATATGAATATGTGGGAAATAAAGATTCAGTTAACTTTATACTGGACTAGTACGCACTCTACAATCTTGATTTGCATTTGGATGACACTTAAAATATGTAGTATACTGAATAATTTAGGTACATTGTATATCTGGTAGTCATAGTCCTACAAATAATACGTGGCTATTTGCCTAAAAGCAGGGGCAGAATAGTGTGATCAGATAAATGTCCTTTAAAAGGCTTTTAAGAGATCAAACCCGTGATTTGTTGTCAAAAGAAAGTCCACGTATCTATCGACGATCGCACAGAAGGAACAGAACCTCATATAATACCTTCCTTTGTCCATTTAACTGGATACACCTTTAAATAAATAAAAAAATATTTTTGTCACATGCGGAGTAAAAATAAGAATTTATCTCATAAAATTAATTATTATAATAAATATAAATGTGTGTCATTCTTTTGGAACAAATTAAAAAAAAAAAATTATCCCTAAATTGGTACAGAAGTAATAGCAGTAATTTAGGTTTGGGCCATACGAGATTCCAGTAAAGTTTTGGAAGAGTGAAGGCAGAACATGCTTCTGTCCGCTTTGGGCCTAGACCCGCACGGCTTTAAAACGCGTCACTGGGGTCTAAAACATGCTTACTTAAATACCCAGGCGATGTGAGATATTTTTCCTTAGCTGGGATTTCACATACACCTCCCCTCTTATGGACTCACCGTCCTCATTGAGGTTTGCCCCGTGCATCCGTGATTCGCCTAGACTCAGCACTGAACTCTGTCCCACATCGACAAGGCTGACACGGAGTGGCTCTGATACCATCTGTAACAGCCCAAGCCCGCTAGTGATATTGTCTGCTTCGGACCTAGGCCCCCACGGTTTTAAAACGCGTCACTAGAGTCTAAGACATGCTTACTTAAATACCAAATATCACTCATATGTTATGCCGATGTGAGATATTTTTCTTAGCTGGGATGTCACACTTGGAATGGCTGATCAAGTTGTTTAAAATCATCCTTAGGACAACAACTATATAGGCATCAAATTACCCAACCATACTATGAAAGTTTGGGAAAGGGTGGCGGAGATAAGGATGAGGAGGGTTGTGTCTATTTCCGAGAACCAATTTGGATTCATGCCCAGGAGATCAACTACAGAAGTTATTCATCTTTTGAGGAGACTGGATGACCAGTATAGGGACAAGAAAATAGAGTTACACATGGTGTTCTTTGACCTAGAAAAAGCTTATGACAAGATCCATAGGGAGGTTTTGTGGTGATGCCTGGAATCTAAAGGGGTTCCTGTGACATATATTAGGGTGATTAAGGATATGTAAGAAGGATCGAAGACCCGAGTGAGAACAGTGGGAGAAGACTCAGAGCACTTCCAAGTCGAGATGGGGCTACACCAGAGGTCAGTGCTTAGCTCATTTTTATTTGTGCTTGTGATGGATGTATTCACTTGGAGTATTCAAGGAGAGGTATTGTGGTGTATGCTATTTGCAGATGATACAGTGTTGGTGGACGAGACACGCAGAGATGTCAACGAGAAGCCGAAGGTGTGAAGGCAGACTTTAGAGTCTAAAGGCTCCAGGCTAAGCAGGACGAAAACACAGTATACGGAATGCATGTTTAGTGACGCTCCGATGAATCAGATGTGGAAGTGAGGCTTGATTCTCAAGTCATTCCTAAGAAAGGAAGCTTCAGATATCTTGGCTCAATCCTCCAAGGTAATGGAGAAATTGATGATAATATCACACACCATATAAGAATAGGTTGGATGAACCTCGCTTCCGGTGTTCTTTGTGACAAGAGAGTGCCATTTAAGCTTAAAGGCAAATTCTCTAGAGTGGTCGTTAGACCAGCTATGTTGTATGGGGTAGAGTGTTGGCCAGTCAAGAACTCGCACATTCAGTAGATGAACGTGACAGAAATGAGAATGCTTAGGTGGATGTGTGGTCACACTAAGATGGATAAGTTTAAGAATGAAGTCATCCGTGACAAGGTGGGTGCAGCCTCAGTGGCTGAGAAAATGCGAAAAGCGAGGTTGCGATGGTTCAGACACGTGAGAAGGATGAGTGTTGATGTTGTGGTAAGGATGTATAAGAGGTTGATAGTGTTGGGTCTACGAAAAGATAGAAGTATACCGAAGAGGAACTGGACTGAGATGATTAGACAGGACATGACCCAGATCCTGATCACCAAGGACATGATCCTAGGAGAGCGTAGAGATCGATGATTAGGGTAGTAGGGCAGGTAGTAGTTGAGTGTCTTCTCTTATTAGATATAGTCGTAGTCTTCACCTTTATATTTACTGTTGTTATCTGTTTATTTTGGATATGCTTTAATTTTATCATCCTCTTTAACATGATAATATTGTCTTGATTTGCAAAAATATTTTCTAAAATATTTTTTCTTAGCCGAGGGTCTATCGGAAACAACCTCTCTACCTTGGTGAAGATAAGATCCGTATATATCTCACCCTCCTCAGACCTCACTTGTAGGATAAATTGCGTATGTTGTTGTTGATGCAGCACCGCATTTTATAAACGTTAGCAATGAACTGGCCTTCAGATTATTTGTTCCATTTGTTGAGAGCTTTGGACTAGTATTAACCACCAAAATTACTTAGTTAAATGAGGGATAAGTTGCAGACTGGGCAGCAAAATCAACTGCGTCATCGGACCAGAGAGCAAGCAACTGCTTGTCAAAGTTTCTCTTAGCAACACGTTGGTAATAACCCCTGTATGTTTGTCATCATCTGATTTCTTATACTCGGGTAGAACATGTAATGAACGTCTTTGGACCATATCCAATAGAGTTGGTATTGCACACAAGCATCAATGCAACAACCCGGAAAAAGCTAAGTGTGCCAGGACTTGGGAAAACGGATTTCATGCGCACACAAGGAAAAACTCCACCAATGCCTAATCAGTTAGATATCTAGAAGCTGAATTATTTTAGATACACGTGAAAACAAGAGCAAAAGCCAAAAATTTCTAACACGTAATACAAGTTTCTGCGACATGCTCCCTTTGTTCCTTTGAATTCTGAAACAGGCCGAGAGAAGAGAATTGAAGCTATGACAAGCTTGCTGAGTGCCAAACGTTGGATCGTAAATGGTGTCCGAACCAGTCCAGACACCAATCAATAGACAAAGCATACATCCCATTACAGATGAAAGAGTTACTCATGGGAATTTCCATACCGGCATTTAATTTCGTCCCCTTCTATAAGCCTCTCTACTGAATCTGAAGGAAGGCCAACCAATTCCAGTGTCTTCTCCCAGACCTTGTAAGAAGTTTCAACATTATGTGCTTCTTCAGAAGCATTTGTTGGACGACAATCATGAGAAATGTACGCACAGACTGGCCAATCATCTGCTTTCAGCATTTCACAATATTCGGATATTTGCGGATCTGTAGCTGCAAACAAGGTACTTCTAGATCCTGCAGCAAACAACTTATTTAAGTACGTTTTACACTATACACATGGAATGCATTAGGAAAACAAGACTGGATGTGCCAAATAACCAAGCAATCATATAGAACAAGGGGCTAAGTAAAACGAATTACAAGAATGCACGCATCGCTAGTTTTTCTCTTTCTTCCATTTGATCTTTCTAATGAGTTATCACTCCTGCCTTTTCCCCTTTTGAACTACTAGTTTAGTTAACTAAAAGTAACTTTTATAGCCTTTCAAGCTCCTTGAGCATTCTTTTTTCTCATTTTCCCTCTTGCTCAAAATTATTCCAAGTTGAGAGGTTTGCAGTCTTCTGTCCTCTAAAAGTATCAGTTCCCTGCTGCAGAACTATCAAACTAAGTTTTGTATGTTTGATTTAGGAGTGTGGAGTCTATGAAGTACATTAGATAATTATACGGTCATACTAGGCCTACAAGGAAGTTAGATTTCCTGTGCTGTCTAGTTGTTACTTCTTCCACATTTCTACCCTATTGATAAATGCCAGGATCAGATTCATTGAATGATCTAATGAAGAATCACATGGTATAAACTTGGAACAGCAAGCTTAAGCTGCTATGGGGTTCAAACAGTGTAGTACCACAAGCTTAACTACCTCAACTCAAGGAACCCTCATCCTGTCCACCAGGTGTTACTGAAAAGAGGAAACCCGTTCAGTGGCAGAAAACGGGGAAATATCTGCAGTCTAAGACCAAATACTACTCTAAAGAAAGTTGTGAGACATTCTATTAGCTTTTATTTACAACAAGAATATGCAATGCACACAGAAAATATTTAAACCAAAAAAAAAAGTACCAGGACTTAAGAATGACATACCCTCTTCAGCATTAAATATAAAATAGGGTATTAGACGATAACCAACTTGCAAAAACTGAGGAATATCCCTGGCCTGCAATTTGTAATGTGCAAACTCGGTCCTTAACATTGTAAAAATTTCATAAAAAGGAATGGAAAGAATGGAAAGTCAAGAAGAAGAATCATTCCAAGTAATATAGAACTCTAGCTCAAACATATTTTGCAATATTAAATATGCCAGTTAAAGCTTGGATCTTATTCAAATTGGGTTTTCTGTAGAATAGTTACTCTCAAGTAGGTCCAGGATGCATGAGCATAGACGATTGCCGAAAGAAGGGGAGTAGATCACATGACCTAGTTAACCATAAATGAACTTGAAACAATAGTTTAGCAAAAGCTGCAAAACAAATCCAAAGTAGATGGATTACTCGTTTTAGCTGAAAAAATTGTGGCAGATTTAACCATTCGATTAATCCTTACGGTCAGATTATCAAGTCAGAATACCTGTTTAGTAGAGTTTACAAGCTCAGAATAGGTTTCAAATGTTTGAGGATATTTTCAAAATTGAAATATGGTTTCGATATGCATGACAGAAATTTAACAAAAGATACCGTAAAAACCTCCCAAAAGCCCATCATATCTACAAAGTGTAAACGCTCCCCTAAAGCATAGGATCGAGAGTGTACTAGTTTTATTTGGAGATGAAGGTGGCCATAAAAAATTGTTACCTTGCTCAAAAAAAGGTTTGTAGTATACTTTGCGTACCACAAAGTAAGAGTTATCATGCGGCCTTTAACTGCAAAAACTGGCAAGAATCTCTTGTTCCCATTTATAGTTATATACCATGGAGTCCTCATAGGCAGATAGGTGTTTCGTATTGAAATCTTCCAACATAAAAAGTTTGAACTAACTTTACATTGGCTAGTTCAAACTTGACAGTTAGCCTTGAAGGTCGGTGGTAGAAAATTACCAATTTAAAAGCCCTAGAGTCGTCTGTATTTTACATATTCAGAAACTGGTATTTTATAATAGATTGAGAACTGAGAAGTCTTTTATAATCTTTCAGACATCTACATATTTCATTTGGGCAGTAAAAGTAAATGTATTGCCGTACTCGTCCTTAGGTTCATTACTTCTCATGTTATAGGTAAATGAATAAAATTGGCTCGCAACTTTTTTTTCCCAGACAAAACCGGCCACTTTGGGGTTTGGAAAATTATTAGTAGCTTAGATAAAGATACGGCATCATTTTTTTTTTCTTTTGGTGTATCATCTGAGAAGAGACATTTCAATATGTGAGCTTAATTTGAATGAGAAAAGGTGTGAGAGCATTCTTAAGTTCTGTCCTTGAACAACTGAACATGACAAACTTATAAATATTATATTTCACATGGAAGATAGCAGTATTTCACATGGAATTATTTAAGTACATGTATCCAACCCGAGTGTAACTATCTAGGACGCTTATGCCTACCCTTTTAGTAACCTCTATAGTATATACTGAAGGACCTGCACACAATCAAATAAAAGAAGGATCTGGAGAAATTACCCAAACCCATATCACACACGCTCAACGCAGGTACCGAGACAAAGCATGATAATAATTAAAAGATGGCAACATAGCACAAGTTATTAAGAACTTACAACATTGGTTAGAACAATTCCAGGTGTAACACATACTACACTTATGCCAGCTTCAGCAGGAAGCCGCTTATGAAGGATGCTACTGAACATAACCTGCACTTTTTAACAACAGTGGATTAATTACTAGAGTCTAGAGCAAATAAAAAAAGCCAGGACATGTTTTTTACAGAACTCAAATGGAAAGCACATAAGAAGGAGATGAATGTAAGAGCTTAGCATCTTAGGGTATGGACTATTACCTTTTGGTATACGGTTTTTATACGAGTTTCCCCTTCATTACTAATAATATCACTTACTTAATCCAAAAAAGAGCTTAGCATCTAAAGTTAACTTCTAATTATCAGAATTACTAGACGACTTTATTGCTGAAAATGATTGCCAATAAGAAGCTACATACGTCTTTTCTATGTTTGATCTTTGCTTGGATGTCCTTGAATCGTGAGAAAAAGATGGAACATAACTAGGGAGCCACTTGTGCTAAGGTGCTTTAGTGCATTGGTCAAACAGGCGGTAACATCTCAATTAATGATAACACAACTAGCAAAATACCATTAGCAGGTAATAGCTAATAACTTTTAGAAAATACCTGAGCAAGTTTGCTGCCTCCGTATCCTACTGCACTGGTGTACTTTCTTTTTCCAGATACAACATTCATATCTTCTGGATCAACAAACCCAACATAGTGAAACTACACAGAGAAATAAACTATATTCCTATCAGTTGCTGTATAATAGCCACAAACTGAAGTGGAAAGTCTACTCCAGAAACCAAAATATAATTGCAAGAATTTCTATTCTGCTTACAGACATCCAACACATTATTGATACAATCACTTAAATTACAAGATAAATTTATTTCCTAGAAATTACATCTACCCCACCTCAACTGAGACTTGGTTCCTTTGGAGAATAGTCCCAATGGTTACTACACATTTAACCCACACGAGAACATCTACTATGTCATTTTTAATTCACTCACAACCCCAAATTCTGCATAATTATAGGATTAATTAGCAACCACTGTTTTTTCTTTTTTCATCTCAAATATAATGATTTAGGTCATAAAACCAATAACAAGTAACCTGGATGATAAATTTCCCCAGAACCAACAATTTCAAGTTTAAGTAAGATTAACACGAAGCCTCACCAAAAAGTTACCCAAAAAAAACATTTTAAACTTGAGACAAAGAGAATAAAGAAACGCAAGCAACAGCTAACATATTAAGAAAAGAGAATGAAAAATTCAAATATGGATGCGTCCATCTTATAGCGGTAGCATTATATTTTCCATAAAGTCAAATTGGACAAGCAATCAAACAATAACTGTCGACCCAAAATTTTGTCCACAAGGAAAAGTACAAGAAACACAAACCTAAAGGGCACCCCACAGTGTTTAAAACTTAAAGAATTACTCTTAAGCAACCTATCATTGCTTTATACCAAGCTTTACCAATGCTGAAACTTTACTTCGCAACTTATTTTAAAGTAACTTGTGCATATCATGGAAAAATGGGAATCATATAAAGCAACAATTGGTGCGAAAGCTGAGGAGAAAAGCAGGTGAGTATTTAACGTTTCCATCTAGAGGAATGTATATTGCTAAGACTTACAGTAGAGTTCACGTTAATAATTCGGCTCGGAGAACCTCTGATAAGTGATGGTAAAAGCAATACGGAAAGCATAGCTGGAGCTAGATGATTCACTTGCATGTGTTCTTCATACCCGTCTTTTGAAAACTTCTGTGGTTCTGTAGAAAACAACACGATTCATTAGCTTAAGTTGGAAGGCGCAGAATTTCACAAGTTCCCGAATAAAAGCATGTATACTCACTCAGCTACCAATCATTAGGATTCCATCTAGACAAGAAAACAGTTAAAAAGTTGTACCAATATTTCTATACACTATGCCTTGTCCCTATCTAAACTGCTAAGTGGACCCACACTAGCCAAACATTAATGCATTAGCAAGGAGATCATGGTAACAGTAGCCAAAGCGGAAAATCAGGCTGAGGCCACTACATTGATACAGGTGACCAGCAAAGCAAGATTTTATAGTTACCTATTATTGTGATCGAGAGTTCTAGCAGACTGGTGAATGTGAACATGATGAACATCTAAAATGTAGTTCTTGAAAGAAAAAGTGTTTTAAGAACATATAACTCTGAAGGTGAATATTCAATCATAAACTTATAGTTTTTACAACTTACAAGAACCAATTATACAGATACAACAGTAAAATGTGTTCACCGACACGTGTCCATTGCAACTTATTATAGGATGCTGGAAGAACATTTTACAATAATTATAGACTATATCATATTTACCTAACAAGGTAACAAGTAAAACCAATACTTGAGGATGGACAATGAAACAGAAGAGGGAAGAGATTGACTGGTGTATTTCGAGTTTTCAAAACTAGATCATGCTTGAGTGCGCAAAAGAGTTAAGACACAAGCATGAGAAGGTGATTTTTTGATAAGGTGATTATCCAGTTAAAGACCCTTGCGCAGCTGTTAGAGGCTCTTCCCACTTCAGAATCAGATATGAGACATCATTTCATTTTATCCAAAAAAAAAAAGAAGCAAGTAACTAATTAAATAGAATTTTCATTATTAACCTCTCTACAATATCCCATCCAAAGACTAGAATCAAAGAGAAACCTTGCTGAAGTTCTTATTTGACATATAGCACAAATCAGTTTTTTCATATTTACCAGGTAAACCTAGCGAATTCCAAAACTTATGACCTGTCTGAAGCTGGTAATGGCCAATTTAAGATTCATTATCCTCTAAACTGAGGAAAAATTCTCAGAATCTTGTGCTAACTTGTCACGTTTACAAATTTAATGCATTCCTTTTCTAAGGCTGTCTATAGTTACATGGAAAGTGTTCTTTCTATAAAGCTCCACATTGGCCGTAAACATCCTAAACTAAAAAAACAAATAGAAAACTTGACCACTACATGGTGAAAATGTTTGAAGTTGCAAATACACATAGCATTTGAAACAATTAAAAGTGTATATCAAGTTAAAAAGGCTTCTATGACACAGCTGAAACCTAATAGTTGTTCTCAAGGTATCATAGATCCAAAATCACACAAAAAGAGTGTACATTTTGGTTAACATCAATTCAAAGAAACTAAAACCACACTAACCCCCCATAGCAAATATGCCAGCATTGTTGATGAGAACATGCAATGGTCCCATGCGAGCATTCCATGCTTCTGCAAATCGTGCAACAGAATCCAAAGAGAGAAGATCAAGCTCCATCACCTTGCAACAAATGCAAACATATTCACTTGGTACAATTTTCTCATGACATTGAATGAAATTCACTATAAATACTTCAAAAAATTCTTGAAACTTATACTTGAAATAAATTAGAAGATAGCTGAAGTTACATCCTAGACATACTACAAAGTCTACTATTAAGTACAAGACGATATACCTCAATGTTGAGGGGAAGGCCCTTCCCAGACCAATCTTCCTGCCATTTCCGTATTAATTCCTGAGCAGCCTTCGTGTTTCTAACAGCCATAACCACATGTGCTCCTGATTCCGCCAACTGTCTGTCTAATGCAAAAGTAAAATGTTTATGCACTAAAGAAAATGGATTAGACCTTATTAGTAATCCCTGTAAAGACGAGTAAGAAAAGATTAACGTAATAAACACAGTAATGAAATTAACAATATAAAGAAAATGCACATGGAAAAACATATGGTGCAACATTACTGATGACAAAAGAGGTGGTAGGCAATCAACAGTCGTTGAAATGTGGAGATTCTTAGGAAAATCATGTTAGGTAACAAATACCGTGGGAAGTGGATTGGAAGAGACTTAAAACACTGCTAGATATGAAGCAAAAATCTACTCTTTGTTGCTTTGAATTTATTAAACATGACAAAATAAAGCACTGGGATAAGCAATCGAATATTGAAAAGTCTTATTGAAGCTAGACTGTCAAATAGATAGATCAGGTGTCTGTAATTTTCAGGTCAAAGGCCATCAACCTCGGACTAGGGAAAGCAAAAAAGGAAGGTATGACTTGAGGAATTAGGCAAATTCTGACTTACCTAATTCGGAAGTGTAGAATTTGTTTGTATCTCCATATTTTAATTTTACTTGTGAGTTGGTATTTACGCGGATTTCATTAGCAGTTGACAAGGTCGAAGTTTCATTAATAAATGCATCCAGTAGGTTTACAAGGTGTAGCAAAGAGGCGTGAAACCTTGTAAAATGCTTCCTGAGGAGCTAACGGAATAATTTCAAAATAATGAGCAAGATATTTTACGTTTGATGAATGCTAAGTTATTCTATCTATTTGTTATATTCACATATATAACCTTCGACCGGAGATTTTACTGTAAGGATTTTAAATGTTGAAACTATGCAGGCGAAATCTTCCGAGTACTTTCTCCACTAACTTACAACTACTATTAATCATTAAACAAATTGAATTTCCTAAGTCAATCTCACAACATGTTCAATCCAATAGACAAAATGAACACACAAAAAAAAGTAGCGTACCGTGCGATTTCACGGCCGATACCACTAGTAGAACCAGTGACAATACAAGTGAGATCATTAATAGGAGGAAGAGGCATAGGGTTATGCAAGTGACTAGCCATTATCCTTTGAAATAGCATCTCGTATACCAGATAGAACCACCCACGTAACCATTCCATCCATCCTAATGCTTCTTTTTTCAATGGCTGCTTAGCTTTTAGTTCTGCGCTCGAATTCTTCTCCTGTTTCGCCATTTGATTCGATTCTACTTTTCCAAACAGATTCGATTCTCTCTATGCCTCACCTGCTCCGCAACTATAGCAGTGCTGTCTCCTTTGATTTTTATATACTCCACTTTTTTGTCATTTTCTTCTGGTCATGTGACTCTCACGTGCTTCGTATCTTTAGCACGATTAATCATTTTTTGTTGGCTTTACTTTTTTGACCATTCTTCTATTATTAATTTTTATTATTATTATTTTAAAAGACAATGAGATTCTCATTTATGAACAATGGTAGGCCTAATTTTATAGTGATTGACTGATTGGTATATAAATTTTTGTGTTCGCATTTTTTAAAGCAGCACATCACATCACATTTTCTAATAAATTATGAATATATATCTATTAATTCAACTATTAACTATTTATGTTCACAAAAATAAACTAACTAGTGCAAACTGATAGAAAGATAACAGTCCTGTATTCATTAGTATGGTGAATGAACAATTTAAAAAAACACTATTTGTTAGTTAAATGAAAGGAGCTTGAAGAACCACTATATATTGTTATTTATCGCAGGTAGACACTGTATACAAATTGAAAGATGGAAATTAAATTGACACGCCCAGTTGTTCACCCTTATTGCTGTTTATGAGCTCTAATAGCAGTGATAACAAATCTATGTGCCTTAGGAAGGCTGCCATAAGATATTTTTCCTTTCATATGCCTGATATAGTTGTTCATTGTGCTATACTGGTATTTCATTTCACTGGCATGCGCATATATTTGTTCTTATATTTGGGAGATCAAATTACAACTTTGCATTATCTCACGTGAAAATTATGGATCGACACCTTGATTAAATATATAGATAGGACAAAACCACCGTTGGCCTAAGATTTGAGAAGACTTGTAACTAGTCCCTCGCTTACACCACCTAACTACTACTATTTCCACATCTTTGGTACCCCATGCAGTTATTAAAATCTCCATGCCTTGGGTACGTCTCTATCATGGATGCCCTACAGATGCAGGATGATTATTTCTAAACTGCGTCTTAGATACTTCTCCAATCATGCAGTGATTTTCCACATGATTAATTGCCTTCCAACTAATTGAAATGCGACAAGCTGGGGAAAAGGAGGGGTAGGGGGAAGGAATTACATCCCTAAGCTTCAACAAATCTTTTCGTTCCCAGATCTGTCAATAAGAATCAAACTGTCACAAACAGAGAGATCACATAAGATCGATTGCCAAACCAGTCACAGAGAGAGAGAGAGAGAGAGAGAGAGAGAGAGAGAGAGAGAGAGGGGTGGGGGAAGGAGCACTAGTGCCCCCACAACAAAACATTTTACCAACCAGGACTCCAACCCAAACATGTTCTGACAAGCAGAGTCCAAATGATAAAAAGGTATGGTCGATATATACCCGACCAACAGAAACTTGGAAAAATACACTGCTGAGTGCTAATAGTCAAGCCTGAGTAACCTAGAAATGGAGATGAGCAAGATCCAGTTTCATTAATAGACATTCATACAAAAGTTAAAGCATCTTCGATTCAACAAAATCATGCTGAATATACCTTAGAAAATACAAAATCTAAATCATAGTCAAGGCCATGCAATTCTGTCATTCACAAGTACATATAGTTTCAATTCGCATCTGGTAACACATAAAAGATGCCACCAACCTCCGAACTCCGTCAGGAAATTATTTCCCCCTACAGAGGAAAAAAGAAAGAAAATCAGTATAGCCAGAGAGTCCCACTCCCCTGAGCGGAGGGGTGAGGGAGAGCCAGAGAAGGAAAAAAGATCATGACAGCAGATTTATAATAGCTATAGTATTTGTTAACAAACTATGATTTATACATCATTAAAAAAAAGAAGGGTAACAACGACATACGTGTTCATCATCAGAGTGATATTATCGCCTTTCAGAAGTATCCGCCCTGCATAAAACCACAAAGGTGAGATGAAAGACACATTGAAGTATTACTTTCCTTGGTAATTTGGGAGAGGGTAAAGGGTATAGATTAAACAATTGTAACCCACCCAACTGCTTTTTGCTCTTCTTCTTCACATTAACTTCCTCAGCATCATCCAGAACCAAATTCATATACTCATCAAAACCCTAGGCAACATAAATTGATATACCAGTCAGTCAACAAGCATCCAGTCGTTTATGCAGTCAAATGTGTAAGGAGAAAAAGGATCTAGATACAACATACAATCCTTTTCTTTTTGATTTGATAATGTAGATAATTTATTAATGATGGGGAACACCATAAATAAGTTTATATACCAAAATGTAGAGAATCAAGATACTCCATGCAAATGAGTTAAATACCCGCTTTGATGACCTGTTTAAACCAAAAAGACACAGTATAGGTGCAAGAGGCAAAACTAACACTCAATTCTTTTGATTTGTCCCAAAAAACTAACCAGTGATAGATTCATAACACCAAAATATGCCAGCTACTATCAAACTACTTGGACTTCTGTCCATCCCAAACTAAAACAGCTACTAATGCGTCAAGGAACTAGAGTGACAGTCTAGAAAAGAATATGGCCTTCCTTTGCTCCAGTAGGAACAGATGAAAAGTAAGCTTATAACACATAAATGACAGATAGTGACCCCAATATGAACTAGGAATATTTGAATCATGAGCTTGCTACAGCACATATGAGCTCTCCATGACGGCTTTTATTTGGTCCAGTGTGACTTTTTAAAAATACATCCTGTGAAAAAGGAACCAATATGGGTTGGGAACAATGCTTTCTACCAAACTTTATATCAAGAATTAACTACAGCACGCATGAGCTTCTTAATGCCAACTGAGAAATACTCAAGATGTTATGGGTACTACTCCAAATTGCATCCATCACGACGAATGAAGGGGATGCGACTTGCGAACAAAGTTTAGTAAAATATGCATTTTGACTTGACTCTTGAAAACTCAACCCTTCCAAATTTACACATTGAATCTGGTTCATCTAAAGCCAGGTAAGGACTCTTGAAAGCTTTACCTGATATCAAACCTACCCTACATCACAAGAAAGTTTTTGAAGTAACCGGTGGTTTCAACTAGTCATATGATATGACTAGATTAAAGTTTAGCAAACTTTTCCAACATGGAACCAGTAAGAAGGCTAGAAGTTCATGTAAGAAGAAAGTAATGACTAACAGCATCCACCACTAGTTTATGAAAGAAATACATGTAATTATTTTATATGGTAAACCCCAAATGCCCAGGAGTCGACGCTGGTTTTGTTCCCATAGTGACTCAAACCCTAAACCTCAAGGTTGGAGGTGGACAATCATATACCTCCTCCTTAAATCCACACCATGTACGATACAAACTTGTCTTACAAGTTTCACAAGTTTCTGGCACTCATTCCAAATGTAAGTAAGAATCTAACTATTCCAGTTTTCTAAAAGCAACCATGCTTTCAAAATGTAAGCTAGAACCTTGATACATTATATACATTATAACCAAAAAGGATCTCTAGAGTAGCATTATATACTCGGGACCTTTTCAAATTCTGTATAATTTAATTTTTCGTGCAAGTAGTATAGACGATTAGATCTAGATATTACCAGCCATTCCATCCACTCCACTAAAATCAAGAGTTCACGGCTGGTATGGGGGATCAGATAATTAGACCTAGAATTCATCTGTGCTATAATTCAAAAGGTAACTCTACAGATTTCCGACATGTAAAGGGAATAGTAGCAATCGAGAACGGAAGAGTGCAGGGGATAATTAAATGACAAGTAAATGAAAGACCAACGACCTTCTCACTTCCTTAAGGTTCGGGACATTATTTGAGAGAAACACATCAAGCAACATTCACACCACAACTACTACAACAACAACAACAAACCCAGTGATATCTCACGAGTGGGGTGTAAGTGGGGGGTCTAGGGAGGGTGAGATGTACGCAGACCTTATCCTACCAAGGTGGAGAGAATGTTTCCGGTAGACCCGCGACACCACAACTAATTCATTGCCTCTAAATTAAAAGGTTAGTAAAAAGAAAGCTTACAATAATACGTCCTTCAATCCTCAGATCCTTCTGCTCGAAAAGCCATATCTGAATGCGAGCTTTCTGTATAACAATTTTCACGTAAAATTTAGCAACATGAGTACAAACGTTATTTAACATAAAATTAAAAGAAATTAAGCATAAACAAACGGGAAAGAAACTTACACTCTGAAGAAACCTGAAGATCAGGTTCTGCAAAAGAAAAGAGAACGCGTTATTGAAAATTCGAGAAAGTTGTAAATTAAATCATCTAAATGTTAGTAGTAAACACTGAAGATAGAAAAGCAGAAAGGAACTTTACAATGGGCTGGGTCATAATCCTTTGAACTTTGGTGCTCGCCATTGCTTAAATTCCTGCTTCTCCCGATCAACTTTTCTTCTTTGGTCTCAACGAAAGCAGCTAAACCTTAGCAAATACCCTAAACCCTAGTACTTTGGTGACTGAATTGTAAATTGTAATGGCGCCTAATATCCGTAGTATATACAAAAACGATTTCGGGTTTGGGCTCCCGGAAACCGTTTCTTTTGGGCTAATTGCACGAAAGGCCACTTTTGCCACTGGTCTTTGGGCACAGGCCACTAATACCAAAACATTTAGTTTGTGGCCACTTTTACTTGAAGAGATAGAACTTCAGTCCAGAGGCGGGATTGAAGTTCAGTCCTTAAAGATTGAACTTCAATCCACGGCCATATGGACTGAAGTTCAGTCCAGTCCTTAAGATAGAACTTCAGTCCATGGCCATGGACTGAAGTTCAGTCCATAGCCATACCATGGACTGAAGTTCAGTCCATGGCCATATGTGATGCAAGCGGAATTATGAAAGATGGATGATATTCTTGCTTCCGTAATTTAGATTGCATCAATATGGACTGAAAGTTTAGTCCTTAAGAGATGGAACTTCAGTCCAGGGGCCGTATGGACTGAACTTCAGTCAACTATCAGAACTTAAGTCAACATTTATTTAGTAAAGGCCCAAAAGTGGCCTCTAATGTAAGACCAAAGAAAATAGTGGCCTCAAACTAAATACCAGTGTTAAAAGTGGCTGCTGGGCGAAATTTTTACGTTTCTTTTTATAGCAGTAAAAATTTAGTGTAGGGGCCTGTTTGGCGCGCGTTAATTGATTTGTAGCCGTCAAAAATAAATTTACTGAGAAATAGCCACCTCCGGACAAATCCCAGTATAAATACTGGGAATTTGAACAAAACTTGTTCAAGGCCCCAGTATTTGTACTGGGGAAGCTTCAGTAAACTAACCCCAGTATAAATACTGGGGCTTTGAACAAGTTTTGTTCAAGGCCCCAGCATTTTGTTATGGGACTATGTATAAAGCTTCAGTCCCATAACAAAATGCTGGGGCTGTGAACAAAACTTGTTCAAAGCCCCAGCATTATTATGGGACTGAAGCTTTATATATAAAGTCTCATAACCCATAACAAAATGCTGGGCCTGTGAACAAAACTTGTTCAAAGCCCCATCATTTTGTTATGGGACTCAGCTTTATATATAAAGTCCCATAACAAAATACTTGGGCTTTGAACAAGTTTTGTTCAAGCCCCAATTTTTTATTTATGGGGCTAGTCTGGGGTGTTTTTCCAATGCTAATGGAGCTTAAGTGTGCGCGCGAATTTTTGGCTATTCTTCAATGAATTTTGAAACGGTGGATAGTCCCCATTGAGCGCGTCCAAAAATGGCTAGTGATCAAAATTTCCCTTTATAGCAAGGCTCTTCTTTTCCGTGGACTGGGCCTGTTCTATTGCTTCTCGGCTGAATTACAGAACTATGACACCATAGGCAATTGTTTGCCTTTTTGACCCTACATAATAGTGGTTCAGCAAAAATGTCTTCTGCTTAGTTAAATAAATAAATTTTGGATGAAAATACTCCTATAAATCATATAATTAAGCTCGTATCCCCATCCATTTTATTTCTCCATATATATTGCCTAAGAGAACAATACTTGTCTTTGACACCTCTTTCTTAGACAACACTTGCCCTTGAATCTCACATTTTCTTAAAGAAAGTATTGCCTGACAACAATTAGTCGTAAGTACTACCTAAAAAAGGCAGTACTTGCCTTTGAGTCATCTTTCTTAGACAACATTTGCTCTTGAATTTAAGTGTTGTTTAGGCAACAGTTGACCAAACAGCACTTGCAAATTGGTAACTTAAATAATGGCCCTGTGCCATAAGAGGTATTTTGCTTGAACATATTTAACGGGGCAACCTATCAAAACCAGTCACTATGGAGGACACTTAATGAAATTCTTTGAAATATGGCAGCTAGACATTCTGTTTAGCTTTTAGCTAATTTTGAAAAACTGTTAAAAAAGCAGCCACTTAAATTATGACCTTTGGTAAGCTAACTTCATCCATCAAGGGCTAGAGATAGTCAACTTTGGTCTGAACTTCAACGAATTTAAACTTGTTAGATATAAAATTAATCTAAATTCAGACTAAAAGGGTGAAGTTTTTTCCAATTTCAAACCAAATTCAAACCCTTATTTTGAAGTTGAGGCAAGAAAATGAAAATATATAAAAAAAAAAAAAAAAAAACATCAAATTTGAAGTTCAGACCAAGGGTGACTAACTTCAGCCCTTGATGGTTTGAACTTTGAAGATAACTACTGATGGTCTAAAGAGAGGGAAATATAAATAAAGTGGCTTGATTTTTCAAAACATGTGCCAAAAGTAGCTGCGTCTCAAATGGTACTGACTTACTTAATAGGCTACTGCTGCAAATGCCCCTCTCTATCCTCTTTCTCAAAATATTGTGAAATATTAGCCTTTGTCCAATATTTCTTTTTTCTTTTTCGTTTCTGGGGTCTAGCTTTATAATCCTTTTTCTAAATAAGGGGTCTTTTGGTAAAACGAAGGTTTTGTGTGTATATGCATTCTTATATATGCTTGAATTACTGTCATTCCCTGTTATTCTACTGTCTTGGTGGTCACAATTATGCAGTTGGATTTAAATATTTGTTTGGCCATATTTTAAGAAACTCTACTTTATTTCCTTCTTTGATTAATAAAGTATAACTATGATTATGTGACCTAGTAGGGACTGGGTCCTGTTGGTATGGTATACTGGACCCAAACAACCCAACTACTAGTGGTTACACATAAAGTGCAGATGGAGCAAAGAACTCAAGGACAATGAGCAATATTCTCTCAAAACTTATTTATCTAGTTTTATAAACAATATACGAGCATCCTTTTGAACACCACCTCAGATTCCTTTTGCATGGTTAAAATAACCAACATTGTCTACATGCTAACACTAATATGTACACTGAGCTTTCAGTTTTTAGAGGGTTTTTTCTTTTTTCTTTTTTTTTTGGTTATTATCATCTGATAGTTTTTATATAAGTACTATTTTTATCTTATTTCTCATCTTCATTGTTACAATTATTTCTTTAATTTAATTTGATTAACTTTAGTTTTTATGTTAGTATTTTTTGTACCTTTGTATTCACATGTTAATTTTTTCAAATATGTTTTCAAAAATATTTTCTCTAGCCAAGGATTTATTGGATATAGTCTCTATACCTTATTGAAGGTGTAATATTTGATAGTCATTGGCCTGACTAGAAATATTGATCTTTCCTACGTCCATATCGCTTCACTTTGTATATTTTAACACTTGTTTATTAAAAAATTACAATCTAATTTATATATTCATAAAATAAAATAAAAGACACACAAGAATACACACAAAACAATATACAACGTTACTTCCAAATGATGCAAATGTCACCCTTTACAGGAATCATGAACAGCTAATAAGTCAAACTGAAACACAATCACAATTTAAAGATGTTGCAAACACTAGTAAAATTTCCCAAGGCTTTGATCGAAGTACCAGTACTAGACTACTAGTCAGAAGATGAAAAGCTCTTCTTTCTTTGGCCTCGATCACTTTGTGTAATATTAGTGAATGACAAGTATATTCATATACTTCTAGTACTAGTAGTATCTAGCTGGTAACTGATAAGCAAATAATTTCAGTTTAACGAGCCCTATTTAGCTTATTATTCAAGGTACGTTGATCAGATTCTTGCCTCTGCAGCACTCTCTCATGGTTAATCTTCTTAATGAAATCATCAAAGCTCTTGTTAGATTCCTCTGTACTAACAGAGAAGTCCCCTCGCAAACCCCCTCTTCGAAACGTGGATAAAGCATCATTAAAAGTCAATGATTTTCTCATGTCCTTCCATGTTGCAGCTACTGATGGCAATAAATCCTTTGACTCAATGCTTTCTGTTGACACCAGCTCTGGTGTCACTGGCCATTTACATGTCTCGCTCTTCTTAAGTTTGTTCTTCTTAATTCCTCCTCCGTTGATCGCCTTCCATGTTGCCTCCAATGAGTCATATTCCTCTTCTTCTGGATTCATTACAGGCTCAACAATATTGAACTCTTCAAACTTGTATTCATTGACAATCTTTTCTTGGTTCGTTTGTTGTGTCTTTGTTTTTCTTGTGTTTTGGTAATTGATTGTCTCATGACGCGGATTAAGTGAACATGGTTTCTTGATTTCACTGGCCTCAGCCAAATGAGATATGTCTTGAAAGTAAGGTGTTTGTACATGATCAACATCAATATCTTTTACACTAGGCATCTCATCTTGATTATCTTCTAATGAGACAGGGTGGGAATAACGGCTGAAAAAAGACATAACGGTGTCCATTGCAATAACAGAATTAGTTCTTTTCGGCATGTATTCCTCTTTTTCATGATGTTGTGGCTTTGCTGGTGGTGAGATTTGGGAAAGTACATTAAGAAAGTTCAATATGGGGTGGTGAAATTTGGAGAAAGTTAAAATAAGAATGACAATGGAGTTGATGAAGAGGCAGATATAAAGTGGAGATGACAAGAAGCTCTTCAAGGAATTGACAAGTTCCCTCATACTACAATGGACCATGTCAACTAAGTAGCGAGGACTTACAGATTTTTTCAGCATGAAGAAAGTAGAAACAACTCCTGATGATAACAGAATAAGCTCCAAGATTAGTATTGCAGTTTGGACCATGCCCTTCTTCTCTGATAAACTATAGGAGTACTTTATAAAGGATGCCATGGAGAGTAATGCTCTAGAGATGTTGCGAAAGAGCAAGATATACTATTGCAAATAGCAAAAACAATTAGGAAGAAGTTGGAAGAATTAAGTTCATGATAAGACTTGGGATTTTCATTTTCCTGGCGCTGATTCTTTACAGCCTAGCCACTAGACCATAGACACGCATGAGTTGAGTACAACACCACCATAGACCCACATAACATCAACTCATTAAGTAAGGGTCATTGGAAGCTAGCCTTTTTATAAGCTGATAATGATTGCTGTTCTTGCCCTACTCATCTACCTTTAACTTAATTAATCTCAATAGTTTCTAGTCGTGCCTATGCTTTCTTTTCCCCTCTTTTTTTCAATTTGTGGGAGAGGAGAGGGGTATATATATGGGTCATGGGACATGGTGCAAGAGGTTAGGTTTCCACAAGTACAAGTACTTTTTAGAAAGAAAGAAAAAACTTTTTACCAAATAGGTGGATAGGACCTTAAATCCCGACAACAATGTACTCTCTCCGGTCCAAAATACTTGGTCATTTTGGCTACTCTCTCCGGTCCAAAATACTCGGTCATTTTGGCTTTTGCATTAAGAAAATCGGGAAAATATATTTTTTGTAGTGTAATTTGACCGTGTTGCCTTTTATTGAGAGTTAAAAAAAGTAAATAATTGTTCACATTTTCATTAACTATAACAAGGGTATTAAAGGAAAAAACATGATTTTGTCTTTTTTTTAAATGGCCAATTATTTTGGACCAAGTGAGATTGAAAAATGTCCACCACTAGAACAACCATGAATTTCCATATGAAATTAATTTTGGACCTTTAATGTAACCACATCAATATGGTCTTGATCTAACCGCTAATGAATGCGCTATCCGATTTTTTTTTCCGTATTATATGACGTTATTACTATTTGAAGAACCAAGAAAGTCTTTCTTTGATCACAATTTTCTTAAGTATTTAATTCTTGAACCGGAGATCTAATGAATCAGCATCATGATGCATGTATAGATACAAATGGGCGTCCAATATTAGCAAGACTTTCCAGGACCATTTGGAACACTTTATTTCGAAGTCGAAGTAGAAGAGTTGTTTTCAAGAAATATCGAATCGGTTGCGTATTAATCAAAGTTCAATCGATTGGCCTGAGGTACCAACAAAAAAAATTGTCTAAGCCTCTTAATTTTTTATCTAACTCACTTTTTTTTTTGTCAAAGTTGCATAAGTTTAAAAAGTATTTACACTTCATAAGTCTGAAATCTGCATCTAGTAATATTAAAGGGAAAGAACTTTTTGACCGTAGTTTTACTGTCAAAGAGTTTGAATGAAAAGAAAAATAAGTACTCTTACTTCACAAAAAATATTAAACTTTTTTTAAAAAAGGGAAAGAGGAACTAATCCATTTGACAGTTGACATTTTCAAATTATATGGAGCGGATGTAAAGTTGTCCGATACAATGGAAAAGATTCAAAAGGAAAATTCGAGGAACTAAAACAAATATTGTATATACTATATGAAGATATTTGTCTCTCAGTCATGTCCCCGTCTATGAAATTCAAATCAAGGGGCCACATAACTTGTCGCTCTTTCCCTTTTGATTCAGTTGAAAAGAATAATCAGGTAAAGGTGGCCAAAAGCTCATTAATCTAAGTCCCAACTTGTCTTGTATTGGGGAACATATATTCCCCTCTTAATGACCAATCTATTTTTATTTGGATTGATCACATTTATATTATCTTGATGACCAAAGCCAATAAATGGAGAAAAATAGTGTAATTCAACGTATAATTCCATACGTTGCACCATTAATGTGATCATTCTCTTGGTCCTTTTATAAAGACTGTTGCATTGCATTGATAGACGGTTTGGTAATTTAGAAAATATGTGTCCATAGCCCATCAACGTTAAAAAAAAATCACCGCCTTACACGGACTTAAAAGAGTACCTAAGGCTCCATAACGGGGGCGGCTCCAGAGGCGCTGCCACAGACGCCAGCACCGACATAAATAGCCCACCCTGCTTCCGATCAAAAAGAGCATGCGAGACTTTGAAGGGATAATCATACTTTGATTCATGAGCAACTTCACGAGAACATTCTGAAAGGGAAAAATGGCGGCTGTACATGTACTTTTCGTCAAAATTCAAAATTTTCTAATATTTAAGCACAAAATCATAATTTATTAATTGAGGTGTAGGATTCAAATTTGAATTTTTCGCGACAACCTTCGTCCTTCCATGCTTCTACCTTTTATTTTATTAACTAATTCACGCTTTGGATGTCCCTTCTGCAAAAACATTAAAAACTTTTGTACCAAATAATGTAAGAATTAAATTATAATTTCTTAAGATCACGTAATCTAATCCTTTTATTACATGTTCTGTTGTTTCCCGTGTATTAGTATTGTCTGCTTCAACGAAAGACTCCTTGGCCATCAACGATCGGTGCATGAACGTACGTATTAATGAATAGAAGTTTCATCAAATTATGAAACTAATTATTTAACAATGCAATAAGATAATTGTGGGACACGCAACCCCACATTAAACTAGCAGTGTTTTTTTCTTCTGAACTCAAATCCAACGCTCTATTAATTAAATTGAATCAACAATAAACAAGCTTAGTACACTGTTGAACTATAGCCGTAATATAATTCTCTTTCGCTGTTGCAAACAAAAAGACAAGTATCAATTACTCATTTTGTTACCGGTATACAGAGGCGGACCTATGTGGATTTTTCGGGTGCACTAAAAATACTTTATATATAAGTATAAATACTTTAAAAATCGGATATAAATAATATTTGGCACTCTCAATTAATTGGTAAATCTATGTAAATTTTGGTGGTGCCCCCAACATTCTCGAATCCTGAGTCCGCTTCTGTTTTTATAGTGTCTGGGTCTTTGAAAACGTGATCTCCGGAAAGTTGGAGAGGAGAGAAGGCTAGTGCATTGTTAAATGCTTGAATTTACTAGGATGTGTTGGTTACAATTTAGCTCTGATGTACTACTCCGACCCAAATTAATTATCTGATAGTATTTGACTGGACATTGTTTTAAAAAAAGAAAGAAATAGCTTTGAAAAGTACTTGTGATTAAAAAAAAAACTATAAATATTTGTAGGCTAGAAATTAAACATTTCAAAGGATAAAGTAATTAGTTTAAAATTAAAATGTTTTCAAATATAAAAGGTTTTATTCTTTTAGGACATACTACAAAAGAAACAGTGTCATATTAAGAACAGAGCAAATTAAAGAGTTACTCGAAAGATAGAAATATTGTCGGGGGACAAGCTATTGAAGTGAAGTACTGCTAAAGTATGCATTTACTTAATTTAAGGGTTTAGTTAATGCTAATCTCACATTTGTTAATGTTAAGACATAAGTTATTATAGGAGTCTATTTTTAAAAAAAAACTCTTTTTTGTTTCTTTCCTACTGCTAGTTAATAAAACATTTTCTTTCCATTAAGTAATATGCGTAAGAACATATAATATTTCTATAACTATCAAATTCAACTTTTTTTATATTTTCTTTTCCATTGCATATTTATTTATGTTTATATTTTAAATGTACAAAATTAATATTTCAAGAATTTATTTTTAATAGTTATAATATAATAATTATTCAGTATATTACACACACACACCGAGCATATTTTACTTATTTTTCTAATATTTATAATCTTATTCATATTATTGTGTTAATATATTTAAAAAAAAATTGTGTATTTATGTAGAGATCATAATGAATTTGTTAATTGTGTTTTGAAGCCTATAATGGCCTATATACCATATTTAGCGCAAAATCAACTTTTTAACGATTTAAATCCATTCCGTGTGTGTATATATAAAATAAATATTAGTAATATATAAACAATACATACCTAATATTTTAAAAAATTAAGAGAATAATTATTGAAATATACGATATGTATGATATTAGATATTGTACATTTAATAAGTAAATATTAAATACATTATATTATTTATGTACTATTTGTGTAGGGTTTTTTACTATTTGTTTATGTAAAATAAACAGTACACAGACAATAATATGTTAAAATGTTAAAATATTCGATATGCAAGTATTTTAGGATTACTTAAGAATATTTATTTATATATTATTAATTGTATTTCATACAAAAAATATTTATCCATTGTATTAGGGATTAACCACAATTTGAAATATTAAATAATATCTAAATTTTTGATACATTTAGTAACTAAATAAATATTACATACATAATATGTTAATATATAAATATAAATTAAATACTAATATTAATATATAAGTTCTAATTAAATAAATATTACATACACAATATAAATATTAAGTGATTAAATATTAAATACACAATATGTAATAAAAAATACAGATATCATACATATATCGTATATCAAATAAATAATATTAAAATTATATTAATATCTAATAAATATTAATATATAAAATATTAATATTTTTATAAATATCTAATAAAATATAAATATAATACATATATTGTATATCAAATAAATATTAAAATATCATACATATATCGTGTATCTGATAAATATTAAGTAATATATAGAATAATAATATTTTATAAATATCTAATAAAATATATAAAATATTAGTAATATCATAAATATATCATGTATCTTTTAAATAAAAATATAAAATTTTCAGGTGTATCTAATAAATATGAATAGATATAAAATAAATATTAAAGATCATACATATATTGTGTATCTAATAAATATTAGTAATATATAAAATAATAATTCAATAAATATTACGTACATATGTTAAAATATTAAGTGATTAAATATTAAATATACGATATGTAATATATATTAAATTTATAATAAGAAAATATTAGTATTTACTATTTTAATATAATATATCAATATTTGAATATGGTGTATATTCAATATTTATTTATTTTAGTATTTTTTATTATTATTTTTAGGTGATATGTATTTTGTTTATGAAAATATTAAATATGGCGACTAAAATAAAAAAAATAAAAAATAGTATTATGCAAATTCTTTTTTTTAGGTGATATATATTTTATTTTTTTAGCATTGATATATATTTTTATTTAAGAAAAATAGTATTATATGATTATTAATACTAGAATTTTTTTCTATTATTTGAGTGTAATGTTATGGCTACTAAAAGTAAGGATTAAAGAATATTAAATATTTTTATATGAGCTGCTATTTATGTAAAGAACCCTTAATTATTGATGAACGTAAATTAAACAACACGATTTAGCGCCCAACAAAGTTGAATCATTGCTAGCTCGAACTGCAGCAGGTACCTCAAAAAGTTAGTAGTAAAGATTAGGTAATTCCTAGAGGAACTAAGATAAAAAGTGAACATGTGGAATAAAATAATTGTCGGCCACTATAGCTAAATATTAGGGAAGGACGATGAGTTCACAAATATAAAGTGGAGCATATGCCAGGTACTCCATAATTTACTATGTCAATTTAGGAGTGAGGCCTAAAGAAAGACATAAGAGGGTCACATTGTAGGCTGTAGTGGCTATCGAATGATGCATTGAAAATTTAAAATCCATTTTATCCACTTAGATAATGCATTTTATTGCATAATTAATTCATGAAAAAAAGGCTATAGGCATGGGAGGGTGGCGGTGGTGGTGGAGTTTTATCGATGTATGAGTGAATTTATACTTTTAACTTGATGAGTTCAATTCATATTTTAAAAATATTATGATAATTATTGACTAGTTAGACGTATCGTGGCTCAATACTAATTTTTTCAAAGAGAAAAGTTTCAAAGGAAATACTTTTTGATTTGGTGCAAACAATGCCAAAAGATTAATCACGAGCCATACTTACTAATTACTAGTATAAAATTTAATCCAAGCTTAAAGGCTACAACCTGTGATTAGGCCTTGCCTTCGGCCTACGACAAGAGTTCATAATGGTCTCGTCATCCATGGAATTAATAAGTTGCTATCGTTTAACTAAATCTAGGTAATTACTAGGAGTACTTAATAACGTGACACATTATAGATACTTAGGAATTGTTCCTTTCTTCGGCCGCATCAGGTCTCTAATTTGTAAATTTTCAAAATGCTTGTCGAAGACTCATTTAGAGGAGTGAATGTATCAAAGATGATAAAGAGTCGTAGCTATTTTGATGACGTGCCCTGAGGGTGTGTTGCTGGTATGCAAAAATATTTCCAAAAAATAAGTTATTTTTGGTGTTTTATTATTAGGATCCGTTTGTCCATAGATATTTTTTTTTAAAATTTTGGAGAAAATTGTTTGGCCATAAAAATGGCTGATTTTTTTAAGTATTTGAAAAACTGTTTTTGAAAATAAAAAAAATGGTCAATACCACATTTTCATAAAAATAATTTTCTCCATTCACAAAGTTTCAAGTTTTTTTTTCCAAGTAAAATGCATGTCCAAACATAACTTCAATTTTCAAATACAATTTTTCAACTCAACCTCCAAAAAATATTTTTTCAAATTTTCTCTTTTTTGGTATCTATCAGACCGACTACTTAGAATATTTTTTTTTAATTAAAAAAAAATTCCACTAAAATGGAGAACATAACTACTTCACTTCTATCACTACCTCAAGTCTTCACTCCTATCACTACTTTAATACTAACATTTAGATATTAATATTATATATATTTAGTTCTAAAAAAAACTTATCAAAGTACTAGTATTTGGTTTTCTAATATTGTTATCAATTATTAATAGAATTAAACGTCAAAAAAACTTCCATCTCCAAGGCTCCAACTAAAAATCAAAAAGCATTTTTCAAGAAAATATATTTCAGAATATAAGTTTTTCCCGGATGACTTTTCTAAATACCAAATACACTCTTAGTCTAGTTAAAAATCATTCTCAATTTAAATAAATTGTGTATACAGAAATTTACCGAATTTTATTGTTTGTCATGCACTTTTTAAGATTGAGATTTATTTGATATCAAAAACAAATGACCAAGTTTTCTAATTTCTTTCGAATGCAGGATTAGAAGTACGTTGGAAAATCAATGCATGCATGGGATGAGAAATATTAACCGAGAACTAGGGTCAAACCTTGTTAAAAAAAAAAAAAAAAACTTAGTTATAGTGACAATTCTTGTCTGAAAATTTTATGACTGCTATAGCGAGATGTTGATATATATGTATACTGACATAGGTTGTTTAGATCTCATTTAGATGTTATTATCAAAAATTATACAAAAAGTTATTTTTCTATACCTTTTATGTTACAAACAAAAACAAAGTTCTTGTTAAATTAGAAATCCCAATAGATTTTTAGCATTCTTTAGATAAAAATTGTAAAGGTTAATATATTATTAATAAAATCATAACTAATATTGATGATAAATGAGTTAAAGTCTAATGAATATATGTATTTAAAATTAATTAAAATTTGATGTAAGAATTCTACAATGGTAGGTTGTTCCGTAAATTTCAATCTCTTAATGATATTATAATTAGAAAAGATTTTAAGATAATATAATTGGAGAAGATTTTATCTGAACTTTCAGCAAAAGCCTTTCCTAGTGGAGTTATGACCATATGTGACGGGCGTCATTTAAATACATTTATTCCTTTTAGACATTCGTACTTTGAAATTACTATATGCATGAAATATCATAAATATTTTAATATTAATATATCTCTTACAAAATATTGTTATACAATATTTGAGTATGACTGCGATAGAGATGTAATTTTATAAAGAGTGTATCGCTGTAATGAATGTCAGTGCTGTTAAAGATAAAATACTATTTAGAGAGGTATAATATCATATGAAAAATCGGTTATGGAGAAAATTCGGCAGTTACTGTGATACTGTTATAACGAGTGACTGTATATCTTACTTTTTTCAAAAGAAAAGGCTAATTATGTCATTCCCTTAAACTAGGAGAGGGCGTGATTCGCCCCCAACATGTACTATCGTTGACTGAACCCGGAATTAACTTATTAAATATCCTTTAATATTTGCTTTCAAGTACAGAAGACATAATATATAATGTTAAAAGTGTTTATGTAATTTATTAAATCGGTCTAAGAATAAACGTGTCACCAAAACACAAGTTAAAATGATTATCTGAAAATCCACTAGCTAAGTCCCGAGTTTCTAGAAGAATAGATTGGATGTATAAGGACATAAATCTACAAGGCATTATTCTCCAAGAACGAATAATGAATAAAGTTGACATTGTTCGAGTACTAGTTGTCGCCGTAAGAAAATGAAGCTCATAAACTGAATGTCGAACGAGGCTAACACTAGCATTAAACTTCGTCACCTTCAGTCTCAACACTTGTCACATAAAAGTAAGCAGAGTGATAAGTCGGCATTTTACCGACTTTGAGCGTTCCTTTATAGGAACTTTATGTGTTTTTAAGCTAATTTCACGACCAATTCTTATGTAATGTTGCGTGATTCCAGGTGCTACTTAGTTTAAACGCTCGAGGCCAGAAACTGAGCGAAAAGAACACAAAAGAAAGCCGAATCGAGTCGAAGTTGGAGTCGTGCGAAATGGAACAAGTTTTCAAGGATTTGTGCGGCTCAGCACAATATTGTGCGATAGCACAATGCTTAGCACAATGCTTAAAAAGACCCAATTGCGTGGTCAGCACAATATTGTGCGGTCAGCACAATTGGTCAGCACAATATTGTGCGGTCAGCACAATGCTTAGCACAAGAATGCAAAAACAAGCAGCAACTACTTCAAGTTTTCAAGTAATTATGCGGCCAGCACAATCAGCCAGCACAATATTGTGCGGTCAGCACAATTGGGACGGAAGAAGATTTTTTGTGAAATTTTCTTAGGAGTATAAATAGGAAAGTGAGGTTTTATTACAAAAATACTTACATTACAATTTACTCTATATTTTGGGCGATTTTGGGAGCCAAGTTGGAGACTTAACATCATTTTGTAAGCTTCTAATCTTGTAACTTTGAATCTTGATTCCATATATCAATTCAAATTTATGTCCAACATGATTTCATCTTTTCATTACATATTTATTACTAAGATTCAAACCCTAGTTATGAGTAGCTAAACTCATAACTAGGGGTGTAATTATGCTATTGTGATAGAAAATTAATGGGTGTTGTTCTATTTCACTAACCATAACACAAGTAACAATTATCCAACTCCCCATTACAATAACATCAAAATCTCAAAATCCATGACATTTGGGATTTCTTGTCTACATTGCTAGTTAAAGACTCAGAAGAGATTAACTAGTGTAGAATAGTGAAGTTGGCGAGGATTTGAATTGATGGGCTATTCATATAGACTAACTCATCTAAAAGGAGTTACGCTTGGAAGAGGTCTCCTTTCCTCGTTCATTGAGTAGTGCTTCAAGCATTCAACTAAGGCTTTGACGAGCGGGCTGTGAAAGATCTCTCCTAGGCCGGAAGGATTCTAGAGATCACGATCGGAATGCTCGACCATAATTATACTTGTGTTGGGAAAGTGAAGTAAAGACACCCGTTGGTTGGAAATCACTATTAGTTGGTTGCACCCCTAGTCTAGTAATATCGAACAACTTACTCGTTTAATTGCTTACACTTTAAAATTAATCATAGTTTTCATCAAACAAATCATACTTCTAGGACTCAATACTAAACCTCATTTGAATATCTATTTGCAACTCTCTCACTTGACGTGCTAGTTCCCTTGGAAAATCGACCCCGACTCACATCGGGTATTATACTTTGACGACCGCCCTTCACTATTAATGGTGTAAGATTGAGCGTGGATCACAGAGGCCCTCACGACTAAGTATCTCTAGGATACCCAATAAACCTTATAAACTCCCTTCTAAAAGGCGTAATAAGACACTTACAGATATAACATAGTAAGAAAGAAATATATTTTACTCATAAAACAAGTAAATTATATAAAGTCTAAATACTAATACTGAACTAAAACTTCTGCCGTTAAACTAATAATTGAAGCTAGATTGCAACTGAGGTATTTAAAAGATAGAATGTTTGGAAAGAAAATGATTTCACATTGTGGCTCTACAAACTAACGCCCTACATCGCAAGATCAGGCAACACGTACGGAGGAGCGTCAGCCTCTCTCCCCAACAAATATGGTCCTGTATACGTGAAACTGGTAGCATATATGTGGGAGTGTTGGCCTATCTCTCAAAACAAATTATGTCCCTACGTATGTGAGATCTGAAAATACGTACGTGGGAGTGTGGGCCTCTCTCACCGACAAATAATGTGATCGCAATACAAACTGAGTCTGAATGGTGAACGATCCTATCAATATACATCATAAGAACAAGTCTAGATGTTTACATAAGTAAGACCAAAATCAAGTAAGTTTATATATTTTTAAAACATAGTCAATAATTGATAACTATAAATTTTGTATATATTTAGATATATAAATAAATTATTTAAGTAATATTTTTATTCAAAATATATAGTATTATCTTTTATTTTTGTGCAAATATATAAAAATATATTACAGGACAAGAAGTGGAGCCAAATCGAAGAAATAACAAACAAGGAAAAGCAAAGAATAAAAAGCACGTGTGGCAAGTACTACGGATGCATCCGTAGAAAAAAGAGCAAGAATAAATCAAGAACGTGTGGCAAATACCACGGATGTATCCGCGGATGCAAAAGCATGTGTGGCAAGTACTACGGATGCATCCGCGGATTCCTACGGATGCATCCGTAGAAAAAAAGAGCAAGAATATGTGAAAAAAGTGCCACGGATGCATCCGCGGATTCCTACGGATGCATCCGTAGAAAAAAGAGCAAGAATATGTGAAAAAAGTGCCACGGATGCATCCGCGAATTCCTACGGATGCATCCGTAACACTTTGGGCATGAAGTTTTTCCTATAAATAGGTCCTACTTTTGCTAGCATTGAAGACAAGTTCCTACGGGAGAAAAAAGTTTACTATTGTAGCTTTGTTTACTTTTAAAGTTATTTTTCATTTCTTGAGAAAATATTAAGAGTTCTACATTTTCTCTTTGTAGTATTTTATATTCACTTCATGGAGTAATTCTCTTTTGAGTTGGGATTAATGATGAAACTTGATATATTATTATAATGAAATTTTTGATATTTTATTATTCTTGAGTGAGAGTATTTCTTTTCAAGTTCTTACATCAAAGTATTAGATATATATTACTCAACTTTATCACGTGTATATATTTACGTTATAATATTTCTTGCTAATTTTTGTTATCGAAAGAAATAAAAATTAAATGGGGATAGTGATAACTAAATATATTATCATGCTAATTTGAGGTAATTATATTTAATCACTTAAAATTCTTTATCTTGATTTTAAGTTTTTCATTCGAAAGAAGAAAATCATTTAACCAAGTTATGGGATTTGACGAAAGCTAATCGAAAGAGGTTTTTGTTCATATGATGTACTCATTCAAGATAAGTATTTTCTGTTTTAATACTACAAGTTTATTATTTAATTATGCTAATCGAAAGAGGCATAATTGAATGAAAAAACTTTAGTAGAAATATTAATTTTCTATCTCTATAGGAGTTTGATATGTATAATAGAAAATGAGGTATTTAAACTCCATTATAATTTTATATCAAGTGAATTCATGAAACCCCAACTCTTTTTTTTTTATCAAAAATCAAAAATAAATTTTTTATCTTTCCAAGTAGATATAATTTCAACTCTTTTCACCCAAAAATTGACTCTCTTAAATAGTAGGATAGATAATACAAATTTGTAGCATAGATTCTCCAATCTCTGTGGGACGATATCTTAAACTATACTATAATTTGACAGGGAACGAGCATAAATTCTTATATGCCCAGAGCTCGTCAAATTTTTGGCGCCGTTGCCGGGGATTGGCAGTTGTCTACTTCAGATTAATTATCTTCTTACTAATTTAAGAATATTTTTATTGTCTTTCTTTTGTTACCATTGCAGGAATTTCAGCTAGTATATGACCCGCTCCTCTTCGAGGGAGCTTGTTGAATACGATCCTGAAATTGAAAGATCTCTGCGAAAAAACAGAAAAGATCAAACCTCAATCTCGCTCTCTTCCTCATTTATAAATATGGAACATGAAAATGTTCCACCACAGGACCCACCTATCCCTGAGGACCAATTTGATGAAGTGGCCCCCAGGCCAGCTAACATGATCCTAAGGGATTATTCTAGACCTGATCCTTTTGACTGTGAGTCAAGTGTTAGAAGGCCACCAGTGGCTGCTAACAACTTTGAAATCCGAACTGGCTTAATCCAAGCCATACAACAAAATTGTGTGTTTAACGGGGAAGCTAGTGAGGATCCTCACAATCATTTAATTGATTTTCTAGAATTGGTTGAAACAGCAAAGTATAATGGCGTCTCTCCAGATGCAATTAAGTTACGCCTGTTTCCATTCTCTTTAAAAGGAGAAGCAAAATTATGGTTACGTAGTTTACCTAGGGGATCTATTACCACTTGGGACCAGATGACTCAAAAATTTCTCAGTAAATATTTTTCCCCAGCCAAAGCCACTAAAATGAGACAGGACATAACCAATTTTGTGCAAACTGACTCAGAGTCAGTATACCAAGCCTGGGAAAGACTAAAAGCTATGTTAAGAAAGTGTCCACATCACGGCATCCCTGAGCACATGCAACTATACATCTTTTACCATGGCCTAAAACCATCGGCAAGAAATGTTATAGATGCGGCAGCTGGAGGTGCCCTAATGGGAAAAACCACTGCAGAAGCTTTACAGTTACTAAATGAGATTTCTGAGAATGCAGTACAGTGGCCATCTGAAAGAGTGATACTTAAGAAAGCTGCAGCCATAAACCAATCTGATGTCCTGGCTGACTTGTCAAAACAAATTGCTTCTCTAACTCAAAAGTTTGATACTTTTCAGGTAAGTTCTCATCATCCTGCTTCAACTGACAATTGTGATTTTTGCGCAGGAAATCATCAGAATCATGAGTGCCAAGCTGGTAATCAAGTTGATGAACAAGTAAACCAAATTGGATACAAAGCGTATCCATTTGGTAATTCTATGGCCCAAAAGCATCCTGGTTTTCAGTGGAGTAACCCCAATGGAGCAGAAAATGCTCAACATTTTCAGAAACTACCACCACAGGGACCACCTGGATTCCAAGGACAAAACAGGATGCAACAAAATTTTAGGCCATATCAACCCAGACCACAACAACAGGCACCAACTTTGGAAGATTTGATGTACAAGCACATCAAACTTACCGAAGAAAGAATAGAAAGCCAAAATGCTGCCTTCAAAAATCTGGAAACTCAGGTAAGTCAATTGGCTACTCTTGTTTCATAAAAGATTCAGGGACCATTGCCCAGCAATACTGAAAAAAATCCAAGAGAACATGTTAAAACCATTGCCTTGCGATCAGGTAAGAATCTCGATGATCCATACCCTAATAGAGAGGGTAAGTTACAGGAAGATCAAAGAGAGGGTCAAACTGTTGATAATGGTAAAGAAAAACATGTTGAAACAAAGGAAAAAATTGCTCAAGAAAATAAAGTTAATTCAAGTGGTGAGCCAATTCCTTTTCCGCAGAAATTAAAAAGAGAAAAACTTGATCAGCAGTTTTCAAAATTTCTAGAAATTTTAAAACAATTGTATATTAATATTCCTTTCACAGATGCTTTAACTCAAATGCCATCATATGCCAAGTTTTTAAAAGAAATTTTATCAAGCAAAAGAAAACTTGAAGGAATTTCAGTGGTTAAGCTTACGGAAAAATGTAGTGCTATTTTACAAAATAAGCTTCCACAAAAACTTGGAGATCCTGGCAGTTTTACCATTCCTTGTACTGTAGGAGGAACTCACTTTGAAAAAGCTTTGTGTGACTCTGGGGCATCAATCAATCTGATGCCATTTTCAATTTTTCAAAAACTGGAACTTGGGGATATAAAAAATACAGTTGTTTCTTTGCAATTAGCTGATCAAAGTACAAAAAAGGCAAAAGGAATAATTGAAAATGTGCTTGTGAGAGTTGATAAGTTTGTGTTTCCAGTAGACTTCATTGTCCTTGAAATGGAGGAAAATTCTGATGTACCTCTCATTTTGGGGAGACCTTTCCTAGCTACAGGTAGAGCGATAATAGATGTACATCAGGGACAATTGATTTTGAGAGTTGATGAGGAGAAAGTGATTTTTGATATGCAGAAAATGATGAGATATCCTGATGATGACTCATCATCTTCTTGTTTTACTATTGACCTCCTTAATGATCTTACAGATGAGTACAAAAATGATCAGTTATTTTCAGACTCATTAGAGAGGTGCTTGGTAAAATCAGGTACAACTAACAATGATGATCCCTCAATTAGAGAAGAAGCTATAACTTTGGAAATTGAGGGAGAAGATGTGCCAGAAGAAATAATTCAATCAAAAATTGAACTCAAAACTCTTCCCTCTAATTTAAAATATGTTTATCTTGAGGAAGAATCTTTTCCAGTAATTATTTCATCTTTGTTGACCAATGAACAGGAATTGCAATTGATCAAGGTACTGAGGGAGCATAAGAAAGCCTTGGGATGGACAATCTCGGATATCAAGGGAATCAGCCCAGCTATATGTACACACAGGATACTGATGGAGGAAAAATACAAGCCAATTGTCCAACCACAAAGAAGGTTAAATCCAGCAATGCAGGAGGTTGTGAAAAAAGAAGTGGTAAAATTATTGGCAGCTGGTATCATATACCCAATTTCAGATAGCCCTTGGGTAAGTCCAGTACAGGTAGTACCCAAAAAGGGAGGTATGACTGTTGTGAAAAATGAAAATAATGAGCTCATACCTACCCGGACTGTCACAGGATGGAGAGTCTGTATTGATTACAGACGATTAAATGATGCTACCAGAAAAGACCATTTTCCGTTACCCTTTATTGATCAAATGTTGGAAAGAGTAGCAGGTCATGCTTTTTACTGTTTTCTTGATGGTTACTCTGGGTATAACCAAATACCAATAGCCCCCGAGGATCAGGACAAAACAACATTTACTTGTCCTCATGGTACATATGCTTACAGAAGAATGCCTTTTGGACTGTGCAATGCACCGGCTACTTTTCAACGGTGCATGTCTGCTATTTTTTCAGATATGACAGAAAAGTTTTTGGAAATCTTTATGGATGATTTTACTCTGTTCGGAAAAACTTTAGAAAACTGTTTGCACAATTTGACTCTTGTACTCGAAAGGTGCGAAGAGTCAAATTTGATTTTGAATTGGGAAAAATGTCATTTCATGGTTACAGAAGGAATTGTTTTGGGACATAAAATCACTTCTAAAGGGATAGAAGTAGATAGAGCAAAAATTGATTTAATTGCAAGATTGCCCCCTCCCACAACTGTGAAAGACATTAGAAGTTTTTTGGGACATGCTGGTTTTTATAGAAGGTTCATAAAAGATTTTTCAAAAATTTCAAAACCTCTCACAAATCTTTTAATGAAGGATGTGCCGTTTGAATTTTCTGAAAATTGCAAGAAAGCTTTTGAATTGCTAAAAGAAAAACTGACAAAAGCACCAGTTGTTGTTTCTCCAGATTGGAATCTACCATTTGAGATCATGTGTGATGCAAGTGATACTGCTGTTGGAGCAGTATTAGGACAGAGAAAGGACAGAATTTTTCGTCCAATTTACTACGCCAGTAGAACTTTAAACGAAGCTCAATTGAATTATGCTACAACAGAAAAAGAGCTACTGGCAGTAGTATTTGCTTTTGATAAATTTCGTTCCTATCTGATTGGAACCAAGGTCATAGTCTTCACTGATCACGCAGCATTAAGATATCTTTTGACAAAAAAGGATGCTAGGCCTAGATTATTAAGATGGATACTTTTGTTGCAAGAATTTGACCTTGAAATAAAAGATAAGAAGGGAACTGAAAATCAAGTAGCAGATCATTTGTCTAGATTGGAAACACCACCTACTGAGGCAGTAGAAATCAGGGAAGAATTCCCAGATGAGCATATTTTCTCGATCTCTGTGATCACAAATCAGGCTCCCTGGTTTGCTGACATTGCCAATTATTTGGTAGCACATTGGATGCCAAAGGAATTTTCTCCACAGCAAAGAAGGAAGCTCAAAACTGATGCTAGACATTATTTCTGGGAAAATCCTTACTTGTTTAAATTTTGTGCAGATAATGTTGTGCGAAGATGTGTACCAGAAAAAGAAATGAAGGATATTTTGAGCCATTGTCATGATGGAGCAGTTGGAGGACACCACAGTTCGAACAGAACAGCTTCCAAAATTTTGGAAGCAGGATTCTACTGGCCTACATTGTTTAAGGATGCAAGGTCATATGTTTTAACATGTGACAAATGTCAGAGGACAGGTAACATTTCAAAAAGGGACGAAATGCCTTTAAACTCTATACTCATATATGAAATATTTGATGTTTGGGGTATAGATTTTATGGGACCATTTCCTTCCTCGCAATCCTATCAATACATTTTGGTAGCAGTAGATTACGTTTCAAAATGGGTAGAAGCAATTGCAACAACAACAAATGATGCTAAGGTTGTGTGCAAATTTCTTAAGAAAAATATTTTTACTAGGTTTGGGACTCCTAGAGTGATTATCAGTGACCAAGGCACATATTTTATGAATAAGCAATTTTCCACTTTACTGTCTCGGTATGGGGTGACTCATAAAACAGGCACACCTTATCATGCACAGACGAGTGGCCAAGTTGAGGTTTCTAACAGAGAATTAAAAAGAATTTTGGAAAAAACTGTTAGTACCTCACGTAAGGATTGGGCTTTGAAATTAGATGATGCATTATGGGCCTATCGAACTGCCTTTAAAACACCAATTGGGACTTCACCATATAGGCTTGTTTTTTGAAAAGCTTGTCACTTACCAGTTGAAATTGAGCACAAAGCTTTTTGGGCAGTGAAAACATTGAATATCGACATAAGCAGTGCAGGTAAAAATAGGTTGTTCCAAATTGATGAATTAGATGAATTTAGGTTGAATTCTTATGAAAATGCTTTGTTGTATAAAGAAAAAGTGAAAAGGTGGCATGACAAGTTGATCCGCCACAAAGAGTTTCAGACTGGTGATCAAGTTCTTTTGTATAATAGTCGACTAAGGCTATTTCCTGGGAAGTTTAAATCCCGCTGGACTGGTCCGTTTGTAGTAACAGATGTTACTCCATATGGAGCCATTGAAATTCAGAAAGTCAGTGGAGGTGAGAAATTTAAGGTGAATGGCCACAGGTTGAAGTTATATTTTGGAGGACAGTATGAAAAACAAGCTCTGGCAATTGAGATCCTGTGATGTGGCATGAACTACAATAAGTCGAGCTGACGACGTTAAACTCAGAACTACTTTTCGACCCCGTAGCCATTGAGGGTGAAGCATTGGAGCCTCATAAGTCCAGTATAGATTTGTTTAATCAAATACTTAATCAATTAATCTGGTTAATATCCAGGTTAGTGTACAACCGGAACTTCAAATGACGGCCTCTACAAAAACAGTGTCACCTACACAGGAGTAATTCCATGGTGATCGGTATGCCTGAGTAACTGGTTGATCAACTATTTGATTAGGCTAATCAAATATTGGCGCAGGTAATTTTCTAGTTTATATTTAAACTAGGACCCGAGACTGGTAGGTCTAAAATTTTTCAGTCTATTGCACATAGAATATGTGCGGTCACAGTTTCTTTCAAGCTTTCTTCTGTGATTGTATATTTGAAAGCCAAAAAAATAAAAAATAATTATATATATATATATATATATATATATATATAATTATATATATATATATATATATATATATATATATATATATATATATATATATATATATATATATATATATATATATATATATATATATATATATATTGAAGTTTTTGTGGGCCCACATAGATGCCTATATATGCTAAACCACCCTAATCTTTGTAAATTATTAGATGCAGTAATATTATCTTGTTAAATTTCTCATGTTTTAATATCTTGTCTTATTTCTACTAATCTTTTGGATCACTAACTATTTTTGTTTTTGGTGTCTTTGATTGTGTAATTCCTTTACAAAAAAAAAAAAAAAAAAAAAGGTTTTAATTAAATATATATCATATTTAAATGCTTAAGTATATATATAATTATATATGTGCTTGTATATATACAGCAACCTAATTTATTGCACTTTGTAAATGAAAAATCTACAATATAAAGTTTTTATTTCTTGCAAACATTTATTTCTTTGATTTTTGTCATCTAACTTCCAAGCTTATGATTTTTATTCTTTGAAGGCAAAATGAATATCTCAAATCTCAACGAAACATTGAAGTTGAGAAGTTTTATGATCTAAAAGCAGGTGAAATTATTACTTTTGACGAAAAATTGCTCCAATATCTATCAAGGCTTAATTATAGCTAAAGCACCGATTTGGAAAGATATGTTCTTTTTACCCACCTCATAAATATCCCTTTCAAGAAAAATGTTGCTGGTACTATCCGTCCAAATACTATTGTGATATAAGGAGAAGAAAATTGTGGGAAAGATAAAAGCAATTGAAAAAGAAAAAGAGCTTTAGAACTTGAAAGGTTCTACCATGTGCAGTAAAGCACATTACTGAATGATGAATAGTTGCTCAAAAAAAAAAAAAAAAAAAAAAAGAAGTTCCACACATTCTCCCTATAGCAGATAAATATGTATGCATTTACATAGATACATATATAAAAAGAAAAAGATGAAATCCCATGCCATTTCTCAAGCCAAACACAATTCTATATAAATTCCACAATTCGGTGTTAAGTTACAAAATTGATTTGAGGAGCAAGTTTTCAGAAAAAAGTATGATTACACTAAGTCTGAAAGATCATAAAATCATCAATTTTAGTGGGGACACAAAGTGCGAGATAACATTTTTTGTCAAGCAAAGATAAATTCAAAAGTAAGGTAAAGATTTGATAAATTTTGAAAGGATGAATTATTTGACTGAAATAAAAATTTTATTTGGTCAGATTCTTTTTCTTACAGAGAAGCAGCAATGAAAGTGGGGAAGTAAGTATTATTCTCTTTTTCTCGAGGACGAGCAAAACTTCAAGTTAGGGGGAATTTGATAACTATAAATTTTGTATATATTTAGATATATAAATAAATTATTTAAGTAATATTTTTATTCAAAATATATAGTATTATCTTTTATTTTTGTGCAAATATATAAAAATATATTACAGGACAAGAAGTGGAGCCAAATCGAAGAAATAACAAACAAGGAAAAGCAAAGAATAAAAAGCACGTGTGGCAAGTACTACGGATGCATCCGTAGAAAAAAGAGCAAGAATAAATCAAGAACGTGTGGCAAATACCACGGATGTATCCGCGGATGCAAAAGCATGTGTGGCAAGTACTACGGATGCATCCGCGGATTCCTACGGATGCATCCGTAGAAAAAAAGAGCAAGAATATGTGAAAAAAGTGCCACGGATGCATCCGCGGATTCCTACGGATGCATCCGTAGAAAAAAGAGCAAGAATATGTGAAAAAAGTGCCACGGATGCATCCGCGAATTCCTACGGATGCATCCGTAACACTTTGGGCATGAAGTTTTTCCTATAAATAGGTCCTACTTTTGCTAGCATTGAAGACAAGTTCCTACGGGAGAAAAAAGTTTACTATTGTAGCTTTGTTTACTTTTAAAGTTATTTTTCATTTCTTGAGAAAATATTAAGAGTTCTACATTTTCTCTTTGTAGTATTTTATATTCACTTCATGGAGTAATTCTCTTTTGAGTTGGGATTAATGATGAAACTTGATATATTATTATAATGAAATTTTTGATATTTTATTATTCTTGAGTGAGAGTATTTCTTTTCAAGTTCTTACATCAAAGTATTAGATATATATTACTCAACTTTATCACGTGTATATATTTACGTTATAATATTTCTTGCTAATTTTTGTTATCGAAAGAAATAAAAATTAAATGGGGATAGTGATAACTAAATATATTATCATGCTAATTTGAGGTAATTATATTTAATCACTTAAAATTCTTTATCTTGATTTTAAGTTTTTCATTCGAAAGAAGAAAATCATTTAACCAAGTTATGGGATTTGACGAAAGCTAATCGAAAGAGGTTTTTGTTCATATGATGTACTCATTCAAGATAAGTATTTTCTGTTTTAATACTACAAGTTTATTATTTAGTTATGCTAATCGAAAGAGGCATAATTGAATGAAAAAACTTTAGTAGAAATATTAATTTTCTATCTCTATAGGAGTTTGATATGTATAATAGAAAATGAGGTATTTAAACTCCATTATAATTTTATATCAAGTGAATTCATGAAACCCCAACTCTTTTTTTTTTATCAAAAATCAAAAATAAATTTTTTATCTTTCCAAGTAGATATAATTTCAACTCTTTTCACCCAAAAATTGACTCTCTTAAATAGTAGGATAGATAATACAAATTTGTAGCATAGATTCTCCAATCTCTGTGGGACGATATCTTAAACTATACTATAATTTGACAGGGAACGAGCATAAATTCTTATATGCCCAGAGCTCATCAATAATTTACATAGAGCTATATTTAATGCTAGACTATCTATCAAAGTCCCAATTAAAAGGTTGTCTCAATTTATTTCAAATTAAAGTATTTCAACCTTGACATCTCAACTTCTTTGAGTATTCACCAATCTACATTTATGATCACAAAAATAATCAATACTCGCTTATAACTAATTCAATATTTAAGATTGAACTAAATCTAGGGTTACAATTAACATAACCACAATTAAGGTGGAATTCATCTTAAAGGTTTTCCAATTCATTCTAGTCCATAAACGTCCCATGAAATTTGGCTAGTACAATTAAAGTTATTAATCCAAGTAATTTTACCAAATACACTTTTTCTACCAAACTTCATAGTCGACTTTAATGGTGTTTCTCAATTTCACCGATAACTTTACCAATTCACACATGCAATCCTACTAAATATCTCAATATTAATGAGTTAAAGTGTTGGTATTTATCTTTAGAAGCAATTCCTCGAACCTTAGTCTTTTAGGGTTCTTCAAGAACTCTTTGAATCCTTAATGATAATCTAAAATTGAGGATTAAAAATGTTAACTAGTACTAACTTCCTTGAAATAACACAAATTTATGGTGGAAATCTTACCTTGTAAAGTAATGTTGAACCCTAGCTCTATTTCTCTTTAAAAAGCTTTTAGAGGGGCGTGAAAAATGACTTTCTCTCTCCCCAAAATGGGATATTTTTATAGTAGGAACTCTATTATAAGTACGTATATACTTTTAAGCCGCTTTTAAGCTTACTCAAACGGGCTCCTAATTGAATAACCGAGTTAGAAAATTTGTCTGATTTCCACCTTATCTCTTAGTGCCATCTATTTATCCTCCTATGGGCAATCCAAATAGACAAGATGTCACAAATTTGATAATCTTCCCTCTTAAATTAATCTTGTTGAAAATGAATAGTCTTACCAATCTATTTGTCTTTGGGGCCTAAGCGCACATGTCCTGTTACCAGGATAAGTTCAACTACCTGATCTGAATTACCAAAAAATAGTAGTGAACCAGAAAGAGAATTAGAGAAAGTATTTTATGTACTAGTAGTACATTACTAAAAACCATAATTGATCCTTGCATTGTCAAAGGAAAGAAAAAGATAAGATCATGGTCATCCTATTGTCTTTGTCCAAATTTATTAAATGAACACATTTTCAAATGGGATAATTTTAATTCCGTAAAGAGCCCGCAAAAGTTCTGGAAAAATAAAACAAATTAAAGTAACCCACTGTGCACATGATATTTCTCCCTGACAGAGACCATAAGTTTCGTTGCTTGTGCAGAAATTATATATATGAGTATATAATATAATCCTCTAAAATACAAAGGCGCTCTTGTTTCTGTACTAATGCCATTTTCATCTCTTTTCTTGTATAATTAGAAAATGACTCTCTCAATCAATTGAAAAGCTTACAGAAAAAGAGAGGGGTAGAACAGCCAAGAATCTTCCACTCATCTTAAATAAAATAAGTAAGCTGAAGAGTAAACAAACTTTAGAAAGATATAAAATGAAGAGAAAATGATGAAGATACGAAATTATTTGCAAGTGTCGCTACATAAAAGGACATTGCAAAAGGGAAAATGGTCATCACCCATACATCAGTCTTCAAGTACATGTGCTGAGTATCCAAGTCGACTCTTTGAATTTTATTCCGTTGACTAGAATTAACTAGTCATCAACTCAATATATATATATGCACAGTATTTTGTCTCCATTCGTCTCACTTCGAATTTCGAGGATCAAACACTTTATCTTTGACCGTAATTTTTATATATATCTTTTAAATATTTTGAGTTGTAATTTATTGTGATTTGTAGTACTTCTCATGTAGTTTTCAAATATGTAAATTTTATTTAAGAAAAATCAAAGATTTTATATCCTAATCTACGGACAAATTTAAGAAGTTTGACTGTAACTATATGACAAACAAAATGTGATAGAGAGAGTAATAACTAAAGTTCTAATCAATATATAAGAACAATAGCAATAATTTAAATTTTAAAATAGAACCGTAGCAAGGAATTAGAACTATGATATGCACTGGGAGTGATAGCAAGAATAACGTGGAACTAAAATTAAGGATCTTCGATAACTTATTAATTACTCCCGTAGCATGAGAAAAAAGTTGAGCAATATGTTCTACATGAACTTCGAACAAGAAAAACATAACAAAGCAACAAATAATCTATATTCCCCGGCCTGGTCTGCTTGAAACATATATAGTTGAAAAGTTTCTCTTTAAGTTTTATTCCCTTTGAAACGAATTCCACCACTAGCTAGGCAAATATTGGAAATTAGCTCGACATAATTTCTCTCGTATTGAAAGCCCATACCTTGACCCTAACCGGCCACAGGTACATTTGTATAAACTTAAATGTACGAGGGTCGTCCGTTGAACACCTTTCCTTGAAAAATTATATATATATATATATATATATATATATATATATATATATATATATATATATATATATATATATATATATATTATACTACATAGGAGCATTACAATTTATACATTATATGAATAAATGAATACATATGTTGAAATTTGCACTCAGTGACAATAATATTGAGTATATTTATAGCTAACAATTTTTAATGTGCATGGACTAATTGTATGTTGTTAAGTAGCTTTAATTTTTCTTTAATGTTTATCTAATTAGGACCGTATTATATATATAGCTATTTGCCATGTTCTATTTAATACGAAGCTATATATACACAGACAACAAAGTATACCTGAAAATGCTTACAAGATAGATGTACTTTAATTTACTGAACCAACCCAATTAGGAAAAGGTAATCTGACCTGAAGATGTTGCAAACACTCCCAAAAAAGAAAAAAATATGCAAAACTGAAATAACTAGTAAAAAACGAAAGGCCACTTGATCATTCGCGCAGTGGCTTTTGATCTATACTACAATATTTACGGAGTAATAGTAAACTACTATACGAGTATAGAAGTACATAATAATGTTCTTTACTAATAATTCTAGCTTTTATAAGCAATATTCTCAGCTAACGGGACCGATTTAGCATATTCTTCAAGGCACGCTGATCAGATTCTTGCCTCTGCAACATTCTCTCATAGTTTATCTTCTTTATGAAATCATCAAATTTCTTATTTGATTCCTCTGGACTAACAGCAAAGTCCCCTCTTAGTCCCCCTCTTCGAAACGTGGAGAAAGAATCATTAAAAGTCAATGATTTTCTCATGTGCTTCCATGTCGCAGCTGCTGATGGCAACAAATCCTTTGATCCAATGCTTTGTGTTGATGACACCATCCCTGGCTGTGGTTCTATTGGCCATGTCTCACTCTTCTTCAGTACGTTGTTCTTCTTTTTATTATTTCCTCCTCCAGTAATCGCCTTCCATGTTGCCTCCAATGAATCATCATCCTCTAATATTTCCCCTTCTTCTTGATTTATATCGAACTCTTTAATATTTTCATGATTAATAATATCGACCATTTCCTCGACGTTGGTATATGTTGTATTGGTTCTTGGTGATCGTGGAATATTATTGATTTCCCTGGCCTCAGTCAAATGAGATATGTCTGGAAAAGACATTTTTTGTACACAATCAATTTCAATATCTTTCACATGAATTGGCATCTCATCTTGAATAGTACTATCTTCTAAGATTGGATCATGAGAATAACGGCTAAAAAATGACATGACAGTTTCTATTGCAATAGCAGAATTAGTTCTTTTCGGTATCGTGCACTCCTCTTTTTTTGCTGGTTGTGGCTGATTATTATGAAACTGCAGATCATGATCATCAGCATCCTTAATTTCATCTTGAAAGATATTGAGAAAGTCTACAGTGGGCTGGTGAAATTTGGAGAAATTTGAGATAAGGAGGACAACTGAGGTGATAAAGACACAGGTATAAATTGGAGATGAGAAGAAGCTCCTAAAGGAATTTACAAGTTCTATCATGCTACCAAGAACCATGTCAAATAAGTAACGAGGACTTATAGCTTTTTTGAGCATGAAGAAAGTAGAAACAAGTCCTGTTGATAAGAGAAGAAACTCCACTGTTAATATTGTAGTTTGGATCACCATGCCTTTCTTCTCTGATAATCTATACCCTAACAAGGTTGCCATGGACACACAGATATATATATATGGCTAATAGAAGGGGATTTGTTTTCAAGTATTGGATACTGCAAATTAGACAAGGAGGTGGAATAGGTTGATAAGAAATTTTCAGTTTGCTGGAGATCAGTTAGCTCTCTTTACAGCCTAGCCACTAAGGAAAGACACAGATACATTGAGTACAACACAATACTAAGACCCACAGAACATCAAGTAAGGCTCATGGAAGCCTTTTTATAAGCAGACAGTGGTTGCACTTCTTGTCCCACTCATCTACCTTTTACTTAATTAATCTCAGCTAGCCCTTCCTTTAATTTCCTATGCCTTTTTTCCTTTACTCTTTAACTATATCCTATACGTTGATAAGGGAAAATATTACTAGTATTATTAGGCCATCTAAAGTATAATTAAAAGTAGCAAATAATTAATAAGTGAAATCAGAAGTTACCTAAAACATAATAACCTACTATAACATGTTAGGAGATGGGTCGTGAGAGTTTGTGGGCCGGGGTGGGGGAAGGGATGGGGGAGCCAAGGGAAGTGACGAGAATTCAATTGTATTTCTCTCGCCGAAAAATTGTACTGTGTAAATTGTTTTGGGTTTTATATATGGACTGAAACTCTTGATATAAGGAATTTTTTTTTGTGTAGTGATAAAAAAGTTCAAAATTATCTTTAGCTCATGCATGTAAGTATAACATTAATACAATGTAATTATAAGGTGTGACATTAATATAGTATCTTTTCAATACCCTTACTACCGCCGAATTCTTAACTCCGCCACAGCGGTGTGGTAATTACAGGTGCTATGAGAGGTTTAACAAGTAAATAAATTAAACTAAGCAAAGCTGATAAGTTTTGCAAGTTTACCATTAGACTTCATCACCACATCAATATAGTCTTGGTCTACCTTTTGCTAATTAAATTTTTAGTAGGAAGATAAGGATCACACTTCCTTGCAGTTAGAAATAAGCGAACACATTTTTAAAACTTTTTGCTCAACTTCTCCGTCCTTTTATTATACATTTGTAACTTTCGTTGTCTCTTCTTAAATTTTGTATCAAAGAGCGAATCCTAATAGATCATGGTGCTTAAGATATTTAATGGACAATAATGATATAAAAAGAGAACTTTATGAACTTAAGTTACTTTACTCACCTTTTTTATTATTATATTGTTCGAGCTGAGCAATTAATTAATCCTAAAACTTAATTGCTAGTACGTCTTTTCTTTGTTTTTACAACTTAGAGCTGACTGAAGTAGACATTGATTCACTAATTTAAAGGCCAGTCAATACATCTTTTCCTTATTTGCTGATGTGTTTTCTCTAGTGTTTGAAGTAATCTTCAGCTGAAAATGCCGATTAGCATAACTACAATATTCGCGTGCAACTTTGGAGGGATAATTAATGGCCTCGACTTACAGGATAATTTGCACATTCCCGACATATATATCATTTTTTTTGGGAAGGTGATTTCGGACTCGATTGATCCGACTAATAGGATAATTTATACATTCCATGACTTATTTATCATTTTTTTAGAGGCCGTGATTTCAAACTCAATTGACCCGACTAATTTGGATTTGTGTCAAATAGGTTCAGAAAGATGATAAAACATTCTCTATTAAGAAATTCTCCATTCTCATGAATCAGACACGCGATCAATATGCGCAAGGGTGAAGGAATCCCACCATCCCACAACACATCTAAGATATTTGCCATGTATTGGTTCATATATCTACCATTAAAAAACCTCTATTAATTACTTTCATACACCAAGTGTAAAAGTTTAACTCCTTAAACCTACATTAATAATCAGTATTTTTCTCTTTCATGTCGACATACGTGACAATGAAAATATACCAACACTCGTTAAAAGCTGATCTTCCCACCCGTACTTTGATATTTCTAGGTAAACATCAAGAAACTATTACGAGGTCAACATGACTATAATTTATACCCCGTTTCCCACTAGCTAATTCAGGAGCAATTGTTGTCAAATAACTTTTTGATGCTAACCCTTTGCACATTTGGCTTAGTTTGATGAACTTTTGGAGTCCGTTTATAATATAATCCAAAAAGGTCATGCTTGAGTCATGGAAATAAAATTGTTCTGCGTAATTTCGACGTAATATCTTGTGGAATAAGTAAACAGCAATATAATTAGTCAGTTAGTTTCAAAGTCAATACCTAACGAATTAAACTATTCATCCATTTATATCCGTCAAAATTTTGTAATTTGGGATGGTAACGTTTGAACCAATCCGTATGTTACATGGACCACTGAAATCTTCGTTGTTATAGTACTCTCAATAGCAAAGCTTTGCAGAACAAATTTCAGAAAGAACTTTCTAATAGATTATCCATAATTGAGGAGTTTTCATATTATCGCATTTGTATTTAACTAACTTTTCTACCGCCACTTCCGCTCATCACCCATAATTCTCGAAAAAAAAGGCTTTGTTCAAAAGTCATGAAAATAGTATATTAAGGGGTAAAAAAATCTGGAAGCGATAATTAGTGAAACTCGTTTACTAGTAATGGTAAAGAGAAAAGATTGTACTGCATGCTAATGGATGTGCTACAATGATTGCAAAGTCTTGAATTCAAGTTTGAGTCTCGTGAAAGAACTTTTGGTAAGAAATACTTTATCTTCTTAATAGACTTTGAGCTAGTGATTTTTAAATTTTAGATGATTACACTAAAAATTTAATTAACGATACACTATTCAGGAGACGCAAATTCTTGAAAGTTGAAAGTTGAAAGTTGAAAGTTGAAAGTTTCAAATTATTAGGAGAGGATATAAAGTTGTGTGACGCAGTCGATATTCAAAAAGAAAATGCAAAGAAATTACAGGAATATTTTATATAAAGAGAGATATTTGTCACTCATTTTCTCTAAAGCAAAGACGACGGTCCACGTAACTTGCCGCTCTAAACATTTAAATATCCAATTAAAAAGTATAATTAAAGTTAAAGGTTGCCAAAGATCAAAAATCGAATGGCTAATCTGTCTGGTGTTGAGGAACACAAATGCCAATCTCCCTGGCCACTATTTTATTTGATCTTATCATCACAACCATAAGCTATTAATTCGATAACCAAAGCCGAAATGAAATAAAAATTGAATACCAAATCCATGATTTGCCTCAACTGATGTGATTTAACACTTGTGATCCTGTCATACAAACAATTGCATGGAATTGGTCATTTAGGAGATTCTTGAAAGCAGACGGGGTTTCGTGATTTGTTTTCAAGGGGTTATCGCATTTCGATATGTTGAACTATTTGGACAACATATTCAAGAATTTACTTATTATTCTATTTTGTCTATTCTTTTGATTCTACCCATTGTTACATACGTAAAATATTAATTTGCTTCGTGAACAAAAAAAAGTAAGAAGTTATTAATAAATGAAGTATTTGTGGCTTTGAGCAACAAAAAAAAAGGTGTATGCCTATTATTGAAATTATGTCGCTTAGAGATAAGTTTTATTTATAGATGATCAAGGCATTGAAGTGAGCCAAAACAGTTTTGTCAGAAATATGGTCTTAGCCCTTTAATATTTATGTAATAAGATAAATAAAAAAACTCGAAGGCTTGATAATTGATCATAAAAATCATATTTATACAATTGATAAGACGATACATGTGCAACAACCCTGAAGATTATTGAAAAAATCTTTTATTAGGACCATATAGTTAGAATCTATCCTTTAGCTAGGACAGTACGCTTTCTTTCCCATTTGTTAGTAACTAAAAAAAATAGAATATATAGGTCCTTCGTTCCCTTGTTTCGAGGAAGGACTCCTTGGACAATTGAAAGATTTGGTGCAAACATTTTTTAGCGAATAGAAACTTCATTAAATTAATGATACGTAGTATCTAAACGTACGATTAATTAGTGCAATAAGATATAACGCATGGGACAAGAACCCCACACTAAGCTTCTATTTTGGAAACATCGATAATGGTTCTCTTTGGCTGTTACTCTCTCAAGACACAATTGACCATTTTGGTGTGGTCATTCCGTTATGTCCACACTACTTCTTTGTTTTTGGGACGTGAATCTAGCTTGAAAAGTTGGTGCACGAACGAGAAAAATAGGACTGATTAATCGGATCATATGAACCTAGATAAGTGCAGTGAATACAAGATATTTTATAAGCTACTACACAAGATTTTAGAGTTGGGAACAGATCTTGCAGCTTTATGAAAAGTATTGTTGGAAAAACAATAGATTCTTGTACATTTTAAAGAAAACTTCAAAATTTGTTCATACGTCTAATGTTTGAGCACTTAAAATATGAACGTTATCAAGTGACTTTAAGAAATAAATAGATTAAAATGGTATAGTTTAGCTGCAAAAGCTATATCAAGTCCTACAAACTTCTTCTTAGTTCTTAGTAGGAGTAGTTCATTAAGATTTTGCCTTTACATTTACTAGAAGCGTAAATGCGAAGAGTTAATTAAGCTAGGAATCTTCACTGTACATGACGAAAGAGTTGCCCATAAACTACATAAATTATAAACTACTCTCTCCGTACCATATTAGTTGTCGCTTTAGAAGAAATAGTGTGTTACAAATTAGTTGTCACTTTAGGATTTCAAGACAAAATTTATGAACTCTTTTCAACTATAGCCTCAATAATTAAAAGAATTCTAAAAAAGAAATTAATAGTCAAACATTAAATAGGGATAACATGGTAAAACATACACCCTATTTAATAATCTTTATAATGGGCGTGAAGAAGCTGAAGATGTCAACTAAAATAGGACGGAGGGAGTATATAAATGAGAAAGACTGCTAACTTTATACTCTTTGGTTTTATATAATTGTGGGCACCTAAAGCTAAAAGTATAGTGAATTTAGGAGAGTGAGGCCTAAAGAAAGAGAATCAAAAGTGTCACAAAGCTAGTAGGCTCTACTCATAACTATAGAATGATTAAGGATAAAAACCAATCCCCACCCAGTAGATAAATCATATTTTAGTGCATAATTCAAGGACAAAAGGGCTATAGGCGTGGGTATAGGGGGCGGTGGTGGTGGGGTTCCACTCAACGGCGCTTCCATCACTCTCCCATGGCTATATTAAGGAAGTGTGTTATGAAATGAAATGGCTTTAAGTGAGAAACCCTTTGATTCATAGTGGGTCCATGGAAGTGAGAGTCAAAATTAGTCACAATTAGGGAGGCATGCATCTTTTTGTATTTGTATTATTGCTTGAGTTTGAACATTGATTTGGTTTAGGCCCTCAATTTTCAAGATTTTGTAGTGGCCGTCAGGACACACTTGAATGCCAAGGCAAGCCTTGAAAATCATTTTTGCCTAACAAAACTATTTGCTTCAAGAAAGTCAATAAAGTTATCTTTGAGATACGACGAGAATAGTTCAATAATCAAGGGATCAAAATTTAAATTAATAAAATAGAGAGCTTATTGAGTTCGACTTTCAATAACATGATCTTGACCATTGCTGATCACTTCATCAATGGGGTTTCCTTCATCGACTATTAGTTTTTAAATACTAGAAAATATAAAGTTGTGTTTGTGAATATATATCCCAAGAGGTCGAGAAATCATACTAATTATTATTGTAGTAGTATTACTTACTACTCCTATAAAATTTGGCGTTATATATCAAAGATAAAAGGCTAAACCTGTGACTAAGACTAGTCTTCAGTGAGTTCATATATAATGGTCCAGTTATCATGCATCATATAGTGATGAGAAGAAAAGATTAAGTACTTAGTACTTGTGAAGCCAAACCTAGGTAACTATGTTGCTGATGCCTGATAGTAGACTTAATCAGTGCAATCTCTCGTCTCGACATATGATTTCTAAATACTGCTTGATAAGGAGGCTAGCTACTGAATTTTTCTTAATCAAATCAAAGAAATGAGTTATTAAGTCGAAAATGTTTAGTGTAACAGTAAAGATTTCTAAGTTTTGTTATTTAACTTAATAATTTCACAAGCTTGAGCTTTTGATAATATAAACTACACCAGCAAAGTTTAAGTTACTTTTGAAAACGATAGGATTATAATTTAGAAACCAAGAACATGATAAGAAATAATTATTAAAGGATATCTTATTTTAAAAGAAAAAAAGCTAACTGGAGAAATTGATAGAGTGATACTAATAAATCATTGGTAACTGGTCGAAAAGTTGGATAATATAACTGTTCATGTATAATTGTTTGCCTTTCCTTTTCTTGGCGGAGAATACCAAAATATAGTAAATAACAATAAAAATTATGAAAAATTGGATGAGACGTATCGGAATAAGAAACTTAATTTGTTTGATTTTTATCTTATTAAAACAATCTAGCTTTGGAAAAAAGAATAGGAAGCAAAAACTAATAGTATCTCAGTCCCTCCAGGAACAGTCAAATGGCAAATGTCACAAATTAAAATGCAAGATCATGAGTTCTGAAACATAATTGAGCTTCTTCCTTTTTTCGATTAACATGGTAGAAAAAAAAAAGTAGTACAATATATTTGTCCTTGGGGCCTTGCACATGTCTTGGCAACCAAGAGCAGCCCAACTACCTAATTAGTATTATCAGGAAATATAAATTGGACCACCAATAAAATCAGAGAAAGAAATTTATGTACTAACTAGTAGTACATTATTAAAGATCATAATTGACTCTTGTCAAAGAGAAAAACAAAATAGTAGTGAATATGATAGTCTTTGTCCCATTGATTTTCCATATCTATTACTTATAAACACATATTGAAATGGGAAATTTGGCAAGGATAGTGAGCGGCATCAAAAAGTAATATGAAAAAATGCCACAAAAGTGCTAGGAAATTTAAATAAACAAGAGCATGTTTCTATTGATTATATGTGTAATCACCTAATTTTGGCACGACAATTCAAAAATAGTTTGAAATATCTTAAAATAGGCGAGCTAATATTTTAGGATTTTCGCCGAACTCTTTCTAGAATTTCGGTCTTTTATTTTAGCTAAAATTAAATGAAAAAAAAATATATAGTAAAAAAATTTAATTAATGAAAATACTTATTATGTGTTTAATTGTGATTATATAATTTAATTGATGTAATATTGCAATTTGTGTAGTTCTAATTCCAGTTTAATGTTTTATGCTTTAATTTGTTTGGACCTTTTAGTGGCCATTTCTTAATGAAAAATAAGCAACTAGCCTAGTCGTGCAACTCATCGGCCCATTTCCTCCAGCCCAACCCATTTCCTCTGACCCGGCCCATCTCACCCTTGGTATAAATGCCATCTCTTTGCCATATTTGGCAAATTTTCACACAAAAATCAGAAAACATGCAAAACCTTGCCATTTCTCCTACCTCACGCCGGAAATCGCCTGCCACGGCGGAGCCACCACTGCTCCGTCGCCGGCCACCACCTCCGGTGGCCGGAAAAATACCATAATACACCATTCGAAAGATCTTGACCCCCTCGTTTCATTTCTCGACTCGGTTTCTTTAGAATCATAGCCGATTTTTGTAGATCGAGCTTTAAAGGGGCTGTGCAACCTCAACTCCGGCGACCTCCATTTTTTCCGGTGAGTTTTTGGCTCCTTCTCTAACCCCTTACGCCTTTCTTTCACCTTCGCATCTCATTTTTCTAAAAAAATTCTCTCCCTTGCCCGTTTCTGTTCCTTTTCATTTTTTTCTTTCTGATTTTCGTTCGCTTTTTTTTCTCTTTTTCTTCAATTTCTTTTATCTTTTTCCGTTTTCTGATAAGTTTTGTCGTTGCTCTATTTTGGGAGGTGACGATGTGAGAAGTTTATTTGTATGTGGTATGGGGGTTTCTGTTGAGTTGAACCGTGGCTGTGATGATTGTTTGGTTGGTGGTAGAGCGTCGACGCAGTAACAACGGGTGGCGGAGTTGAAGCAGTGTGTGTTTGTGTGCAGCGGTGACATTGCAGAGTAACAGCTATGACAGTGGCGCTGCATTGGTCGTGTGTATGGCTGTTTGGTCTTTGGCAACACGAGGGTGGTTTAACGCTATCAAGGCAGCAGGTTGGAGGTTGGCGACAGCGCCGACGTCGAGGCAGCGACTTTGGATCCGTTTTGTTTGACGGGTTAGAAGTAGAACTCCCTTTTGTTCTCATTGTTTCCACTGTTTGAGTTTTGTTAATGTTTGTATCAAATCATCCTATATGTTTGGTTTAGTTAGTTCGGACATTATTGAAGTCTTTAGGTGTGGATATGTAAACTGTAATGTTGTTTAGGTTGTATGTTAGAAACCTGTTCGTGTCTTGATTAGTATACAAAATTAGATGCTAAGATAAACTAATCATGCGTAGGGTAGCATCAGTGTATGAGTATGTCCATTTATGTATATGAACTGATGTTGTTCACTGGTAAACAATTGTGCTTGAATAGCTTATGCCCTGACTGTGAGGGAGAGTTCCATGAAAAAGCATAAGAGGTTTTACATCTTAATCTGATTATGTGCTAAGCATAATCTGTTTGGTTTAATGTTACCTATTCACTTGTGTTTTCTGTGAATTGCTAAGAGTACCATTGGGGCTCTTTAGGATAGGAATTAAGAGTTCAAAGGGTCAGTGTGACTTCATTGTGGACTCAATTGAGTTAACACTCAATCTGATAGGATTTTTGGTGCTGGGAGCAATTTTGTTTTGGTTAGAGACTAATGTTAGTTATAAGTTTTGGTTCCAACAAGTTGTGGTAAAATCTGAAAAGTGTCTGAAGAAAGGAGTCAAAAGTCAAAATATAAAAAAGGGTATGGACAGCTTTTAGAAGAAAGTCTTTGTCTCTCCTCCTTTTTGCCATTTTTGTGCAAGCTTAGGCATGCTAAAAGTACCTTTCTAGGGGGTAAAAACATTGGCACATGGGTGTGTTTTTCACCCAACCCTTACACCCTTTCTTTGGCCTATTTGAGAGGCCATTCCCTCACGGTTAAAGGGAGGAACTTCACATCTGAAAATACTCTCACTCTCTTTTTTAAAAAAAAAGCACTTTCCAGATCTGGAAAAAGGAGAGCAAATGTACCAAAATACTTGAGAAAAAGATGAGAAAAACATAGAGAAAAGAGTGAAAAAAAGGAGTAGTGAGTTAGTAAATATTACAAAGGGTTTGTTTAGTTGAGGTTTCTGGTTGATTTAGCTACAGTCCGGGCTTGTGTTTGTTGCTGTTTAAAGGTTGTTTCATTTCCACGTTGCTGCCTTGCTACACTATAGGTATTTCTTAAACTTTGCAAGTATATTATATCATTATATGTAGTTCATCAGTGTACGAAGATCCGGATATGTATGAGATGGCCTGTTAAGGCCCAATTGGTAGTAAATGCATGTTTAAATGATGATTCTATTTTATGTTCTCATTCATGTGTTTGTCTGCACGCTTAAGAAAAAACAAAAGTGATTCTATTTTATGTTCTCATTCATGTGTTGTGTCTGCACGCTTAAGAAAAAACAAAAGAAGGAACTTGCAAATTGTGAGTGTAGGGACCATGTTTTCTTTTTTTCATGAGATGCTAAAACTCAAACTTGCTAATCGTGTAATTATACATTTATTAAATCTGGACACATTTAAAACACTAGGCGACATTAGGACATCAAATTGTAAACACTTCGGGCTTGTAAAAGCAGGAGAGGGGCTGCTCAATATTAACTTCTTGTAACTTTACTTAAAGGTCGAGAATTTGAAATAGTTAACCAGTCGTGAATGAGTCGGAGCACTGAAAACTTGCCCATACCAACTAATAAAAATAGTCAGTTATATTTTTCTCACGAATTTGAGAGATAGAACATAAGTTTGATTTAACTGACAAAATACAAGATTAGGCAAATCATAGGCCGAAGCAAGACTATTAATTACTAAGTTTGCTCAAATGTTTACATGGAACTTATTTATATTGGAAATTCGAACGGACATGTGTTCGGGGTTAATTTTCAATAGAGTATCCATCAATGAACGGGCAAAATATTTAAATTAAGCTAAGTGTAACAAAGGTTCAATGTTTACACGAAACTCAGTTACATCAAGATTCGAATGGACAACATGTCCACGGTTAATCTTTAGTAGAGTTTTCGTCAATGAACAAGCGACTTTCATCCAAATCAAAGCGTAACAAATAATAATTTGGCAATTAAACAAACATAAAGGCCGGAGAGCGCCAATAAAGCAACTGTGCTCGCACAGGACTCGAGGGTGCCTAACACCTTCCCGAGAGTCAATCGAGATCCTTACCCGGAACTCTGACGCAGACCACTTACGAGTCATAGGTGTTCCAAGGTACCTCTTTGGTGACTTGGCACACCTTTGAACTATGTCAAGTGGCGACTCCGAAATCTCTAAATAAATGGGTACCTATTAAACACCTAAGTCGCAACCTATTTTTATTATTTTTTTAGTAAAATTTTAGGGCGTGACAGCTTGGCGACTCCGCTGGGGAAGCTTAGAATCTCAGGCTTTAATCATTGTCGCTTTTAGGCTTGTGAATATTTGTTTGTTTGCCATGTTTTGAATGTTACTGCTTTAATATTTATCTGAACTGTATATAAAACTGTCTCCTCTCGCGCAACCCCTCTGAGTCTCTGATATATATACCAATATTGCTTTCAGCATCTGGGAAACCTTCTTACACAAATTGCCCATGATTTAGGAGGACAGTGTGTCGGGGTTAAGTCGGAGACACTGTTGCCGAACAACCTCGATGCGCTTTCCGCCCGGTTTGTCCACCGGGTTCTGAGCCAGTCTAGACACCGAGTCAATTTTGTCACCTAGAGTTAAGCCTTTAGGTCCGATTTATCTGCATTTCATCTGATGACTTAGTGAGGTGCGGTACACCGGTACTGCACTTGTCTAGGCTGACCTCCTTCGTGTCAAGACGGGACCCACGTCCTAGAAAGACACATTTAGGGCATTCTTCTGTGTTGCATATGTTCGGAAGGTCGTTATGCTGACCGTTATCGGTTTGGGGGTCGGGATACACTGAAATGGATGCAAAAGAACATAGAATTTTGGATCGAAAAGAAAGAAAAAAAAAATAAATAAATATTTTTACGCCGTTATAATGGCGAATTTTTTTGGGGGTCATCGTGTCAAATCCATGAGAAATATTTTATTTTTTCTTCAACTTTCTGTCGTTATAATGCCGAATTTTCTTTAGGTTATTTATGTTTAAATCAAGTCACATAGTCTAGTCTAAAATTCGAAAAAAAAAAAAAAAGAAATAATAATAATAATAATAAATATTTTTGCGCCGTTATAATGGCGAATTTTCTTTAGGATCATTGTGTCAAATCCATAAGAAATGTCTTTATTTTTTTTTTTTGTTCAAACTTTCTGTCGTTATAATGCCGAATTTTTTTTCTTTTTTTTAGGGCCATTTGTGTCTAAGTAGTCTATTCTAAAAAAAAAAAAAAAATCGAAAATAATTTCTTGCGCCGTTATAATGACGAATTTTTTTTTTTTGAAGTTCGTGTCCAAATGGGTTTCAAAGGTTCCCCAATTTCGTCCTCTTTGCATCGTTGCGATGACTGGCACAGTCTGGGGTCTTGTTATAAGATGTCAAAATAAAACTGTCGTTTTAATGCCGTCGTAATGACGAATTTTTTCTGTATTTTTCTGTCAATTTTACGCCGAGTCGTTGCCAAAAAAAAAAATGAAAAAAAAAATGAAATGAAGGAAAGAAAAAATGAAATTGAGTCTTACTAAGTGTCGAGTCTTGTTTGCTTTATTTTTGTTTAAGTCGTCCAAATTGTGCATTAATCCTAACCCATATTTTTACTAGGTACTATGGCTGCATCGTCCTCAAGGTTCGGGAAAAGAAAACACCCGGAAGGTGCTAGACCACCCGCTATTATGATGATTGATGGCCCGCCTAAAGAGTTAAAGGATTGGTGGAAGTCTATGCCACCTATGCAAAAAAAGCTTGTCACCAGTAGGATTGGTCTCTTGACTGATCTTTTGCTTGACGATCCTGTTTTGATCCCACGCCGTGATCTAATTAATGCACTTATCTCCCATTGGGACCCTACCAAGAACACCTTCCAGTTCAATGGGTTTGAGATGACCCCCACACTATAAGAGTTAGCTGGTTTGGTCAGAATGGACCTTACAAAGAAAAGAATGTTAGCTCCTAGGTCTGTCAGTAAGCAGGAGTTTTTCAAGAACCTAGAGATGCCAGTGGATAATACGTTGGGTGGGGTGAACAATGGTTGGATCTCATTTGGGTACCTCTACAAACGTTTTGGGATGTCGGACGGTTATCAAGAACATCGTTCTGAGTTCTTTCAAACTGTGACCTATGACGATTGGTCCCGACATAGGGCAAAGGTATTTGTGTTTGCCTTTCTGGGTTTGATGGTTTTCCCGATGAAGTGCAGACACATACCCATTTCGGTGAGTTGGGTGATGAAAGCTCTGTTTGATAAGGATAAAGACTTCACTGTCATGCCGATGATCTTAGGCAGCATTTATGGCGCTCTGGGTCGGTGCAAGAACGATCCCAAATAAAACTTCTTCCATGGTTGTAACTTACTCCTTCAAGTTTGGTTCATGGAACATATATGCAGCTGTCCACCTCCTGAAATGGTCGAGTGTTTTTCCATGAGCTACTTGAGTTATCACCCAAAACATGTCAAAAACGCTCGCTTTCCGGGCAGTGATGAGGGTTGGAAAGCGTTTCTGAATGCCCTAACTTTTCATAATATTTTGTGGTATTGTAAGTGGTTCGTGAAAAGTGAAATTGCCATTAGAAGCCGGGACCGCCCTTTCTTTGTGCTGATGGGATTAGAGGGGACGCAGCCATATGCCCCTGTCAGGGTACTCAGGCAGTTTGGCCACATCCAGGAAGTTCCCATAGTTGAAAATATGAGTGCTTATATCGCCAAGCTTGAGTCTAGTCAGTGCAAAGAGAAGGCAGAGTTTTGGAGTTTGTGGGATAACAGAGTGTTCTTGGATGATCGCACACTGGCACGTGAGAAGCTTAAGGGAGAAGTCACTCCCGAGTACGAGGCATGGTTTCGCCGCCAGCCCCCACTCGAGGTCATGCCTGAGAGACCCGGGAGGGGTATTGTTGATATCGAGGAGAGGATGGAATTGCGGTTAGCTGATATGACGCGCCGTCTTGAGGAGAGGCATCGTCTGGATATGGAGCGCATCGTTGCTGAGAGAGATGCCGCCAGAACAGCTTTGATTGATAGTCAGAGCAGAGAGGATCATCATCGCCATGAGGCTGCAGTGTTGCGGGCCCGACTCGACAGAGCATTGGGAGATGGAGTGAGGGTCAGAGAGCTAGCATTGGGTCGACTTCATGGTTTACAGGCTGCAGATCAGGTCATCAGGACGGCACATCAGCAGGTGTATGACACTGCCGTGTATGTCGCACAGATGTGTGTCGATTACAGGAGGCGGCCCGTAGAGGAGTTAGTTCAGCAGTTGCTGCCATTTGTCACCAGGGTTACAGCTGATTTGACAGGATTACGCCAGACTCTGGCAGGGGACCCACCGGCGGATCAGCAAGAACCTCAAGGGGACATGTAGCCGTGCCAGACTTGGGATTAGGAATTTGTTTTCATTTATGCACTTTTGGACATGTTGTACCTTTTTATTTTTATGTTTCAAACTCTTTCATCGTCTAGTATTTTATTCTCCAGTATATGTCGGGATGTCTTCCCAAGTTACGATTTATGTCTTATTTTGTGGGATTGGTCATTGTACCATTGGTGTATTTTGAGAGCTTAAATGAAATGGAACTAGGCTTGGTCTCAAACTGTGCTACTGTTTTGTCTCGCATTCTAATTCTTCTTTAAAAAAAAAAAAAAAAAAAAAAAAAAAAAAAAAGGGGCTAACGGGAAGTATGATAAAAAATGATGAAAAAAAAGGGAGAAGAAATAATAATAGGAAAGTGGAAAGAAAATGATGATGCAAAGAAATACACTGAACAGGCAAGTCTTTTGGGGTACACATTTGAAATGTGCCACGAACCAATTCGGGATGACGCATAACGACCTTAGGCATTGTTTAGGCCGACGAGCAAATTCATGCTCCATGCTATCTTGTTGCACTAACGTATTTTGATTTGTTTAGAGCTTGAGCAACTGCCGTGCTGGCCCCACATTCCTATTCCACCAGAATCAAGGGACCACTGCCTGTTCCAGAAGTGGTTGAAGCACCTCTTCAAGAAGACACTCCAGCAACGATGGCCGAAGAAACTGAGAACACTGAGCTGGTTCGCTTGGCTGAACAACAGGCTAAGATGGCCGAGGATTTCACGGCCATGAAAGAAATGATGATGCAACTGGTCCGTAACTTGTCGGCAGTTCAGGCACCTCCTGCTCCGCCAGGTGCTGCTGGTTTCACGGCGAATGCTCAGCCACCAGGGCAAGGGCAATCTACAATGGCAGAAGACCCCCGTTATCCTCCAGGGTTCGGTCCACATCCAGAAGCTGACAACGTAGCTGGACCCTCTACTGTACAACCTGGGGCACAATTCCCACAGCATGGACAACATGGCCAAGCCCAAGTTCCTGCCACAGTATTCACTGTTCCTGCAGGACACACTTTGCAAAGGTCAAACAGTGACCCACAGTTGAGGGCTCGTGATCAACAATTCGACCAAACTCGGGGTAATGTACTCCGCCCCACTGAGTCGTATGATCATGGACACCACCCAGAATCACATGCTGATTTCGAAAGATTGGGGAAAACAGAAGAGGCTGACTTTGCTCGGAAATTGAAAAGCCTGGAGCAAACTGTGAAAAACATACAAGGGCAAGGGGGTAAAGCAAGTATTTCATACAAAGACATGTGCTTATTCCCTCATGTGCCACTGCCTGAAGGCTTTGTTGTGCCCAAATTTGATCCATACACTGGACAAAGTGACCCGAGGATCCATGTGAAGATATACCTTAACAAAATGAGGGGTATCGAGAAGGACGAATTATTGATGGCGTACTTTGCAGACAGTTTGGGAGGACCGGCCACAGAATGGTTTGTGCAACAAGATGTTTCCAAGTGGGTCACCTTTGACGACATGGCCAGCGCTTTCCTGAATCATTATGGCTACAAAATGGAGGCTGCTCCTGATCGTTCTTCTTTGAAGACGATCACAAAGAAACCAGGCGAAAGCTTCAGAGAGTATGCCTATAGGTGGCGCGAACAGGCGGCGCGTGTGAGCCCTTTGATCCCAGACGATAAAATGGTCGAAGAATTCATCGAAGTGCTTGACGAAACATACTACCAGGCGATGGCCTCTGCCCTTGGGAAGCAATTTAGTGAAGCAGTAAAAATTGGGGAGATGATTGAGAGAGGAATCAAAGCAGGTAAGATTGTTAGCCAAACAGCTTTGAGAGCCACGACCCAAGCGTTGCAATCAGGGTCGAGTACTTTTGGGAAGAAGAAAGAGAAAAAAGATGAGGTGGCAATGGTTGGTCCTGGACCGAGAAGAAATGATGGGAGATACAATGACCGTCAAGGGTACATTCAGGCACCCCCGCCACAACAATTCTATCCAACTCACGGCCAACAATTTGCCATGCCGCAGTTCTCATTCCCTGTAAATGCAGCATCCTATGCTCAGCCGCTATCTGGTCCACAATGGCGTCCACCCCCTGCTCCAGTCCAATACAACAATCAACAAGCACATACTCAATTCCAGGCTCACCAGGAGATACCTTATCGACCACGAGGTCCGCAGGGTTTTCGTCCAAACATGCAACAGAGAAACATGCAACAAGAGAAAAGGCAGTTCACCCCACTGGGGGAAACGTACACTAATTTGTTTGAAAAGTTGCAACAAGCCAATCTGTTGAAGCCAATCCCGGGGAAGGTGAACCCCAATGGAAGAGTTGATCATTCACGCCATTGTGCGTTTCATTCTGGAGCACCTGGACATGACACAGAATCCTGCTGGGAACTCAAAAGGGCAATCCAGGCAATGATAGACAACAACCAGATAAAAGTCGTGGGGGATGAAACACAAAATGTAAATCAAAATCCTTTACCAGCTCATGATGTTCAAAACAACGTACACATGGTAGGGATGGTATGCATAGAAGAGGACATGAAAGGGAAAGCCGCCAAGCAGATTGTGGCAGTTGGTCCCTCCCCAGACATCAAAGGCCCTGAGCCATTTATTGTTGTAATCAGGGGAAAGTCTAGTGCGTCTGTTGTCAACGAAGCAAAGCAAGATACTGCTGTTGAGCCAAGTTTCACAATTCCGGCTGCAAAGCAGGAAAAGGTTCATAACAGTGCACCAGTATTTATTGTGCAAGGGGCATCATGCCAGAAAGCTCCGGTCTTCGAGGTCAAGGCAAAGAAGTGTGAACCAGTTATCATCACTCAAGCAGCGCAACTCCCTGTCAAAAGTACAAAGGCCGTTCCTTGGAACTACAACAAAACAATTGTGTCTTACAACGGGAAAGAAATCATGGAGGTTGCTGCAGATGTAAATGGTCTAACTCGGTCCGGGAGATGTTTCACCCCGGAAGAATTGAGAAAGGCAAAGCCAGGTCGAGAAGACCAAGGACCCATCAAAGAGCCGGTGTCTGAGAAAGAAGCTGAAGAATTTTTGAAGAAAATGAGATCGACAGATTATTCTATCGTCGAGCAACTGAGAAAGACTCCAGCTCAGATATCACTTTTGTCTCTGCTTATGAACTCTGAAGCACATCGCAATGCACTGTTGAAGATATTGAATGAGGCCTACATTCCTGAACAAACTACTGTGGCTAATCTGGAAGCACTTGCTGGCAGAGTATTTGAGACTAATCGTGTGATGTTCACCGATGAGGAGCTGCCGGCAGAAGGAACCGGTCATAATCGAGCGCTTCATGTCTCAGTTAAGTGTGAAGACTCCTATGTCACACGTGTTCTGATAGATGGTGGCGCGGGGTTGAACATTTGCCCTCTGTCTACATTGAAGAGTCTGAGGGTGGATATGAGCAAAATCAGGGCAAGTTCCTCTGCTGTTCGTGCTTTTGATGGTGGAGTTCGAGAATCTTTGGGCATCATCAATCTTGAGTTAACCATTGGGCCCGCTACCTTCAGCATTGAGTTTCAAGTCATGGAGACGGATGCATCATACAATCTGTTACTGGGCCGACCATGGATTCACATGGCTTGTGCTGTACCCTCCACAGTTCATCAGGTGGTCAAGTTTACTTGGGATAATCAAGCTGTCGTGGTTTATGGAGAGGATGACTCGCAGTTCAACAACAGCCTGGACGTACCAGCCCTTGAAGCCGTCACTACACGCCCGACCATCATGTATCAAACCTCCGATGTTGTGTATGTGGAAAAGGTAACAGAAGGGAAGCCTATACCCATCCCAAGAGTGTCAGAGACGTCTATAATGATGGCATCTGAAATGTTAAAGCATGGTTTCCAATTTGGAAAGGGCTTGGGAGCATCACTACAAGGCAGGGTAAATCCAGTTTATCCAAATGGCGTGCAAGGCACGTGGGGACTAGGGTTCAAGCCGAAAGCAGCTGATCGCAGGCAAGCAAAGAAGAAGAAGTCAGAAGTTTGGTCTCTCCCAAAACCAATTCCGTGTCTCGCTCAGTCTTTTGTGGGATATGCCATGAAACCAAAGGTTGTCGCTGCAAATGTCAACGCAGTGGAAGACAATCAGGATGCGCCATTTGATCTGGGTGGCATCTTTGAAATCTGCATGGTACAGCCGGGTGAAGGCTCCAGTAATGCTTCAATTCAGTACATTGGCCCGGACGTGCACCTGACTAACTGGAATGCAACTCCTTTCCCCATCAGGAAGGGGTCTTGGTAGACTGTTGTTTTACAGTTTTCTTTTGAATACACTTGGATATTCTAAGGGTTGTATGCCAAGTGTATTATTTTGCTCATCTTTTCTTTGTAATTCAAACCCTTTTTTCATTAATGAAAGGCCAAGAGCCAAGCTTTATTTCAATCTCTGTTCATATTCCTAATTTTATTCTATTTTATTTATCTGTAGTGATATATCTGCTGGTCCTGATATCATGACATGTTCAAGGAACTTATCGTCCATCCAGGGACCACAATCTGATTTTGACTCCATAACCATAGTTGAGGTTGAAAGTGATGAAGAAAACATTGAGGAATCTGTTAACAATACTGAGTATGATGGAGAGCAGGCGGATTTTGAAATAGGCCTGGAAGTTGAACGCCATGAGGGCAAGCCTAAACCCAATTTGGCTGATACAGAGGATGTTAATCTTGGGAGCCCTGATGATGTGAGGGAAACCAAGATAAGCATGTATGCCCTACCTGAAGTGAAGAACGATATTCGGAAGGTGCTTTTTGAATATCGAGATGTTTTTGCATGGTCATATGATGAGATGCCGGGTTTGAGTTCTGAATTGATAGTCCACGAATTGCCAATTCAACCTGGTTTCCCTCCAGTGAGACAAATGCAACGGAAGTTCAAAACTGATATGATCAAGAAAATCCATGATGAAATAATGAAACAGTTGGATGCAAAAGTAATTCAATCGGTTCAGTACACTACTTGGGTTGCAAATGTTGTCCCGGTTCCTAAGAAAGATGGAAAAACAAGGATATGTGTCGACTATCGAGATTTGAACAAGGCAAGTCCCAAAGACAATTTCCCATTGCCTAACATTCACACTCTCGTAGACAATTGTGCCAAACATGAGATACAATCCTTTGTTGACTGCTATGCTGGATATCATCAAATCCAGATGGATGAAGATGATGCATACAAAACGGCATTCACTACTCCTTGGGGAACCTATTGCTATAGAGTGATGCCGTTTGGCTTGAAAAATGCTGGGGCAACCTACGTGAGGGCCATGACTGCCATTTTCCATGATATGATGCACAAAGAAATAGAAGTGTACGTGGATGACGTGATCATCAAGTCTAGAACTGCTGAAGACCACGTGAGAGATCTCAGAAAGTTCTTTGAGAGACTCCGTAGGTACAATCTGAAGTTGAATCCAGCCAAGTGTGCATTTGGTGTGCCGGCGGGAAAATTGCTAGGTTTCATTGTTAGTAGGCGAGGTATTGAACTGGATCCCGCAAAGATCAAAGCAATACAAGAACTACCTCCGCCTCGAACCAAGAAGGATGTTAAAAGCTTTCTAGGCAGGTTGAATTATATCAGTAGGTTCGTTGCTCAACTTACCACAATATGTGAGCCGATCCTCAAGTTGTTGAAAAAGAATGCATCAATTGCATGGACCGAGGAGTGCCAAGAAGCTTTCGACAAGATCAAGCAATACTTGTCAAATCCTCCTGTTTTGGTTCCGCCCAAGCCTGGCCGACCATTGTTTTTGTACTTATCAGTCAATGAAAACTCCTTTGGTTGTGTACTGGGGCAACATGATGCCTCGGGAAAGAAAGAACAAGCCATTTATTATCTGAGCAAGAAGTTCACAGATTGCGAGGCCAGATACACTTTGTTGGAAAGGACGTGTTGTGCCCTAACTTGGGTTGCACAAAAGTTGAAACATTATCTCTTGTCTTATACCACTTATCTGATTTCCCGGATGGACCCATTGAAGTACATATTTCAAAAGCCGATGCCAACCGGCAAACTTGCAAAATGGCAGATCTTGCTCACAGAATTTGACATAGTTTATGTCACCAGAACTGCAATGAAAGCTCAAGCTTTAGCTGATCATTTGGCTGAAAATCCGGTGGATGATGATTATGAGCCATTGAAGACTTACTTCCCTGACGAGGAGGTCGATGTGCTCGAAGAATTGATTAATGAAGAAGAGCACGTGTGGAAAATGTACTTTGACGGTGCTTCTAACTCAAAAGGCCATGGTATTGGAGCAGTCCTCATTTCTCCCACGGGGCATTACTATCCGGCAGCTGCCCAACTCCGCTTCAGTTGCACTAATAACACATCTGAGTATGAAGCATGTATAATGGGTTTGCGTATGGCTCTAGACATGGACATCAAAGAATTGCTGGTGATCGGAGATTCAGATCTTTTAATACGCCAAATGAAGGGTGAATGGGAGACTCGAGATCTTAAGTTGATTATGTACAAGCAGTGTATGGACGACCTTCGCCAAAAGTTCGATGTTCTAAAGTTTAGACATGTTCTCAGAATACATAATGAGCTGGCTGACGCATTGGCTACACTAGCCTCGATGCTTGTCCATCCTGATAAGGCCCATATTGATCCGTTGGAGATTCAAGTCCAAAGCCAACATGCATACTGCAATGTGATTGAAGAAGAAATTGATGGCCAACCGTGGTACTTCGATATCAAGAATTTCCTTCAAAATGGGACGTATCCGCCAATGGCAGAAAACAATCAAAAGAGAACACTTCGACGACTGGCAAGTGGCTTCTTTTTGAGTGGCGGAGTGGTGTACAAAAGGACACCTGATCTGGGACTGTTAAGATGCGTGGATGCAACTGAAGCCATGAAAATTCTCAATGACATGCATTCGGGGATCTGTGGACCCCACATGAGCGGGCACGTGCTAGCTAAGAAAGTACTCAGAGCAGGATACTTCTGGCTCACCATGGAGCATGATTGCATTACTTTTGTGCGAAAGTGTCATCAATGCCAAGTACACAGTGATTTGATACATTCACCTCCTTTAGAGTTGCACACAATGTCAGCTCCTTGGCCTTTTACAGCATGGGGGATGGATGTTATCGGGCCTATTGAACCAAAAGCATCAAATGGACACAGATTCATTCTGGTTGCAATAGATTACTTCACCAAATGGGTTGAGGCTGTGACTCTCAAGTCCGTGACCAAGAAAGCTGTGGTGGATTTTGTTCATTCTAATATTATTTGTCGCTTTGGTATCCCAAGCACCATCATCACTGATAATGCGGCAAATCTGAACAGTCATTTAATGAATGACGTGTGTGAAAGATTCAAGATCATGCACCGAAATTCCACACCTTACCGACCAAAGGCAAATGGCGCGGTCGAAGCAGCCAATAAGAATATCAAGAAGATCCTTAGGAAAATGATACAAGGATCTCGTGATTGGCATGAGAAGTTGTCTTTCGCTCTCCTTGGTTACCACACAACTGTGCGCACTTCCATAGGAGCAACCCCGTATTCATTGGTATATGGAACTGAAGCAGTCATACCCGCTGAAGTAGAAATACCGTCTCTCAGAATCATTGTGGAAGCAGAAATTGAGGACACAGAATGGGTCAAAACCCGATTGGAACAGTTGTCATTCATTGATGAAAAGAGGCTCAATGCAGTTTGTCATGGTCAATTGTATCAGCAAAGAATGGCCCGAGCCTACAACAAGAAAGTGCGCCTCCGCGACTTGAAAGAAGGGCAATTAGTCTTGAAAAGAATCTTTCCTCATCAGGAAGAAGCTAAAGGGAAATTTGCTCCAAACTGGCAAGGGCCATACCTGGTAAAGAAAGTATTGCCAAATGGCGCCTTGTACCTTACAGATCCAGAAGGCAGGACAACTGAAATACCCGTCAATGCAGACGCGGTCAAGAGGTACTACATTTGATTTCAAGATGGCTTTCAAACCAGGATGAATGCAAGGCTTTTATTCTCTTTTGCTATCCCAAATTGTATCCCTTGTTAGCATTTTGAACGTTGTACTTTTGAGGCATGTTCTCAGTTTGAAATCAATGTAATTGTACCAAGATGAAACGAAACTGAAAAGCGTCAAAAGAAACTTAGGCATTTGCCTAGAGCTACGTCTGACCTGATTCCTTTCAAAAGGATACGTAGGCAACCATTCTGGTGCGGTCACAACAAGAGAAAATTCCTCTTTCCCTGTTTTCTTTTATTGACGCAACACTTGCCTCCAAGTTCGCGGCCAACGTCAAAAGAGATTTAGATCCCCATTTCATGCTAAACTGGGGCAGAAGTTTGTTTTTATTTTATTTCATAAATAAAATAAAATAAAAACAAACTTCTATCATTGTGGTATCATCTATTCACGTGTTTCAAGAGATGTTTAAAGAAAAAAAAAAAAAAGAAAAAAAAAAAAGAAAAGAAAGAAGTCTTGTCGGTGAAAACCTGAGAAGGCGCCGCTAGACAAACAGTGAGGAAAAAGATTAAAGAGAGAGGCTAGTTGGCGAAAACCCGAAAGGGCGCTACTAGTCGACTTGAGAGTCACCTCAACTTGGTTATGGTTTGACATCTTCCGTGGATCAAACTCTCAACAAACAAGTGGTACTGGTCGGACGAGGTTACCCAAGATACATGTCATGATCATCAAGGCCGCCAGGATATTGCCAGATAAGTTTCTCTTTTCAGAAAGACGTTCTCCGTCCAAACGACTTTCGCCCTTAAACTTTTTTATATTTCACGTTGTACATCTTGCCTCACCACTAATTCCTCGCCCTTTCGGCGCTAACCTCCCATGAGCAACAAAAGAAAATTGCAAAACACTGTCTTACAGGATTCAGGTTTAATTCCAGCGAGCAGGGCACACCCTCGACAATGGAAAGTTCTCAGCAAGTCATGATCAACATTGATGATTGGAGCCCAGCACCGCACCTCAGGCTGGAAGGATGACATACCAAAATTTTGTCATGAAGAGTGGATATGTTTAGGAGAAGCTTTAGGCATTGTTCACCCCACATGTACTGTGAAGAATAGAACAAAAGTCATTAAGCTTATTTGCAAGATCCAAAACAGGGTGTATCCACGACGCAGAAAGTAAGTATGACATTTGCTATGTTGCCAAGAAAGAGCTAGGACCACTTGAACTGGGATAGTTGCACCAGATATCAGACGGAACTCCATTCTCTCTTCGAGTCAATTCCCGCTAAAAGATAGCGTCATTTCCTTCCCACATCCAGATCTGCTAAAAGATAGCGATCACTTCTTTTTCGAGTCAGTTCGCTCAAAGATAGCGTCGTTTCCTTTTCATGTCAAGATCTGCTCAAAGATAGCGATAGTTTCCTTTTCGAGTTAGTTTCGCTCAAAGATAGCGTCATTTCTATTCCATGTCAAGATCTGCTAAAAGATAGCGATCATTTCCCTTTAGAGTCAATCTCGCTCAGAGATAGCGTCATTTCCTTTCCATGTCAAGATCTGCTAAAAGATAGCGATCATTTCTTTTTCGAGTCAATTTCGCTCAAAGATAGCGATCATTTCCTTTCGAGTTAATCCCGCTAAAAGATAGCGTCATTTCCTTTCTGTGTCAAGATCTGCTAAAAGATAGCGATCATTTCTTTTTCGAGTCAGTTTCGCTCAAAGATAGCAATCATTTCCTTTCCGAGTCAATCCCGCTAAAAGATAGCGTCATTTACTTTCATGTCAAGATCTGCTAAAAGATAGCGGTCATTTTCTTTTCAAGTCAGTTTTGCTAGAAGATAGCACTCACATTCAGTTCAAGTCATTTGTGCTCAAAGATAGCAACCACTCGCTTTTCAAGTTGGTCCCGCTCAAAGATAGCAACCATCCCCAGCTTCAAGTTAAAGCCCGCCCGAGCGGCAATTTCAAGCTTCAGAAATTTCAACATTCAAGTCAAGCCCGTCAAAGCGGCAATTTCAAGTTTCAAGTTAAAGCCCGCCCGAGCGGCAACTTCAAGTTTTCAAAACACACTTTGACTAGTGGGAGCTTCAGACCAGTCCATCAGCTGGGGAAGCATGAAGAGTAGTCTAGGAATTGTAACTTTTACACTTTTCAATTTTGTAATCCCATTTTTCTCTGTAAAAGCAATGATCACCAGCCAGCTAGCCAGCAACCAGCGACAGTGACCAGCAGCAACAACTCTAGTGTGTCAAAAGTATCTTGTGTCAGTCCGGGTAAGTCTAGGAGCGTCGAGTCAGTCCCAGCTAGTTCTGAAAGTGTCTGGAGTTAGTATGTGTATGTCTAGAGAGTACTTAGTGTTAGTCTAGAAGAATCTAGTGTCTGTTTGAATGCGGTAGTCCCAGCTGCCGCACGTGAGGAACTACACTGACCTGATTCCTTAGTCCGGGGATATGTAGGTAGTCTTGATCTGGTTCGAACCGAAATTCAAGGTACGGTCACCATTTTGCATGCTCTTGGCTGGAACCAAAAAGCCAAAATTAGTTGTGATTATATCTTTGTCCGAGAACTCTTCGATGTTCTCGAACAAAGAGGGGCAGCTGTAATCACCTAATTTTGGCACGACAATTCAAAAATAGTTTGAAATATCTTAAAATAGGCGAGCTAATATTTTAGGATTTTCGCCGAACTCTTTCTAGAATTTCGGTCTTTTATTTTAGCTAAAATTAAATGAAAAAAAAATATATAGTAAAAAAATTTAATTAATGAAAATACTTATTATGTGTTTAATTGTGATTATATAATTTAATTGATGTAATATTGCAATTTGTGTAGTTCTAATTCCAGTTTAATGTTTTATGCTTTAATTTGTTTGGACCTTTTAGTGGCCATTTCTTAATGAAAAATAAGCAACTAGCCTAGTCGTGCAACTCATCGGCCCATTTCCTCCAGCCCAACCCATTTCCTCTGACCCGGCCCATCTCACCCTTGGTATAAATGCCATCTCTTTGCCATATTTGGCAAATTTTCACACAAAAATCAGAAAACATGCAAAACCTTGCCATTTCTCCTACCTCACGCCGGAAATCGCCTGCCACGGCGGAGCCACCACTGCTCCGTCGCCGGCCACCACCTCCGGTGGCCGGAAAAATACCATAATACACCATTCGAAAGATCTTGACCCCCTCGTTTCATTTCTCGACTCGGTTTCTTTAGAATCATAGCCGATTTTTGTAGATCGAGCTTTAAAGGGGCTGTGCAACCTCAACTCCGGCGACCTCCATTTTTTCCGGTGAGTTTTTGGCTCCTTCTCTAACCCCTTACGCCTTTCTTTCACCTTCGCATCTCATTTTTCTAAAAAAATTCTCTCCCTTGCCCGTTTCTGTTCCTTTTCATTTTTTTCTTTCTGATTTTCGTTCGCTTTTTTTTTCTCTTTTTCTTCAATTTCTTTTATCTTTTTCCGTTTTCTGATAAGTTTTGTCGTTGCTCTTTTGGGAGGTGACGATGTGAGAAGTTTATTTGTATGTGGTATGGGGGTTTCTGTTGAGTTGAACCGTGGCTGTGATGATTGTTTGGTTGGTGGTAGAGCGTCGACGCAGTAACAACGGGTGGCGGAGTTGAAGCAGTGTGTGTTTGTGTGCAGCGGTGACATTGCAGAGTAACAGCTATGACAGTGGCGCTGCATTGGTCGTGTGTATGGCTGTTTGGTCTTTGGCAACACGAGGGTGGTTTAACGCTATCAAGGCAGCAGGTTGGAGGTTGGCGACAGCGCCGACGTCGAGGCAGCGACTTTGGATCCGTTTTGTTTGACGGGTTAGAAGTAGAACTCCCTTTTGTTCTCATTGTTTCCACTGTTTGAGTTTTGTTAATGTTTGTATCAAATCATCCTATATGTTTGGTTTAGTTAGTTCGGACATTATTGAAGTCTTTAGGTGTGGATATGTAAACTGTAATGTTGTTTAGGTTGTATGTTAGAAACCTGTTCGTGTCTTGATTAGTATACAAAATTAGATGCTAAGATAAACTAATCATGCGTAGGGTAGCATCAGTGTATGAGTATGTCCATTTATGTATATGAACTGATGTTGTTCACTGGTAAACAATTGTGCTTGAATAGCTTATGCCCTGACTGTGAGGGAGAGTTCCATGAAAAAGCATAAGAGGTTTTACATCTTAATCTGATTATGTGCTAAGCATAATCTGTTTGGTTTAATGTTACCTATTCACTTGTGTTTTCTGTGAATTGCTAAGAGTACCATTGGGGCTCTTTAGGATAGGAATTAAGAGTTCAAAGGGTCAGTGTGACTTCATTGTGGACTCAATTGAGTTAACACTCAATCTGATAGGATTTTTGGTGCTGGGAGCAATTTTGTTTTGGTTAGAGACTAATGTTAGTTATAAGTTTTGGTTCCAACAAGTTGTGGTAAAATCTGAAAAGTGTCTGAAGAAAGGAGTCAAAAGTCAAAATATAAAAAAGGGTATGGACAGCTTTTAGAAGAAAGTCTTTGTCTCTCCTCCTTTTTGCCATTTTTGTGCAAGCTTAGGCATGCTAAAAGTACCTTTCTAGGGGGTAAAAACATTGGCACATGGGTGTGTTTTTCACCCAACCCTTACACCCTTTCTTTGGCCTATTTGAGAGGCCATTCCCTCACGGTTAAAGGGAGGAACTTCACATCTGAAAATACTCTCACTCTCTTTTTTAAAAAAAAAGCACTTTCCAGATCTGGAAAAAGGAGAGCAAATGTACCAAAATACTTGAGAAAAAGATGAGAAAAACATAGAGAAAAGAGTGAAAAAAAGGAGTAGTGAGTTAGTAAATATTACAAAGGGTTTGTTTAGTTGAGGTTTCTGGTTGATTTAGCTACAGTCCGGGCTTGTGTTTGTTGCTGTTTAAAGGTTGTTTCATTTCCACGTTGCTGCCTTGCTACACTATAGGTATTTCTTAAACTTTGCAAGTATATTATATCATTATATGTAGTTCATCAGTGTACGAAGATCCGGATATGTATGAGATGGCCTGTTAAGGCCCAATTGGTAGTAAATGCATGTTTAAATGATGATTCTATTTTATGTTCTCATTCATGTGTTTGTCTGCACGCTTAAGAAAAAACAAAAGTGATTCTATTTTATGTTCTCATTCATGTGTTGTGTCTGCACGCTTAAGAAAAAACAAAAGAAGGAACTTGCAAATTGTGAGTGTAGGGACCATGTTTTCTTTTTTTCATGAGATGCTAAAACTCAAACTTGCTAATCGTGTAATTATACATTTATTAAATCTGGACACATTTAAAACACTAGGCGACATTAGGACATCAAATTGTAAACACTTCGGGCTTGTAAAAGCAGGAGAGGGGCTGCTCAATATTAACTTCTTGTAACTTTACTTAAAGGTCGAGAATTTGAAATAGTTAACCAGTCGTGAATGAGTCGGAGCACTGAAAACTTGCCCATACCAACTAATAAAAATAGTCAGTTATATTTTTCTCACGAATTTGAGAGATAGAACATAAGTTTGATTTAACTGACAAAATACAAGATTAGGCAAATCATAGGCCGAAGCAAGACTATTAATTACTAAGTTTGCTCAAATGTTTACATGGAACTTATTTATATTGGAAATTCGAACGGACATGTGTTCGGGGTTAATTTTCAATAGAGTATCCATCAATGAACGGGCAAAATATTTAAATTAAGCTAAGTGTAACAAAGGTTCAATGTTTACACGAAACTCAGTTACATCAAGATTCGAATGGACAACATGTCCACGGTTAATCTTTAGTAGAGTTTTCGTCAATGAACAAGCGACTTTCATCCAAATCAAAGCGTAACAAATAATAATTTGGCAATTAAACAAACATAAAGGCCGGAGAGCGCCAATAAAGCAACTGTGCTCGCACAGGACTCGAGGGTGCCTAACACCTTCCCGAGAGTCAATCGAGATCCTTACCCGGAACTCTGACGCAGACCACTTACGAGTCATAGGTGTTCCAAGGTACCTCTTTGGTGACTTGGCACACCTTTGAACTATGTCAAGTGGCGACTCCGAAATCTCTAAATAAATGGGTACCTATTAAACACCTAAGTCGCAACCTATTTTTATTATTTTTTTAGTAAAATTTTAGGGCGTGACAATATGAACATTAGGTGGGACGTGCTGTCATTTGAATACAACTAGGAGAAAAGTATTCCAAATAAATTACTATGAATTCTATTCTTGAAAGAAATCCGATGTGCACATGATCTTGCTCGGTGACAAGACCCCAGGGTTTTATTTTAACAAAAAAGTTAAGTATATTCTATGAATCAATCAATTACGTTTCAATGCTAAATAATTGAAGTTAATATGTAAATTCTATGAATACATTTCGTTCTTCAATTAACTCAATAGTTTGACATATTTTACTTGGACAGTTAATATAAAAACATAACTTTCTCCCTTCTACCAAAACTTGAGAGACTATAATTTATGAACGTAGGCGCAATTCGTAAAGTTAAATACTACTAGACATCATTTTCATCTCTTTTCCAGTATAGTTAGTCAACTAGTACCCTCAATCAAATCAGAAGCTAACACAAAACATGGTTAAACAAATATAAGCATGTTTTATCTGACTTAATGTAACTCTTTTTAAGTTTTAAATACCTGGATGATCCCTGATTGGCTTGTATAATAACTGAGAAATAAGCTTCCTCTACATAGCGTGACAACCATACCAATGACTACTGAAATAGAATAATTTCCTAGTATTTAAGTTTTTAAATCCTGTTATGAATATTATATATTTTAGTTAAGAGGGTGACCTTAGCATCTTATTTTGCAGACAAATGATACATCAGGAATCAATGTACCCTTTTGGGATTAAAATAAATGTTAAAGTGTTAGAAAACATAGTGAAGTTTCCTAATTGCTAGGAAGGGGAAAAGGGGAAGAAATTTGTTGAAATGTCAATTGTTCACTCAATTTGAAGTATTAATACTAAGTGAGTGATAATAAAAGTTGGACAGTATGGCCCCAGAACAGAGATTCAGAGACCAAAGACAAATCACACTCATATATTATATATGCCTGTCAAGTTGATTCATTCAAACATCTTCAGCAACACAACTAACTCTATTGATAATTACTCAATTTATCTCCATCAAAGACTTCCAAATAAACCTTAATCAATCCAGCAAGAACACACACACAACATGTGTATAAGCACACACATGTATGTGTGTGATACATAGATACACGGATGCATCAACAACTGTTCTTGCTATAGAGCTTAGCTGAGATAAAATAAATACAAAGAAGAAAATATGACACTGCATGAGTTGGATATTTGTGGGGTGAGGGGAAGAATAGGTTTACAAGGAAGTAAACAAACTATTCTTTCATTTTCTTTCAATTATAGGTAAGAAAGTTCAATAGAAATATCAATAGGAACAGAAATGGAAGAAGATAGATAGTACTATTATATGAGGGAAATCACTTTCTATTAGAAAAAACAATGACCCATACATTAGTCTTCAAGATACAAGTGGTGGTAGAATCCAGTTGCCAACTCTTAAAATTTAATCATATTGCTCACAACTAGTATTAACTCTATACATGTTGCTTGACCCATGAAAACTAATTACAATGGATAGAGACGATATGCCCAATTAACAATCCCTGTTAGTCTTCATAAGTAAAAGAGGCCCCTCCTGCTAAGAATTAAAGATATAGAAATAGAAGAAGATCAGAAAAGAACTTCTCTGATAATACTAACAAAAGAAGGAAATAAAAAAGGATTACTCAGCAAGAAAATGAAAAATTGGCAATACACCTGTGAACTTTTGATGAAAACATACCAAAACAAATGTGTAAATTATGGAAAATCTGCCTCTAAAAGATAATTAAGAGAATCCAATTCCTCCGAAAGGTAGTTATAGTAGGTAGAGATTCAGTTATAGCAGGTAGTTATAGTTGGTAGAGAATCCAATTCCTTTCCAATTCCTCTACCGAGTTTCGAACCATGAAAAGAAAGATTCAGTATCCCAAAAAATGTAATAGTAGGTAGGGATAAGGGAATAATCTATAGTTTGGTCCGGTAATCGAATCAATAGCTTTCCAATTACATTGCTTCTCTTGTCTCCGATCTTGACCATCTTGAGGAAGGAAAGAGGACTCTTTTTTTTTTACTTTCAAAATTTCGATTTTAGCACAATTTCCTTTCTTTGCTTGCAACAGTTCTACTTAAATACAGTATTAGAAAGAGTATGATTCTGCTTTCAAATTTAACTTTTTGACCAGTAATGTTTGTTAAATTACTCCTAACATAAATATATCATGCTCACTCCAAGTATGACCTTGTTCACAAAGTGAACAAATCAGAGCATTCTCACTAAACGAATTCTGGTCCCAAGTCTTATCACAAAATCAGAGAAGCACATGGAATGAACAGATAAGATATCTGTTCATCCATAGAAGGAAATGATACAGATGCAAAGGGATTACATTGCTGCATCAATGAAACCCCCTTATAGCAATGCAGAATGCCAGGAGAAATCTAAATATTAGAATGACAGTAGCTGCCATGTTATAAAAGTGTGTCAAAACGGATTCAATTGCATAAGAGCATTAAACATAGAACGGGCCACCATCAAGCTTGGGTGTAGTTCTAAACCCGAACAAGGTTTAGAGTAAGGAATTGAAATTAAGCACAAAAATAATAAATTCTGATTCAGGAATGGGCACCAAATGTAAATTGCGCCTCACAAAGCACTTGGTGGGCATTCTAGTTACAAAAAAAACCTCAACTCTTTTATTTCTGCTGCTTCTACAGGAGCTGGTTAAATGAGACAACAAAATAAAATAGGCAACATATGTGCTTACATGTTGAAGTACAGCTATGTTTCTTGACTTATCATCCATGAACTCTAATCCACTGCAAAAGTGCTGTAATATCATTCCCAACTGGTTCTTCTCTTGGTATCATCGGCTCCTATTCCAAAAAGAAAAAGCAATTTACATATTGGCATTTTGTATTAATAAGAGCTGACTGTTATCTATAGCAAAACAATATTTACAACATAACAGCTGGGACACATCAATCAAAATAGTAGTAGTTTATTTTCATGACTGTATATAAGATCTTAACTGTTCTGGAAGAATCATCCAAAAAAAGAGGATTTTTCGCAATTCTTATAGTTTTCTCCGGCCCTATGTTAACACTCTACCTGTGTAGCAAACTCTTTGACTGCTGCATACTTCATCAACTTGAACAAGTAATTCAAAAGTATAAATGTACTTACACTCAAAAGTTGCCCAGCGAGATGGAGGCACAATAGTGCGATCTTGTTTTGCTTCTGAGGCATAGAGTAAAGTGAAGAGATCTTTTGAAGTATCATTGTTCTTCACAGATGGGATGCTGCTGAGACCTTGTTTTGGTGGTAAATTAAGAATTTCATCCATCGTGTCCAAAGAAACCTGCGAAAGTGCAAGTATTTCTTGGAATAAGGTTTTCTTGAGCCAAGCTTGACAATTAAAGAGTCCAGGAAAAAGATGTACTTTAGCCAGAAAAGATTGTATCAGCATGTTGCATTTGACTGTACGACTTGCCATACAGTTACAGTACATAATAAAAAGATTGTTGTGAACGGAATTATAGAAGATTAAGTAGGTAAGGCATATTCCTGTCAGTTAAACCTAAAAGAACTTTATTTCCATTGTAGAAACTAGACACATGTAACAAATTACAGAATGTGCAGTACCCCACGGGATCTTGTTGTTGTAGGAACTTGTGGTGGTTGTTCACTGAAAACGTCCTCCTCCAAGGAATATTTTCTTGCTTTCCTTGGAATACCAGCTTTTGCTCCGATTTCAGTTGTTTCAACAACCATATTTGATGGTGCTGGTTGAGAGGCATATCTAGAAGCCCATTTTTTGTCCTGATACCTGGCGTCGCAATGAAATTTATGCAAAGGGAACCGTAATATAGCTTTAATTTGAAAAAACCTTGTCAGAGCATAAGATAAGTTTTTGTGCAGAATTACTTGGTCCGAATAAATTTTGCAATGTCGCTTCTATCTTCGCTTGCTGGTAGTTCTGCCTCCCAATAACTGTTTGATTTCTCATTACCTACACCTGCGCAACAGAACATGGACCAAGAAGTATTGTTGTTAGCCTCCTATGTATGTTATGAAGTTTCAGGAATTCAAGGAAAAGGTAACCAGAATATCAAAGCAAATGGCATGAAATAGGGCTCTATTTGGTATAAAAAGACACATTTCCAAGATGCTTTGCAAGATTTCTTTTTCCATAAACTTCTTCGGAAAAAGTTTTCAACTGGAGAATACTTCACAGTACTACGGAACAAAATAGCATCGCTCTCCCCACACAAAAAAAAAAAAAACCTCCTTTATTTATACTTCTAATTCCACTTCTATGACGGCTGAGTGAAAACTGAGTATTAGATGTTACAATCCAACTTATCTATCGCATTTTTGATAGTTGAAACAATAGTGTATTAATGTATGAATAGTTAGTTTGGATAATGTAATAAAAGAATTATAATTATAGTTGAAGAGTTAGTTTGAAATTTGAATAATGCAATGAACTTGAATACTTGAAGGTTTTGAAAACTGTACAAAAGAGGAACTGCGTACAATTTTTTGAACGTACCAATGAGGAAGAGGGAGTCCCTCTTTCCCCAATTATTCAGACAAGCTTTTCTTCTTTCCTAACAATCCCCTCAATTGGGCTTCCTTGCCCACTGAGGAGGATGAGGAAGAAAGTAACTTATTTCACTGAACACTATTTCATGAATCTTTTTCCAGAACATATGTACAGAAGCACTAGCCCTTACTCCCCCTACTCCTCCTTCCCATTCCTCCGTCCCTTTTCCCCTCCAACACACAAAAGCTAGCCCAAATTCCACAATCTGAGCTGTCAACAATGACTAGTTAGTAATTGAACGAAGATTAGTATCCTTCTGCAAGCTATGAAATGCTCTAAGGATGAGACCTGTGTAGAATACTTAAAAAGCATCATAACTAAGCTACTTGGTTGGGGAAGTTGAAAAGTGACTAAAGTTCATTAAAGTTGTGATATCTTTAGGTCTCATGATTACCTAACGGTGTCTGGAAAATGTGCGCACGTGGGGTGTGCACAGAGGGATGAAGATGGAAAAAGGGGAAGGAGGGGGAGAGAGAGAGAGAGAGAGAGAGAGAGAGAGAGAGAGAGAGAGTTACATTGCATGAATGCAATCTGCTCCGGCAGCCATGTGTCTAGAGTTGTTGACCTTACCTATCACAAGCAAGAAGCATGAGAAACAGCTATTAACATAGAAGATTAAGCATTCAGAACCCATATCCAAATGTCATAAAAACACATAAAGTGAAATACACAACTTTTTTTCTCTGGCCTGAAAACACATAACCTGAAAGGCTCATCGCAAGAAGTCCCCTTTCTCTTCAATTTCTGACCACGGGCAGTACTAACTAGAAACAAATATTCTAAGGAAAACTATCTCCTAAAGATAAAAATGTAAGGAAAAAAGCAGTTCATACTAATTCATTCATACATTTCTAAAATATATATAGCCTAATAAGAATACACAAATATGAAAATTTAGAACATAACTGTTAGATTAGACCTGCTACAACTTATTTATGAAGGTATTACATATATAAGAGACTGCTGGAAAAAGGTGCTTGAGGTTGTCAGCAAATCAAACTCTTAGCTTTCCCCCCTCGTTGATAAGTACGAAAAAAACATAGTTACCTTAGCAGGGGAAGCCATTTCCATTAATAGACAGTCCCCAAGAATCTCATGTTACTCCGTAGTACTTAGTAGATACAGCCCTTTATGCAACAGAAGTTAATTTTTTGCTTCACCATCCATATCTGCCCATCGTACTCTACATTTAGTGAATACAGGGTTTATAGTTTTCACTTTGCTTACTTGGTATTCAGGTGGCCATTATCGAATTCCATGACGACCTTTTAAATGCATCTCTAAACCGCTAAAATAAGTTATTGGCGTCGAACTGTTTCTCATTCAGATTGTTTTGCAAAAATTCAAAAGCCCACAGAAATCAAAACTGTGTTTCACCTTGTTGAGTTTCTGTAACTACTTAACGATGGGGTAGGATGCATTTGATAGTCAAACTTTTCAATGTAACATGAAAAAAACATCTCCGACTGTTCACATTAATAAAAGTTACAGTTATTCATCATAAAAACTTTAGCAGATAAAGTGTATTACCTTTGAGATATGTACCCCAAGACTCCGATGAATTCCTGAACATTGCAGGCAGATGAATATTCCGAGGTTGATACTTGCCCACCTTGGGGCCCTGATAAAACATATCAGAAACTATCAAAATGCGATTAGACTAACATGTTAGATGAAATGTGCTTTAGCATAGCAACACCACGAATGAGTTATATAGAGACTGAACAATCAGTTCAAAGGAGAATCACATAGTCCGTGAACATTGTGGAATGATATACATCTGGCTTATTTCTGAACCTAGTAAAATTCTATATGGTCATAATACTCCACTAATAGCTGCAAAATGGTTGCAGAAAACGCACCTTCCGCGACAATCTGCACATTCCTTATTTTCTGGAAGCTTAAGAAGGCCCTCTAATATCTGCAAGTAGCGAAAAATACACACTAAGCTAGAAAATCATACATAAGTGCAGAAAAAGATAAAAGAGTTTGGATCATAAATATATAAATGCTTCCATGTAATATCTAGAATAATATGTGGAGGAAATATATGTAATGCACATATCTAACTGAAAAGCATTATGCTTGATTTCATGAATATGTAGTCTTCCCTCTCATTTATTATTTGTGTCCTCCTCGATCAGAAATTGCAACCATTATCCAAACCGTAACCTTTCAAGTATTTTATTTAATACTAGCTTTTAAACAACTTGGAAAAAGGTAATTGCTGATAAATTAGTGGTCAACCATGATCTCAGGTTCAAATCCCAACTGAGGCAAAAACACGATGGACAGAGTTACGTAACACGCGTGCTGGTGGGAGGTAGCAATGAAACTTTTTTCTCTTTGATAAAAAATAGATTAACTACCAATGCAATTCCTTTATAACATTGACGTATAGGAGTACAAACATTGATGAAATTGTATTACTACTTCAATTGGTAAAGTAGAACGTCAGGTAAAAAAATAAAGAGGTAAATAACCTTAGCATGCTTGGCATTAAGCTCCTTGGAAACGGAAGCCTTGTCATTCATGGCTGGCTTGCTGTTTGAACGACAAGGCCCTTGCTGATCAGAGAGAGAAGAAAGAGACAAGACTATTGTCCCTCTCTAGGTCTCCTTGTCATGGAGGAAACTCTGGTGAATGGCTCTACACATTCAAAGGAAACAGTTATTTTACATTCCTTAAACCGCGCTTCTTTCCTAACGCCAACTCCCACACACGTCTTATGCCAAAAAGTTAAAGTTACTCGCACCTGTTATTTACATCCCTCAATCAAGGTAAAAACATGTATGTTTGTTACAATTTTCATGGCTGCTGCACCGAGATCTCATTTAACTATTATAGTCAAAATGTTCAAAGAATACATATTAAATTTAAAATTTTAATAGATTTTTCATATTATTTTCTAGCCGAGGGTCTATCGGAAACAACCTCTCCATCTTGGTGGGGTAACATCTCACCCTCCCCTCACCCCCACTTATGGGATACACTGGATATATTGTTGTAATAGATTTTTCATATTTCATTAATTAAAAATTGAAAAGGTTAATATATTTATTATTAATAAATCTATAACTAATCAACCGTATCAATAAAAAAATTAAAATATAAGGAACACATGCATTTAAAATTAATAGAAACTATAAAAAAATCATTTTTAATGTAAGAATTTTGCAATTATAGGTTTTTCCGTAAATTGCAGTCTCTTAGTAACAGTATTACGCTTGATTTGGCGATGATTTTTCTCCAAACTTTTAGCAAAAGGTATTAAATAGTTTTCCTTGAGTTTTTTTTTTTGGAATGAATGTAAAAAATATAATTTATTTATGTTATGAATGATCATCATAACTATATTATATTTTATTTTATACAAAATATTACATAATATCTAATTGTGGCCGTTATAGAGAAGTAATTTTATAAAGAGTGTGACGCTATAATGAACATCATTACTGTTATAAATAGAATGTTGTTATAGAGGTAAAATATAATATGAAAAATCGGTTCTGGAGAAAATTAGGTCATTATACTAAAATGTTGTTATAATAAGGGGATGTTATATAGAGGTTTGACTGTACTGCTATTATTTAATTTTGAGTAAGTAATAATATGTATTTTTATTTTTACTTTTAATTAAGTTATATGTGTTCTACTTATGATTTTTTAGTATTAAAGTAAAATTTGCATAATTTGATATAAAACATTGAGTGCAAGCACATATTACTAATTTAGTCACCTCCCATACTTTTTTATTATGATGGTACATTATATAAGTCGATTTACTAGACTGCCATATATATATATGATAAATTTTATTGACGTTCAACATTGATCTATTGCACTAATATATGTTACAAAGTTAACTCTTGTAACATAAACTTTTACCGCGGAGATAATGAGAATAGAGTCGAAAAATGCTAAATTCAATCTTGATATGTAACACAAGTACGTTTTCACTTTCACCAACAAAACTCACGTTTCATAATATTTAGGTGGTAACGCTTAAAAAATGTATTACTACTATTTGTAAGGCATTTTCCTGCACCAACATAACTCACATTTCATATTGCTATTCCTACATGATTAATTTCACTAATAGTCAGTCAACTTTAATTTATTGCAACCAGATTGTAAAATTAACGTTTGTAGCATAAAGATAATTCAAGATGGACCAACTAGACATGGTAGTTCAGAAGGCAGTTCATGTAGCACATGTGAAGGTTATATTAGTTTGATTGGCAAAGGGATGCGATAGTTTTTTGGGATTTTTACACTCTATATTCATGAAATTTAAAATATTATTTACAAGTCATACTCATTAAAATGTATATTACTTATAAAATTAAAAATATTTATCCAACCTATCCATTTATTATTGTATACTTTGTTATGTCTTATATGTGTATATCTTTAAAGTATACTTCATAAATTATGGTATACAAGTCTGGAGGATCATTTATTACTGTATACTTTGTTGTGCCTTATATGTGTGGGTATACCTTCATGGTATACTGCATAAACTATGGTATACAAGTCTGGATGAATAGAGTGGATAAATAATTTATGGGTAGGAGTGATAAATATGAAATTTATGGGTAGGAGCATGTAAATATTTTGATGGGTATTTTCGTAAACTTCCCTAGTTTCTTTTACTACTCCCTCCGGTCCATATTATTTGATGTTTTGGGTATTTTCACGGATATTAAGAAAATATTTTTTAGAAGTAATTAGCAATTTAAATGACTATAGTAGCCCTTATTCAAGCTATTATTACTTATCATTTTGTTCAAAGTCATTTATTAGCAAGGGTGACATTGTAAAATTTTATCTTGATTTACGAAAAGATCAAATATTGTGGACAAAAAAAAAAGTTAAAATATCAAATAAAGTGGACCGGAGGACTAACATTTTCATGAGGAGTAATTTCATATAGCTCATGAAAGTAGAATTTCTCCAGGAGCACTGAGATCCCTCCAAAATAAATTATTTTGGAAAAGGAAATAAATATAGATAAAAATTAAAATTGCCTGGCTAATATATAGGATTCAGCAAATAGTGACGTTCTAAATGTTAAATGAACCTGACTTACAATAGCCTCTTTAATTTCTGTTAGTAACTCGAAATTTTGATTTTTTGTTTTATACATTACCTACACGTAATCTGGTCACCTTATCCCAAACAACAATGAACAAATTTGCAACGTACAACAAACCTTTTTATTTTTCCCGTTTCTGATCTTTTGTCGGGTTTATAGTATGTAGAAATGATATAACCAAATGTGCAACTATAGTGAGTTGTAAAGAACAAGTATTAGTATTACTCACGTTAATCACATTCATAGCCATGCTAAATACTCTAATTAGAAAAAAGAAATATTGCGTTGCCAGCCAAAGAGTGTCTTAACCTAAGATCAATACAAATCTATGAAAGTACAAGTCTAGTAGTAGTTGAAATGAGAGGTAAATACTTATCGCACCCGGTGTTTACACCAAATCATGCAAATTAACTATGGTAGTTAAAATTTAAAGTATAAATTCATATCACTTAACCATGATTAAGCAATAGATGGATGTTTGTAATACACGTGGCTTGCCTTTATTGGCTTGGTGTAAACACCGGGTACGGGTAAGCTTTTACCGTTGAAATGTCATCGTAAAATCGTATAAAGTAACAAAAGCTTACTACGGTTAAACTTCCTTAAAAAGTAAGATTTGTAATCTTAAAATAAAGTGAACTGATTGTATAAAAATTACTCTAGACTGCTTATACGTATATAATCTTAAACTCTGAATTTAAAGTTTATATTGTCAAGTCTCCAAAAAAATATTACAGTAATAAGTATTTCTTGACGAAAAAGAGTTTAGAATCTTAACAATAGTTAAAAATGCATGAAAATAAAAGGAATTGAGGTAATATATTGGAAGGACACATGTAAGCAATGGGTACGTTCTATGTCTGTTGTTATAATCAGTACAAATTCTTTTGTAGCATTTGAAGAGTCTGCAGACTCTGTCACTCACCTATATGCCAATACTGTCTAGCTACTTTACCACTATCATATTTCCCAGTGCCAGACCAGTAGTAGTACTAAAGTATTTTTTGTTTTTGCATGTTAAAGTTAAAATAAGCTTTCTCCGCACACAAAGAAACAGAGAAAATGACAGCTTTGGTTTATCCAAGATTGATTTGTTCTTTTAATAGTTTCACTTTTGATCATTAATTTCTCAAGGGACCTGTGCTAACTCCCAAGAAATCAAGGTTTGTTTTGCTTCTTTTCTTGTTTCCTAGTCTTGATTTTTCTAATGCAAAATTCTGTTGTTCTTAGCTGAAAAATACATAAGAAAGTTGTTGGAAATGTAAATATAAGGAAACTTTGTTTGCTTGTTAAAAAGTAAACTTTATTTATCAAATAAAGGTCTTATGTATACAATGGTTTGTTTAATTTCTTTCCAACATTTTCTGGTCCACAATATGTGCTTTGCATGGTTTATTTGGACTGAGTACATTCATTTAGAGGATAAAGAGTTGATTTTTGTGTTAAATTTAGTGTCCTGAACTTATTTGGCTAGTTAACAGAATCAAATTTATCTCAGGGCTGTGAAAATGAAGAAGGAACTTTGGTTTCCAAGTGGTGATATTCTGTTTGAAGTACTACCTCAATTTTATACTAAGGACTTGGTGAAATTGAGATGTGTGTCAAAGGAATGGCAATGTGTTATATCTGACCGCGCTTTCATCAAAGCTCAGTTGAAAAAGATTGAACCCCTCGCTGGTTTCTTTTACCAAGGTAATTATCAGTGGTGTGATGAAGATTCTGACTGCATTAGCTACATACCTGTAGCAAAAGCTACCATCCATAAAGGTGTTCTTAGTTTCCTACCAGAAAGTGTTGTCATCCTTGATTCAAGAAATGGACTTGTTTGTTGTCGAAGTATCTTTCCTTGTCAAGATCCCGTGATCTACGTATGCAACCCTTTGAACAAGGATTGGAAAGTCCTTCACTGGCCTAATCCTTCCAAAGAAAACAGCGTAGCCTTGGTTTTTGAACCATTGAAGACTCCGACTGGTGCATTGACAGATTTTAAGGTTGTGATAGTTAGTCAAGAAGAAACTGGCGTTGAAGGGGGTGGATACTTTTCTTTTAACATATATTCATCAGTAACAGGAGTATGGAAAAGATCAACAGAGATTTGTTTTTGCAATTACAACATGCTAAAAAAGGGATGCATATGTGTACAGGGGATTCTGTATTGGCTTATTGATGGAGACCAAATCCTCATGTTTGATCCAGAAATTGAACTGTCTTGGTTGATTATGGTACCACTCCCAACATATCAATTCAATTTAAATCACGAGATGTGCATGGGAGAAGCTGAAGGGAAGCTACATTATGTGTTATTATGTGAGCATGGATTTCAGTTGTGGGTGCTTGAGGATCGCTTTACGTCTCAATGGGATCTTACTTTTACAATCTCATTAGAAGAGCTGGAAAATGAAAGCAACAAGTCTCTGTACAGGATAGCTGAAAAGTTGTCAAAAAATACTGTTACTTTTGCCCCTTGGATTGGGACTCTAGCTTTCAAGGATAAAATCTTGCTTATGAGGGTTGGAGTTGATATCTATCTGTATCACTTTGAAACAAGGGAAATGAGATACCTCTGCAGCCTTTCTTCGCTGGCACCGAAGCCTTTTCATTTTGCCACTGTGGTTCCCTATGCGATGAGCTTAGTTCCACTTGCTTAGGCGTAGGAAAAGCCACTCTTTTCTCCATTCTCCTTGGTTTAACAATATAGGTAGGCTGCTAGATTAAGTGCTCTTTGGATATCTTTCGTATATACAACAGTTTTTGTTCCATCCGTGGCGAGGATCATGTTTATAGAGGCTTTTGTTATGCAGTTTCCGTATGGAAGGCATCTGATGCTGAGACTTGGACATTAAACAGGAAAGTTACAATTACTAGTACATCTTAAGTTACTATTTTGAGCAATTATATCAAGTTTCAATGTACATTCTGGCAAGTCCTTTGTGAATGTAGAGATGAAAAACATGACTGATTATGAATTGCATGTCTTGGTTATTTTCCTTCTCCAAGTGCCTTTTGTGTGCTTTTTTTCTTTCAATAGTATTGTTTGTGAAAGTCACTAAAAGGAAAGTTTAACTTGATGCCTGTTACCACTTATGAAAAATGACTGGATCTAGCATGGCCTGTTGCTGTGACAAGAATTTGAGTTGTGTCAAGACTATAGTTTGTATTCAATATTGATGATCTTGTTGTTTTCTTGATTAAATTTTCCTTCGGCTGTTTTCTTTCGATTTAATCTAGCCCGTACTTACATTAGGCTGTATTGTTTCAGTATAATCTTTTCTTGTTTAATATTCTTGAAAGTGTGCCACACCAAGAAAGCAAGACAGGTTCTCATTTGTACACAAGACATAAAGTGTATGCTGAATTTATAGTATCAAGATTTTTGTGAATTCTTGGTCCTTGGCATACCAAAAAAACATATGCTTCTTCCTAAAGTCAGAAAGTTTACAGCTTTACATGTAACACGAACTAGTTGTATCCCTAATGAATCACCTTCCTGTACATTTACATCAAACACGGGATTCATATGGGACAAGAACCAGGAGGAGGAAGAAAGCAAATATTCAAATATACTGCGTCAGTGTGTTGCTACATATAAGTTAGATAACGCCAAAGCCATTCATGCAAAAATACTAAAAAACCCCTTTAGCATGTCTTCATTATACCTACACAACCATCTTGTAAATGCGTATGTGAAGTGTGGTGACATGGCGAACGGAGTCAAACTGTTCGATGAAATGCCTCAGAAAAATGTGGTATCTTGGACTGCCCTCATTGCTGGCTTTGTGCAAAAGGGATTCCCTGTTGAAGCTTTCTCTTTGTTTGATCGTATGCACCTAAGTGGAACGAAGCCTAATGAGTTCACTTTTGTGAGCGCCCTCCACGCTTGCTCATTTGAGGAATTAAACCTGACTCACGCGTATCAAGTTTATGGACTAATCACAAGACTTGGGTTTGAGTCTAATGTTTACTTAGCGAATGCTTTTTTGACAGCTTTGATTAGGCACGGTAGATTAAGTGAAGCATTAAAGGTTTTCGAGTGGTGTTTCAATAAAGATAATGTAACTTGGAATGCAATGTTAGGTGGTTGCATGCATTTTTGTTGCTCTGAGGTACCAAGGCTTTGGTACAAAATGATCCATGAAGGAGTTGTGCCAGATAACTTCAGTTTTGCTAGTGTTCTTACTGGGTTGGCAGAGCTTTTGGATCTTGATTTGGGTGTGCAAGTTCATGCCCAGCTTGTTAAGTCTGGTCATGGAAGTGAGATGTGTGTAGGGAACTCTTTGGTGGATATGTATTTGAAAAATCGAAGCTTGGCCGAGGGTTTCAAAGCATTCGAGGAGATCCCTTTGAAAGACGTTTGTTCCTGGACACAGATGGCAGCAGGGTGTTTGAATTGTGACGAGCCAATTGAGGCTCTCAGGGTCATTGGAGAAATGAGGAGGGAAGGAGTGATGCCTAATAAGTTTACTCTAGCAACTGCTTTTAGTGCATGCGCCAATACAGCCTCTTTAAAAGAGGGTGAGAAAGTTCATGGCTTGAGGATCAAACTTGGGGATGACATTGATGTCTGCGTAGATAATGCATTGCTTGACATGTATGCCAAATGTGGTTGCATGGATGCTGCTTTCATGGTTTTTCAATCAATGGAGGAACGAACTACTGTTTCGTGGACCACAATGATTATGGGATATGCCCAAAATGGATATCCCAAGAAAGCTCTTGAAATATTCGATCAAATGAGGCAGGAAGGGGCAGAGCCAAACTACATTACCTTCATATGTGTTCTTTATGCTTGCAGCCAAGGAGGACTTATTGATGAGGGATGGAAATATTTCACTTCAATGAGTCATGACTATGGTATTCTCCCCGGAGAAGATCACTATGCTTGTATGGTGAATCTCCTTGGACGTGCTGGCCGCGTCAGAGAAGCAGAGGAATTAATCTTGAGCATGCCATTTCAACCAGGTTTATTAGTATGGCAAACCTTGCTTGGGGCATCCCGGCTACATGGGGATATGGAAACTGCAAAGCGAGCAGCAGAACGAGCATTACAAGTCGACAAAGTTGATCCTTCAATCTATGTGTTATTGTCCAACACATTTGCTGGTCTACAAAACTGGGATAGTGTTGGAACTTTGAGGGAATTGATGCAAACGAGAGATGTCAAGAAAGTGCCTGGTTCCAGTTGGCTATAAATGAAAATACATACTTCAGGGATGCCAAGAAAGTGCCTTGATGGATGCAACTAGTTGCAAAAATGTCTGTCCTGGTAGTGCTGTTCAATGCTCTTGGTTGCAAATGAATCTCTGAGTTTCTTTTCATTATCTTTTGCAAATTTTATAAGCGATGTTTAGAAGGGTCAATTTGCATCTCCTTGTGTTACATACTCCTGCCATATTACACCCTAAAGTTCCACTCAATCTCTTCTTTGTTTAAAGTGAAAGGGACATACAGACAAAGTTGTTTTTATAGGGTCCAGTCACTTAGGCTGGAACAAGGAACTCACGTGAATTCTACAACGTGTCTTAGAACGCAATGCTTTACTTCTCCAACATGTTAACTTTTCGGACTTACCAAACAAGAATTGACTTAACTTAGAAAGCAATTATTACTTGGTCTTCCCTTAGTTTAGCCATTACTCGGGGTTGAGACAATGTGAAGGAAATGTATAGTTGATGGACAATCTTATAGGTTTGGCAGCGAAACTAACATTTTGACACGAAATTTAAGTTATACACACTACTATCAATGCAAATTAATGGCTACTCGTATTACACTTGACATGAAAAGTTGCACGTGTCATATGTCATTATACGATGTAAAATTATAAATGAATACTTAGACAAATCAAATTACAAATAAATAAGATAATGGTAATTTTTGGAGTAGCTGGTAAAGTTGTTTTCGTATTATCTACGAAGTAAGTTGATGTCCCCCTATCACCACAACCCCACCAATCCAAACGCGACTACTCATTCCTCCAAATATCTATTTATACTCGCAGTTACACCCACGCGCCTCTTTTCCCTCTTTCCTCACAATTTCCCCATAACTTTTCTCCCTCACATTAATTTCCCCTTTTTCTTCTCTCTCTAAATTTCACTCCCAATTTTCTCATACAAAAAAATATTTGAAAAATGTCGTCGGCCGGAACTTATAGTGGCGGAGGTGGCGGAGCCGCCGCGGTGAATCAGCCGCAGAATTACTACTGTTACCAATGTGAACAAACGGTTACGATTACAGCATCTCCAAATTCAGAACTGAGTTGCCCTAATTGCAACGGTACGTTTCTAGAAGAGTCCGAAACCGCTCCACCTCTTAACCCTAATAATAATGATGATATTAATAATCCAATTAATCATCCTTTTTTCTCCGCCGCCACTTCCGATAGCTTCCCTTTTGCCTTCGGCGGCGGCAGCGGTGGAGGAGGAGGATTTCCGATGGTGTTTTCATCCTCCGCTTCCGGTGGTGCTGTCGGTTTCGATGATCTATCCGCCTTGTTCGGCGGTATGGCCGGTGGTGGCGCCGGCGCCGGTCGAGCCCCTAATCAATTCGATCCTTTTGCTTTCCTCAACAATTATGTGAATACTATGAGAACAGGTGGTGCTAATGTTCAGTTGATTTTTGAGAACCATCCTGGCGGTGGTGGTGGTGGTGAGTTTAGGATTCCGGGGAATTTAGGTGATTATTTTCTTGGGCCTGGACTTGAACAATTGATCCAACAGTTAGCAGAGAATGACCCGAATCGGTATGGTACACCACCGGCTGCAAAATCTGCTGTTACCGGGCTTCCTGATATTAAGATTACTGTGGAGTTGTTGAATTCCGATTCGTCTCAATGTGCTGTTTGTAAAGATACTTTTGAACTCGGTGAAGAGGCCAAGCAGATGCCTTGTAAGCATATTTACCACAAAGATTGTATTTTGCCGTGGCTCGAGTTGCACAATTCTTGCCCTGTTTGTCGCTATGAACTGCCCACTGATGATCCTGATTATGAGAATAGGAGAACATCACAACAGCAGAACACGAATACGAACACTAATAGGAACACCAATGATAGTAATAATATTAATACGAACACCAACAACAATAGTGCTGGTTGGCTATTTGGAGGTTCAGAAAATGGAGGTAATCAGGAGAATTCTCAGACACCGAGGACAGTGGAAAGGAGGTTGAGGATATCATTACCATGGATTTTCGGTGGACTTGGATCATCACCTGCTGAGACAAGCAATAGTGGAGGAGGAGCGAGCGGCAATAATACTAACAATGGCAACAATGCTCCTGGTGGGGGAGAGAATCCAGGTTCTGGAGGGCAAGCGAGGCAGGAGGATCTCGATTAAAGTGGAGTAGAGTTCTTGAGGTTTTCTCCAAATCTTGTATGTCCATAGTTGTTACATTGTGTTTTCTTGTATGCTAGTATCTGAGAATTACAAGTGCCCAATCCTTGTAATATATGGGAATTTCGGGAAATAATGTTTTTGATTGTTGATCATTTGCTTTACTTATCCTCGGGGTCTTGGTGTTTTTATCAAGTTAGTTAATTTGCTCTTGTTGGTGTATAGGAACTGATTGAAATCATGCACATTACATATGACACAAGGTCTCTAAAAGAAGAAATATGAGACAAGAGAGGGTGTTCGATGTATGTGGTTAAACAAGACCTTTCGCATGTCAAGCCACTACCTTGAACATGAGCTTTGTTTGGCTTTACCACCTTTATCTTTTTTTCATCTTTGAGTGATGAACTACCAACAAAGGTGGCACTTTCTATTTTATTTTGGATATTCCTTCACTCGAAATAAGCTCCTGGCTTGTGTCTATCACACTCAAAAGTCCCATGCTGCTTCTGTTGATTTAGTTCACGTAATGGCAGGGTCCCTGTGATGATGGATCCGTAGTTTTGGAAACTTGTTTTTCCGGTTTCCTGCTGTTCTCTTCATCGACAGCTTTATAGAGTGTGCCACAATCTGCTAAGTAATCTTGCCTTCTCGATTCAACCAGAGGGCTAATCTGTTCAGCCAAGCGATTTTTTTGTTCTTGAATCTTGGCCAAATCAAGTTGATCAAGTCTCTTTTGATCTCAGACCAATCCTCTGGATCTTTCTTCAACCGCGGGAAGACTTGGTTCTGTCGACGAGCTATCAATCTTAGTTGCTAGGTCCTACTAAAATGTATTCTTAACCTACATATAGTGAAACCAGTGACATTTTTCACTGTCTATGACGTGTATTATGTTTTCTGTCCTTATGTCCTTGCTGAAGATTTGTTTGGGGGGGGGAATGTGATAGGATATGTGTTTTACTGAATAAAATGTGTATGCGGAGTCAAGTGTGTAATTCAACACTTTACTTGGCTGAATATTTCATTCTATGCCTCTATAATTCAGTGCCTTTACTTTGTGATGATTATTTCGTTATTTTTTATAATCTTGTTTTTCAAGAGGTAGGGGGGTGTCTCTTTTGCTTCCATCTCTCCCATATTGCCACTGGAATAAAGTTTATCAAAGGGTCTGCATATTGCTACTTTTGTTCCGTGCTCTGTTTTTGTCATTCACCATACTAGTATAACTGCATTTTAATATGCTCTGGTACAGGGATAATCGTGTAACGTGCCTTACGATCAAATTTAGCTGTCTGATATCTAGTTTTGAGACCCTCACTTCATAATTCATAGACGTACTTTGAACGTGTTCTAATCCAATATCGTCCTGAGCACGTATATTGTTTGTTTTTACCAGGTTCTTACTCTTATAGAAAGCTTTCTCATGTCCTGGTGACTTAGTTCTTAGCAAAAGCAAGATCATAGAGATGAGACCCCTTCTCAAAAGGCAGGAGTGTGGGGAGGGAGGGGAAATGCAGTTGTAGGAATTTCTACTTCTGCATCCCTTCTGTGGTTACAGATTTCAGCAAGTTTTTTACCTCACTGTACCCGACTAGTTGCATGCTCAGCATTGTGAATAAACAATGTATGTGTATCATCGTAGTTCCTGGCTGAGGTGACTTAGGTGACAGTCGTTTATGTGGTCTTTATCATGTTTCAAATTGGTGCTGAAGAGGCTATTTGTATGTTATGTCAATATCTTGGTGGTTATGCAAAATCATGCCTTTTCTGTTGGTGGTGCATGGCTTGCTTATTGGTTTTTTTAATCTTCATCTTCTGGCAGGAGAGCCACGGTGTCTTGAGTATGTACCATGTCGTAGAAGAACATAATACAGTGAGGATTCACACTCAATAATTTTATAGTGTGCAAGTTGTAATAGTTATTGGTAGAACCGTCACTCAAAATTTCCAACTTACACATCCTTCATAGGAGTAGTTATTATTACTTTATATTTAAAAAAAAAATGAATTGTTCCCTCCATTTTCACATTATTGTATATTTTCGGAGACGTGATCTTGTAAATCTCAGCGCTTCCTTATACAGTGTTTTGCTCTTCTTTTCTCCTTTTGAAATTTTATTTGTTGGTACTTGTGATTGTTCCAATTGTGCTCCTTGTTATTATTATTATTATTATTATTATTAGTTATATTTTTTGTATTGCTGTATCTGGTCTGAAACTTCACAGTTGAAAGGCGTAAAATTCCAGTTACAGTTGCTTGGAAGTATGGAATGATTGGCTACCCATGCTTCCCTTAATCCAATCTTTGGGGCTTGGCTAAATACACTTTCAATAGCTTTTCTAATACCCTTTTGAAAGAGAAAAAATTACTTCATCCACATCTTCCATGAAAATACTGCTATTTGCAAATCTCTCAAGGTAAGACATACCTGTGTTCAGACATAAAATAGTTAAGCAATTAAAACTTGAATACTACATTGAACATGACTTGCATGATTTGTTTTCTCCAAATATTGCCTAACTCACTATGGCAGATTGGCAAGAAACAAGAAATTGTTATAGCGGAGTTTGTTTTAATTGAACGCCCTTAGGAATACAATTTGGGTGCATAACCAAGTTTCCAACCTCAAAGCTCTTCAAGAGGTGTGAGAAGCCCTTTGTAATGTCAAAAAAAGGATCAATCCAAGAGTTTATTGTGTGTGTCTCGGTACCAAGTAGTTCAATCTTTTTCCACACTGGCGCAATATGTCTCATATAAATAAATACTACTATTGCCTTCCGACTTATCGCCGATGACAACAGATCCAATCAAAATCATGATATATACGACAAGTTGATAAAATATTATACTAATTAGACATAAGTTCTTTAAGGTCAAATTATAGGAGCTATTGACTCGGATTCTACCAGGATTAGCTGCACGAGGGACTGCTAAATAAAATACAAGTCGCTGTATGTCAGCGGGGAAAGAGTCGGGATAAAAAAGTTTAAACAAATCTTTGATTCAACATAACAAAAATGTGAAATGTTTCTTTCAGACAGGATTTGGACCCTTTCTAAGAGTTTGGTAGGCTTTAGTAACGTTTGCTACTCAAATATGAAAATTTAAGGTGTACGATAGTCCAAGTCACATTTTATCTGCTCGAACGTTATTTCTTTGCATTTCTTTTTTTATTTGATAAAACTGTGAACATTATCATTAACCAACAAAAATAGTACACCTAAAAAGCACCTGAAATCCTGGCTGATTTACCAAGGATAAGCAGGCCACGAACAAAAAGAAAAAACAACCTACTTACATAAGCGATGAACCAAACTACTGCATCTACTGGCTCTTTTTTGAGCATGCTAACATTACTGAGTTGATGAGATTCATAAGCCACTCCATCACATAAATAGCAATCAGGTTCCACTCCTGAAAGGTTCATCTTTATTCTTTATCAGTCTATCTCTGGTGAGTTGTCTTTCCTCAGTTACAGCCTGCAAGACACATTAACAAATCTATGTTTTGGCTGGGAAACTGAGTTTTAGATAAGTTGAGCTACCTCCAGCTTATTCAGGTTTCCCAGCATAAATATAACTCGTAGTCATTGATTTCTTCGCATTTATGCATGAATTTGTTTAACTTTGCGTAATGGTGATAGTGCTCGGAAACTCAAAGATCTCTGTAACCTTTAATTTTTAGTTCTTTATGGAAGAAATAAACTTAGTCTATGTTATTTCAGTTCATTTTTATTTAAATCGAAGTCTTGTCTAGTGTTTTCTGTAATCACAAGACCTCCCTTTAAACTCAATAAGTCATCAGAAAGACCATTCATACATCCACCTTCATCTATTCACCTCTATAAATATGTGATAATGTGACAAACAAGTGGATCTAATAGACTAGCTAGTAGCATGGACCCTTCACTTGATATTCATGCAGAAGTAGAGTTAAATCTTTCCGATTCTTTTTCACCAACACCGACTCAAATTTATTTAACTTCCCCCGTATTTAGAAAAGCTATAATAGCATATATTGCTTCTTCGTTTTCTTTATTCCCTTTCTGTTTTTGGATATGTAGAACAATATTTCCCACTTACTTTTGAAGTAAACTTCCACGCTGTAGAAATATCGTTTGCTTATCAATGTGAGCTATTGGAGGTGCACCAGGGATGGGTTTTGTATATCATCTATTGGAAGGAGCACAGAGGTCGGTGATGCCGAGCAAGTACTTCATTTCGTGTATACTTCCAATTCAGATCACTCAATAATGTTCTTTTAAACTTTATCGTTTGACAGTTATTATGCAACACGAGACCCGATTGACCAACTAACAAGGCAATTAGTAGCAAGAAAGTTTACACTCTCAAACTCGTAAACCAAATGGATGAATAACCGTCATCCTACTTTCAAATTAATCTAAGCACGAAGGGTCTCAGAGAAACAACAGACTTACAAAATATTACACTAGCTCATATTAGCGAGAGAAAGTTGCTACAAAATCTGCAAAAAGAACATCCTTTCAACCACCAAAATAAAAGATGAGAAAGAAAGCAGCAAAATCCATACTATCTAATGCTTTCAAAATTTGAAATCCTCATTTCAGCCAAGTCCCGCAGATATAGAAAAGACACATGTTTACCACCTGTTCTTGGGTGGCTTGACTTTATAAATTCTAACTATCCAATTGGAAGTTGTGAACGCCTCTTCCAAGTATTCAAGCTTGATGTCCTTGTTTCCTATTTCAACTCCCCTGGCTCTATCATATCTGGGCATAAAAGAGATCAATCAGAAAATCAATTTAAAGGATTCCAACAATTTCTCCCGATCTTTTAATCATATAGCTGCATTGAAGTTAAACACGTGTATTGCTGCTGGAACCAATCTGATTTCCAAAAACAACCACGAGACATTTGATGCAAAATCAATGTCTTCAAGCATACAGAAGTGTCTGAAGTATTTTGAAGCTTCAACGATATTTTCTAAATGATAACATTTGCCAAAACTACTTTTACAGGATGATACCAAGTTTTTAATTTCATGTTAACAATCGTCAAAAAGTCTTTTGCACCGTCAGCCAAGAAGCCAAGTATTGGATCTCATTAGGGGAATATAACAAAGTTCCCTTGTCTCCCTGTCAACAGCTTAGGTTTGTTCTATTATGATGTCAGAGACGAAAAACGCCATAACGCATAATTTGTAAACCCTACCGTACCACTCCCAAAGGCAGGAAAATAGGGGGCTTAATAGTTTTGATAGGTATACACATGAGTTCAATGAATGGTTTCCAAAATATCCATCATAAAACGAGCAAACACAATGATTCTTTTGATAATCACAAGGAACAGTGAGGCACGCAACTTACCCAGGAGGCTTGCCATATTCTGTCGTCAGCTCACCAAAGCGATAATAAGATAGCTTGTACCTAATCATGAAATATCAGTTATATAAAATCAACTTATGCATGCAAGTATAAGGAAGTTACCGAAAAGTAAACAGTGAAGCAGGATAAATGACCCACAAAAATTAAACAAAATAAACTTCAGAAACCAAAATATTTATAAAAAAATTATCATAACATATCATAAGATCAAAGGGAACTCACATTAGACAGTTCAACATCTTAGGTGCAGCACCTTTGTCAACACGATACTCGCCATTAACAAGGTAATCTGGCTCTTTGATGACCGGAAAAACTCCGCCACCTATTCTCACCATCCACAAGAATCTAGATAGAAAAAGATGATTGTTAGAATGAAGTCACAAGATACGACAACACTAAAGATAGAAAACAAGGAAAATGAAACCCTATATGCAAATATTTATCAGCATATTTGTGTGCATGAATATTTAATAAGACAGTTTATATACTTAGATGGGATAACAGATTAACAAAAAAAAAAAGGTGAAAAGAATCTCATTACAAGCCTGATACTAAATGGAGTAGCATTTTTGGGTTACACATTAATTAAAGAAAATAAGATACAACGTCAGGAGAAATACTAGAAACCATGTTTTTTTAATTTGAAATCCTCCTTACTTGTTTATGTCGTCAGATGAATACCCAGTTACACCTCCAAACACAACCAGTACATAATCCACATCCAATGATCTCATTATCTCATATGCTTCATCCTCATAAGATGACATTGCTCTTCCAACAGTAGCTATATGTGTGTTGTTCCAGGTATTATTATCTACAATGACAGTCCTGTTTCCCATGGCAGTGATCTGATAACCATAATCCCACCAAGACATCACCTTAGCATCTGGAGGAGTGTTCTGCCTCAGCCAAAAATATGCTTCACGGTAGTCATCGAAGATAACTCTATTCCCATGGGCACCCCTTGCAGCTAGGACAATGGAGGGAGATGAATATGCCTCTGATGTAACCCAGGTACAATGAATTGCATATCTAGTCAGCAGATAGAAAGCACCAACAAGCAAAGCAATTGCTCCATTCCTTTGGTGGGGCAAAGATTGATCAAGTGCACCCTGTTTTAGTCACAATCATTTGAAATAGCAAGTTAATTATAGGATATGGAAAATAGTCCTTATACACAATTACAGTGAAATATATCAGAGCTACACAACCTCTTTTATATGCAACACCAAGTTGGTGATTTCTTCCTTATTGGAAGAAAATGCAGAAATTTGATGAGTTCAATCATATATATAAACAGTTAACTATACGCATAAAGATCAAATGTCATTTTACTTCACTTATTTTCTAAATACCAAAAATAAAAAATTCTTACCTTGCAAAAACAATTCCACTTTCTATTTCATTCTCCATAACCTTTTTAGTGCACAGAATTCAATGCAGTATTTACAAATGGAATTCCAGCCTCAAGGCCCTCACCCTATTATCCATCATATAACTCGAAGTACAAGGAAAAAAACTACAAAAAATCATATTTAGTACCTTCGAGGAAGCCTTTGCGCTAGTTGTTCCTTTACCCGAGCCACCTTGAGCAGGTTTTGTTTTCGTCCTCACCAACTGACTTAAATTCTTGATAGTTGCTGAGACAGCAATAGCACTGATGAGGCATACTGCAGGTGTAGCAACAAGAATCAACCGAACCATGACTCCAGCAAAGTACATGCTGGTAAGACCGTACATCACGATAAATATAGTAGCATCTGATAGTCGTTTGAAGCAGAAATACAGACCCGCCGGGAAAAGGATTAGCAATATATGAAAATCAAACATGAAAGATGACCATGCGGTTGGCTGATGCTCAGAAACAGATGCAATAATGGGAATGTGGTCTTTCGCGTAAGTTGGATCCAGAAGTGAGTAAAACCGACCAGTCCATGGAGAGATATAACCAGAAGCAGTGCCAACTCCAAGAGCAATGGCACCCACACTTATAGCACAAGTCAATGTTATCCTTAAGAAAGCTTGAAACAACTTCTGGTCATTCAGCAGATGTTTCACCCATTCCAAGAAATAAAATACCTGCAACAAGATCAAAACTTAGTATCAAAAACCAGTTGTATGCTTTCTCAAAGCATCAGCAAAATGCTAACAGCAATAATCAGTCATGAAAGAAGCATAAACAGATTAAAAATGATCAATTGCCCGCCAAACAAAAATTTATCAGCCACATTTGATTTTTATGAAAATAATCAAAAAATGTGGAGAGGAAAAAGTGTACCAGCTGAGGAGCAGAAATACTCCTAAAGAAAGAAGTCAAAATAAAATTACATGACCTACCTACCACAAAAGACCCCAGAAAACTAATGGAGTTTGTATCATGAAAAGCATGTAAAGCCCTGGATGATGCTGGAAATCGTGAATGACTACTTCAATGTGATATTTTTGAACAGGAGAAACACGATTCTCTTTTTTATCTGTTTCCATCGCAATAGCACAAGGGACAAAAAGTTACCTGCATCAAGAAAAACACTCCCATTGCTGCCATATGTTCTCCCGACTGTACATGTTGAAAACCCACAAAACGAATCTGCATTGCAAGCAACATTCCTAAAATGTACATGCAGTTGTAAGCAACATATAGCCTCATTGAATATCTCCCAGTAACCAATAGAACCAGCACATAAAGTGGGATCAGATTAATGATAAAGACGTAACCACCCCAAGCTGAAACCATGTAGAAATACCCAAAAGCTGAGGCCAGAGACCAAGCAAGTGACCCAGTATTCACTGCTTTAACGAATAAATAGAAAGTAAGCAACAGCGCAAATATTGCAACCCCCTCATTATCATATGATCCTGCCACCGACCTTGAGATATAACCAGGGCAGATAGCAATCAATGCTGCAGCCACAAGCCCTGCACCCGTATCCCATATCTCTTTCCCAAAGAAATAAGCAACGATGGTCGTGTTGGAAGCAAAAAATGGCGCTGTGAGTACACAAACCTCACGAATATGGACAGCAAACCTGGAGAAAAATGTCATCTTTTTAGCTTTCAGAGAAGAATTCTGCGTATTCCAATCATGCAATGCATGTCTCTCACGTTACAGATCCTATTAGCACAAGGATTTAGACTGAGTGAAATCTGATCTTCACAAACTTGATCAAATTTTCAGATTCTCACAAACTTGACAAAAAATAGTATACTCAAAATTTGGCTAATTTAGCATAGAAACATTTGCATTCTCGATTTGCAACTTAAATGTAAGTAATTACTCCAACTCCCTCTGTCCCAATTTATGTGACACAGTTCCCTTTTACGCTATCCCAAAAAAAATGACACCTTTCTATATACAGACACAACATAACTTGAAAATTCTAACTTTACCTTCAGTGATTATGATTTTTCATATGGCCACACAAATGTCTTATGCCTTGTTTTAGACAACAAGTTTCAAAATTTAGTCTTCCTTTAAACTCAGTGCCCAATCAAACTGGAATGCTAAATATAATAAAACTTTAGCTCCATGTCACTCTTCCAATCGAAAAATAAATACATCTCTCAACGACTCATCATCCAATTCAACATTTCCTAAATTTCTCTAAATATTTATTTTCATCTATACATATATAAATCTCCTCTCGCAATCCTCATTACACTGCTTCCTCATTCATAATTTCCAAATAAATTAAGCAACTTTTAAACGAAACTCGACGCATAATAACAAGTGTATAATCTACATATCCTAGCTAGGGCGACTATTTCTACAAACTTCCAAAATGTACAACAACAACAACAACAACGAGAGGTATAAAATACCTGAGAAATCGAAGAGTCCAATAAATAAAAGCAGCAGTAACCATAAGACCAGGATAAAGAGTACCACCAATAATACGACCAAGAGGATACCAACTCTCGGAATCAAACCAATTCCAAAACTCATAAAAACCTTTCTGAGTCAAATACAAAGTAGTCCTGTAATTAAAATAAGGATCGAATTCATGGATCATACTTTCATATCTCAACACACTAAATAACCTAGTTATAAATGCTAATATATAAACTAGCCCTAAGATCGATATACGAATCAACAGCTCTTGTTGTTTCGTTTTTAACTTTAGTGATTTCAATGAAAATGTTGATGTTAACAGATCCGTTGATTTTTCCATTTTTGCAACCATAGTGAAATTAGATCTAGTGATTAATTGAAAGACACTGGGATATTTTTGGTTGTAATTGATCTATGTTTTTGGATTTTGGTTACATTTGAAGAGTTTGTTGAGTAATTTGGTTAAAATTGCAAACCCTACACTGATAACACGTTATGGTAGTAGTAGGAGTGTGTGATGAAACATGGACAAAGAAGGGATCTGCAGTGCAGTGAAAGTATCGAGTCTGTTGAATTGTCAAACGTGCACTAAATGACATAAAAAAGGACTTGTACAATAGTACAAGGTGTTTTTAGTCAATGGGCTTGTCTCCGGCTTAGGCCCAGTTTCGAAGCATGAACGAGGAAAGTAAACAACTAGCCATGTTTTGCAGAATATTTCACCCAATGTCCATAAAATTGACTAGTTCTGATAGTTTGTCCCCGTTTAAGATGATTTGGCAAAATAGCATCTGTTTCGTCTACGACAACACTTAAAGTTATAAAAGATAACGTGAAAGTAGGTTAAAGGACAACTGTTGTCTAGGCGAGAATATTCAACGACAACTATTGCCTACACAACATGCAACGACAAGTGTTGTTTAGACAACACTTCAAGTTATATCAGAAGAGATTCAAGGGAAAGTATTTCACAAGCAAGAGGGGTCAAAGGCAATTGATACCTCTTAGGAAGTACTTACGAGAAAGAAAAGGTTGGGATGCGTGCATCATTATAAGATTCACAGGCATATTTCCATCAGAAATTTATTCATTAAAGCAAGTGGAGACCATTTTTGCTAACCACTGTTACGGGAGTCTAAACAAAACCAATGACCCTGGTGTCATAGTTTTATAAATAATGCAGCGCTATTTAAATTGCATCATCTATGGACAACACTATCTAAGGCCCCTGAATAATCCTAACTTTAGTCTTTAGGATCTGGATCTGATTTAAATTCAATCTTGAAGTTTTTTTCTTTTGTCTGAGTTGGCTTCTATATCGAGGCAAACTTCAATCACTATAATTGAATTTTGCTTAACTTCAGCTAGTTTGAGCAAAGTTCCATGTTCAAGTTCTGAATCCTTAAGATCAGTGGCTATGGTTGCAAGTGATTTAAAATGGGGTTGTGCCTTAGATTGCACTCCGAAAACAGGCTGCTCGGCGCAATTTGAAGAGATCCAATCCAGGCTTGTGGAAATTTTGGGGGAAAGTGCACGAATAGCCACTTTTTGGTTTGTCTTTACAGTTGGAGGCACTTTTAAAATATTTAGTTTTTAGCTATTTTTTGGAATTTCAATCTTTGTTGGTTAAAATTCAGACCTTGTGGGATGAACATCATACCTGAAGGTGTGAAGATATGAAGTCCAAAGTTGAACTTCATACCTTCATGTATGGAAAGTTCAATCCATAAGGACTGAAATTTCAAAAAGTGACTTGTTTCGTACAACCAAGAAAAAAGTGGCCTGAAATTTAACAGTGGCAAAAGAGGTCTAAGGACAAAATTTTTAAGGAAATTTGACGTCTATGGTAATAGTACTTATGAACAAGTTTGGGGTTTATCCACTTATTCTCTTAAAAATTTAAAACCATTTCATCGTGTAATACGCCAAAGTCGCTGTCAAATTTAGTAAGGTTTGTTATCTCATTATTCAGACGTATTAGAATTTATGTAGTATATGTCTAATTTAAGGCCATACAGGGATATCAAATTTAATGCTGCAGGGCGTATATCTGATCAGATATATCTTTGCTTTAGCCATAGTGGTGTTTGTGGGCCTAAGATTTTTCGTCTTTCGTCAGTCAGCTTGAACTATACCGAAATAGTATAACAGAATTATGCAATTTTTTGTTCTTATTTGTCATTACAAATCTGGAAATGTTAGATGTGCTTTTTTATGAAGTATAATGTTTTCCAGTAAGTACTCGTCTACATTTCAGTGGTGGGCAATGGAAGTTAACAGAGTGGGGGATAAGATAGTAGACCACTAATACTTGTGTTCGTAGAGCCCAACGAGTCATTGATTTGCAAAAGGTAAGTCAACCATAATAAGAATTAAAATACCTGAGAAGTACAATTTGTACCAATTCAGAAAGTTCAAGATAGGTAAGTACTACAAAATTAGAAATGACACTGAGTATGAACAATTTAACGTCTGCTCAAATTCTCTTAACAAGAACATACACTGTAACATCAATCGAAAAGATCATGGATACTGCCAACAAATTCATCAGCCATCAGTTTAACAAACAAGATTTCAATTTGCCTAATTCACGTAGCTACAATAGATTAGCCACTCACCTTCAGCATTTAAACAACATCAGACTAAAAAGAAAAAGAATACACCCACTAGCTGCTAGAATTGCCTGTGAAAATTGATAGGGATAAAATAAAAAAGCATTATTTTAAACAGAAGGTAAACGAAAAAGAACTGGCCACTACCTCCTTGAATTGCAGTCAATGTCAGCTTGAAAATCTCATATACAGGTAACTGTGGTTTATATACTGAGAGTTCTACTCTCACTAAGCTAGAAGTCATGACTCTGTTAGAACATCTCCTTCACTAAACCTCCAAACACCATCATGTTGCCTCTTCAGAACATAACGAATCTTGTAAGTGCTGCAACATGATCACCAAGAAACTTTTAGTTGTTTTATACGAAAATAAACATTGATTTGTTGTGGGGCTAAAGAGGGGGATGGAACTCTCAAATCATGGAGGAATAATTTGAGGAAATGCCGTCAGATAGCTCGCTAGAAGATGCTATAGCAGAAATAGAGATATGAGAGCACCAAAAGCTGGAAACATAAAGAAGTAAATGTTGAGCGCAACATGCTAAATCAGAATTAGCCAAAATCTTAGGGACAACAAATGAAATATTTCAATTGTTCAATCATGTCTGAACTGTCAAGAGAAATTCTTTTTCCTGGCACTCAAACAGTCAAATGACCAGTCAGAGACTTAAGAGTATCTAGGACATGTGCAGGCACAGGCAAACAACTGTCATATCAGAATCCAAAAAGAAAGAAATAACATAGTTAAAATGATGCACTCGGGCAACTTTTCAACAATATCTATTTACCTGTAATAATTTGGGTTCTTGAGCTGCGATTCATCCACAAGTTCAGCTGCTTCCTCCAGGATAGCCTCTATTTCCGCCATCTCCTGACCAGTCCCATCGGTCAAAATATCTGCTCGTAAAACTGACAGTTGGAGCAAAACAAATCTCCAGAAACACGACCTGGCTTTTGCTGCTTCAGACAAGGCTTGCCACTGTTATACAATTAAAATGAAAAGCAATCATAAGTAGGCACTTACGCGGGGAAAGGCATTGGTTTAAGTTTTTGACATTCTGTGGAAGGTCCAACCAGATATTGAAAGACTTACTTGATACTTCACTAGTTCATTGTAACAACTGTTCACTGAATTTAGTAATAAAGTCTAACCGGTTTAGCTAACTATCTCAATTTGAGTTGAGCTGTATCGTGTTGGACAATATGAGAATCAATATTTCAATTTCTTTTAAGTCCAATATTTGGCATAGTGCTACAACGTATTGCACCATATAAGTGAACATGTACTCTTTATCGCATGCAAATGGGTAACCCATATAGGTTAGGGAACACAGGCACATCACGCAAAACTAACCAATGTAGCTAACCTGAACAAGCATTGGCTCATCAAGAACATCAAAGAGACCATCAATATTGTGGTCAGGTCCTAGTGCTTCTGCCTTAATGGTTTGCCATTTCTTAACAAGGGTCTCAGCTTCTTCTATAGGCATTGGCGTTTTGTAAGCTGCTGTTGTGGAAGGTGATAGACCAGCAGCAAAGAAAGAATTTTGCAGAACAGAAGCTTGTGGGTGCCGCCCTATCTGCATTGTGAACTTTGGAAGAAAGTTCCTCAACTTCCCAATGATGCCACTTCTCTTATTACTAGCATTCCTATAACTAGGATCTTGAGGAAAATCCGTTGTCCAGGAATAGGAGCTTGTCCTCGCTGTGTTTGGCCACCAAGCAGATCCATTTGTCATTCTCCAAAACTGCATGTTCATTAGCCTGAAGGAAACAAAGATGACACATCCAACTGACACAACAAAAATTATCTTCTCAACCATGCCATTCAGGCCTAACCAAATTTGCCAAACCTTACGTCCAGCACCCAAATTTCTTTTCAGCTGAACAGAAGGCATCCCAGCAGCATTGCCCATGTTGACCTTGTCCGAGGTTAATGGAGCTTGTAAATTAGGTGGAGCTAACTGCTTTACAGCTGACCCAAGATGTCGTGTAGTATCACCATATGAAACTGGTTCATCTAAAGCTATTTGGTCCCGTGGAATAGCAGGTGCAATTGGTCTATGACTAATATGAGATGCGTTCTGCAAACCTCTTCTGTTTTCCCTGCTCACAAAAGGTCGTTTTTCACCGCGAAAGAAGTTTACCTGTTGCAAATCCTTAGGTTAGTTTAGCTCTACAATAAGGTACATTTTTATAACATGACTCACTAATGATGGAGAACAATCCCGCGTATCCGGGAACAAGCCAAGCACCGCATCCTTCAGCCAGGTTTCCTGGAAATCCACAAATTGTTCTGATGAGAAAATTTTGACTTCAGCTCAACTCAACAAAAGCATTATCCCCGCTAGAAATATCATCCTTAGATAAAAGAATGCAGATCAAACTTTCAAGGATTGGCAGAATAAATAACAATATAGAAAGGGATAAAAATAGGTAAAAGAATCTACATAAACATATAACACCCAGAGGTTAACCGAAATCTAGAAAAAGATCAAAGAAAAGTCAAATGATAGATGACTGATCTAACATTGACTTGTAAGTGTCGCATGGCAAAAAATTTAACAATATGCCTTCCAATCAGAACTGCTTTTCTGAAGGGAAAAACAGAAAATAGTTTTGCTTTTAATCAGTCTATGTGGTTAGGATATCCTAGTTTCATTACGAAAAGGTGGACTCTGCAAAATAGCAACAAACTATGGACAACAAGAAGTCAGCAAGTATAAATTGGTGCCAAGGAGTTGCGGTTTGGAAAATTGCACGACATTTTAAAAGAGAAAGAAGTTATGACCCCTAGAAAGATAGAATAAAAGTTGCAAAAGCAGACACCACCACACCAGCCTATATGAACCACATATAGTTTCAGAGTCTGATTTACAGCATGTAAAGCATCACATATACCAGCGGTTTTGATACAGTAGAAGCATCTTTTTCTTTGACTGGTGCTAAATTACGTGAAGCTGGATCTGAATTCAGCACAAGCTGCCGAAGCTTTTCAGTAGCTGAAGCCTCATCACCCTGTTTAACAGAATTTACTTTCTCCATAAACAATCAAAGCTGCGGAAACACATCGCCAAAGAAAAAGGAAATTACAGGTTTACCTGCCCAAGAAGGAACAATAAGAAGGCTTCTTCAAATTTCAAATCAACTCCTTCTGAAGCAATCAAACACTCACAAATTATTTTGGATTTGTTAATCTGCAATAAACAATTGAAATGTTTGGTCAACATGTTACTGCAGTATCCTAACATTTTCAGGTAAATTTGATGCCCTTCCACCTTACACTTTTGTTAATGGAAGTACTTTATAGTATTCACAAAGTGAAAATCAAAGCACAAAAAAAAAACAACGTTATAGTTACCAGGTCAATCTGCTTGCTGGAAAATCCTAGGGCAATATGAGCTAATAAAACCATGTAGAAACAGTTGAAATCAATTACAACTCTTTGGTTTTGTGACTCAATGGACTTTTTGTTCTTCCTTGTGAGAGCCAAATTATCCCAATGAAGGAGTTCAACAATCTCCGAAGCCATAAGCTTGTTGAGTGCTTGATTCAAGAAGCATTGCCAATCCTGAACTTGACAGGAAGCTTCTACATCAAGGCCCTGTCTGAGCAATTCACGAAATGCTGCAATGGCCCCTATCCTCCGTTCAGCATTTTCAGGTGTACGTGACATGCCTAATAACTCCAAGGTGCAGGCAGGGGCAAGTTCTTCCAAAGATTCTTCTATCTAAGGGCAAGGTTAAATAAAATCTTTATGAGAACCGAGAGCAATACATCACAAAAGTATTCGTACTAAATGTTGCAGCGACTAAAATTGGTTAAAAATCTCCAACTATAGCCATAACATTTTAGCTACTCAGTTATATAGAGAAGAACCATCTAGATCTAACTCATGCTCATCTTCTTTCTGGTTTTAGACTATTACAATCACTTTAGAATGATCATAAGGAAATGTATTGGTGATGAGATGTAGTATAATTTATACACACTTACGTAGAACAGCCTTAAATATCTAACACTAGGTTCTCATCTTATTCTAATTTCTACTACTAAACTTCGGCATTGACATGTAAAATGACAAATGGGATGAAAATAACGTAACTTATAGCCTTCGCAAAATAAACTCTTGATATAAGATGATAGAACTAAAGTAGACAAACCTGAGATAACAATGTCATCTTCCCTAGAGAAACTTTGCTCCTAAGAAGACACTGAGCACGAGCAAGAGCTTCAAACCCTTGTGAAATTTTGTTCTTCTCAAATCCAACTTTTGCAATTGCACACTTCAAGAAAGCACCTATAATAAGAAACCCAAGCATAACAAAACTGCCAAGTAAAAGGCAGCACAGAGTTATGACAACATATTTTCTCTTTATGCCTAACCTCAGAAAGTGCCATGGACAAAAGAATATCATGAACATAAGGCTTAGAGTCTGGATGTTGAAGAGCTTTTTGTCCAATATTTAGCACAAGTTTCTCTTCCCCGACCTGAATGAATATTGTTAACATGTTTAATAAAGAAAGTAATCTGCTAATCCAGTGTAAGAAATTATATCTGATAAAGCAGGGTATGAATGTAGTATGTACACTGGGAAAAAGCTAAACAGAAAAGAAAAGAGAAAGGCACCAGTTCATGGATACAAGTTTCTTTTTTTTTTTTTGGCTGGATAATGTCCATGGCTAGAAACTTAATTTGGTTGGTACTTCTGCCCTTTTCAGTATTTCTTTTTTTGTTTTCCCTCTTTTTTTTTTAATAGGTAAAAAAACCTATTCAAGAAATGCAATAACATACTGCATCCTACCTCTTGAAGAAGACAAAGAGCGCTAGGTAACCAAGCCCATGGTATTCTAAGAGAAGATCTTGGTGGAACCTTTTCTTTTATGCTTCCAGCATATGCTGGCTCGAACAAGAGCTTATCCCTTACATCCATTAAAAGATTCTGATAACAAGTAGCCAAGCATGAGAATAAAGACAAGCTTTAGAAGATAGTAGAATATGTAGAGTTTATGGTTTCTACCTGGCGAGAAACAACAGCATCCATGGTATAACCATCTTCGATCTCAGCATTCTTCAGATGCATTACCGCCTTGACAATTTCATCCTTCTCAGCTCTGTCTGAGACACCAAGGATCTGCAGAGGTTTTCCAAAACAAGTTGGGATTGTTTCTCGGGAAAAAATAATCCCTTCTTCCCCTTACCTCCAGTTTGGGTACCACATTTTCAGGCCTCAAATCAACTTGGCTAGACTTAGCACACAGCAAGATATTCACACTTAAAAGCACTTAGCCAGAATAGAATGGCACGTTAACATGTATAAAAAAGGAAACAGGTTATTTATATTTACAATATACCACCAAGAAGGTACAAGAAGGACCCATGCTCCTTCTACTAACACAAGGAGTCCATGAATTCCACAGAATGTCCATATCATTTACACTATTCATCCTATGCAAAGTATGTGATGAAATCTTTCAGAGCACTGTTCCTGCCTGCATGTTTATGGTATGTATGGAAGGGAAATAGTTAATAATGAAACACTCTAGCTCTATCTGATTACTCTTGTCTATGTTGACTCTGCAATAGCCAAACTAGACTTTGGTCAAACCCCTTGTTCAATACATTTATGCAGTATTTGGATAATATAAGCAACTAACTGCCACATGGCCACTTGGTTTAAAATGTTAAACCAAAGCAAGCGAATTACAATACTATTTCTAACTCATAACTAGAATTCAGAATGAAAAGCTTGGGCTCACATATAGTAGTATACAAGGAAAGTAAAGTGGTTCTAAGATATCTACTAAGGAATGTGAACACAACATTGCAACGGGTAATTTGAAGGCATGGCTTGGACGACAACAACAACCATCCTCAGTTCCGAACTAGTTAGGGTCGAGGAATATGAGTCCTCTATGTCCATTACAGTTAGTTTGGTCATGTTTCACTCGGAACTCAAGACAAAATGAGCTTCTCAAAATCTCATAGTTATCCTATAATAATACACAATTCTGTTAAAGTAACTAAAGATACTCCTAAGTCCTAACAACACCTTTCACTCGGAACTCAAGACAAATCAGCTTCTCAAAATCTCAAATCAGCTTTTATTTTTTGGTGTGTTTGGACAGAGAGGAACCGGAGATGCTTTGATGGAATCTCAACTCCAAGCCACTCACTCAAAGCTAGATGTCTTCTTTACTTATTCAGCTGGAGCAACTTAACCCCTGTAAATAGCAATGAACAACTTTTTGATTTTGTTAGCTCCCTAACCTTAATATAGTTTCTGATGTATTGGAGCTAACACATCTCTTTTGTAACTATGCATCTTCTTGATGCCTTTTAAATACAACTTATTACTTTATCAAAAAAAAAAAAATCTCAATTCTTTAAAGTAACTAAAGATACTCCTAACAACACCAAATCTTATATATAAGTATCGACAACTTCTAAACCTTAAACACCACTAGCTGGTATCACTTGCATGGATCTTTAACTTAGATTGTATTTAGTTCTTTGCTATGTCTATATAGAATTTTAAAAATTATCTTTAGTTCCAGATAACTTTACCTCTACAAAATTTTAGGCATATCTTCTCCTCTATTGATACCATCAACTATCATATAGTCAACCTACAAACCAGTTTGGAGGTCTATATAAGGTATGACCTGATAAACTCAAGCGACCTTCTCTGATTTTATTCTCTATGTATATTACTTTCATCTTTAGACAGATATGGTAATTTCTAATCTTGTCTGATTTTTATGACACCACATCCATCTTAACGTTCCTATTTCTACAACACTCATCTTGAGAATACGTCTGAACCTAGAGGACCAAGATTCATTCTCATATAACATTGTTGATCCCCCAACCATTCTGTAAAATTGCCTTCGCATTGTAAAGTATCTTGCAATCGCATAGCACACCTTAATTTCAGCCATCCTATTTTTGCTTATGTAATCAAGTTGCGAGACAACTCTTATATCAGCCAACAAAGCAACTTGCCAAATGTGAAGAGAAAATATTCAAAGACACTTTTTTAACACACGACCACTAGTTTATATATATTGTGCTCTACTCATCAATTAGGCATTGATTAAGATTCTCCGAGATGTAAGTAATTGAACAAAATTTCATTAGCACCTGGTATCTCCCTTAAAATAGGATTTATATAAAATACATACACGAGTATAGCTTCCTTCTAACTCATGAAAATAGCGACTTCAGAGCTCGAATAAGATACGAGTGGAGCCACATCAATTTATCACACTAAAGTGCTACACAAAATCTAACCACTAGCTCATTTCCACAAAAATCAACAGAAAATCATACTTTCATAACCTTCTCCTAATTTTTCCAAAACAGATTAAATCAAAAAAATCAAAGCCAAATTGCTATACATGATAATGCAACTAAATACAGCACCTGATAACAAGTGATTGGAATTTCAATCGACGGAACCGTGGCATTAGCATTACTCCTATCTACTGAACTGCTATTATCTAAAACGCGAGTATCAGTAGCATACAATCTCCACCGTCGAATAACTCTTTTCCGGTAACCGCACCGGTTAACTGTAACCCTAGCTCTGAATTTCCCCCATTTCTTATCATTTTTACCTCTGATGATTCCTACATCTGCAGTAACATTGTAAAAATAGAGTTTATCTAGGTCATTTTCAATGTAACAAACGTGTAGTGCACTTGGCACTCGATGAAATACTGTCGTCATAAATATACTTGCTAGTATATTTTTCTGTTCAACACTCTGATAATTTCAACATTTTCACTTAGCTGCATTACAGGTGATTTGTTTTTGTTTCGCTCAGTAGTTCAGTTTGTTGGGATACTTTGCAGTGTTTTGGAATGAAGGAATCTGTTAGATTACTGTTGCTTTAATGCTTTTTTTTTTTTTTTTTTTTTTCACTTTTTGTGATTAATGTGTGAAGAATTTGTATGACTAGATGAAAAAAGGAAAAAGAAATTGAAGGAAATGTCGTCACTCACACAGGTGTTTTATCTGATTCCAAACTTGGAACCATCTATGGAAATGTTTGGCCCAATGGGCCGACAAAGTAAACTCTTTTTGGTGTTTGATTAATGGGAACAAGAATTATATCTCAATTACAAGCTAGTTGAGGTCGGCGATATGAAAGTTTATAATCATTTTTTATTACAAAAGATCGGCACTTTGATCCATTTTAATGGCACGTAACGTATTTCTTCAAAAATCTAATGGAATTATTCCGACATGCTCTTAGTGAGATTATGGTGTTTAGATTGTGTTGAGATTTTACTATGAATGTTTTGTTTCTATCAGATGTAACTCTAATTGTTCGAATTCATATTCTAATTATTTCTTAAAGAAGTGTCAAAGACTACTAATAGAATCACTGTACTCTAGAGATTCATAACCTAATAAAATATTTTGAAATACTTGGTGTTAATATGTTGTAGTTTTAATCGTACCATGAAATTTAATGATGTCTGTAAAACAACTCTTACCATATAGTTTAAAGAGTAATAACTATAGTCATATAGTCCTTATATGTCCATATTGTGTATGTGATAGTTTAAAGTTAAATATGAAGTATGATCTTTTAAATTGGTATAACGAAAAAATCGTGGTAACATAGATGTTCACTATATTTTAATGAAATCCATTTGGGTGTCACCATGATTAACCAAAATATCAAAGGACTGTATATGTTTAGTGTCATATAAAGTGGTAAATAAAAACAAACCAAAACCTAATGAACCATCTAATTCAACAACTCAAAAACATTAGCCATTTCATGCTAATTTCAAATGAATTTTACTAAGGGTTTATTAAGTTTGAACAAAATTCGCCCCATTTCACAATTCTATATTAAAAATTATGTTCGATACTATAATACGATAGCAAAAAAATATTTCTAACTCTCAATTATAAATATATTATTTGAACTAGTTACCATAGTAGATCAAGGTGAGGACATAGGAGTGTGTTACATTTGGGAAATAATGACTTTCGTATAAAATATAATTTTCAAAGTGCTAAAAAAATCAAACTACTTTAACTAGTTGCTAAATTTGTTTTAAATTACAGTTCTTTATTCTTTAATTAGTTGGGGCATTTCCATTTCGTTTTATTATTCCCGCTTCAGGCAGTTCCCCCCACCACTCCAGCGGCGGATTTGGCTTTGTATTTGCTAAAATACCACAGTTTTGAGCTATAGCACTTTTTGTTCAGCAAAAACAATGGCCAAAGGTGGGAAGAAGGAACAAAAGGGAGAATCAAATCCTCACATGGAAGAAAAAAAGAGGCTAAAAAAACTAGCCATTTCGAAACAAATGCTCTCAGACAACTCTTCAAAAGTGGGGATTAATAATGCTTTAAGCCCATCTAAAACAGTAATTAAACACCACGGTAAAGATATTTTACGCAAGTCTCAGCGTAAAAATCGGTTCCTCTTTTCTTTTCCGGGTTTACTTGCTCCTGTTACCGGTGGTAAAATTGGGGAGCTCAAAGACCTTGGTACTAAAAACCCTATTCTTTACCTTGACTTCCCGCAGGTAAATATTATTTTTACTGCTTAATCAATTTTTGCTACTACTTGCTTTCATTGATCATTTTTAGTAGTAGCTGTTAGCTTACAATAGTTTTATTTTCTTAATTAAATTGTCTATTTGGTCTAGTTGTTAGAATGCAGCACGTGATGCGTGAGTGAGTTAGACGCGCATCACAGTGTTCGAATCCCGCTGCTGACAGTAGCCTGATATTTTAGTGGAGAAGGTAGAGGGGCGTTCCCATTATGTTTCGAGCCTTGTACCACTAGTCATCAGGAATTTCTCCGTTATAAAAGAGAAATAATAAAAATTACCTGGTAATCAAGTAGGAGTAAATTTTTCTTTTCCTTTTAGGTCTTTAGTTGGTGTGGATCATAACTGTGTTACATATAGTTTTTCATAACTTGTTTTTAGCTATATATTTGGAATAATTGTACTAGCTTCTGATAGTATACATGCATCATGTTGTTGGAAATTCATGAAGTTCTGTTTCTTCAAGCATTTTAGTTTCCATGTAAAAATTTAGTATAAAGTCCTTAAACAGAAAATTTCAATTGAATTTGCAGGGCCAAATGAAGTTGTTTGGGACAATTGTATATCCACAGAATAGATATCTGACTTTGCAGTTCTCCAGAGGTGGGAAAAATGTAGTGTGTGAAGATTACTTTGACAATATGGTTGGTGGTTCCTTTCTTTTGCTTTCTCCTGTTTATCTTAGCACCTATTTGAATTGCTGGAGTTTCGTTTTGCAAGTACTAGTTTTCGTAAGTAATTGCTTTTGTTTCAATGTATAATGGAAATAATCATCATCAAGTAGTCCCAGACCTCACTCGTGAGACTACATTGGGTTTTTTTGTTGTTGTTGTTGTTGAATCATCATCAAGGAGTCATATGTAGAAGGAAAAAGCTATTAAAAATCTATGTTCTCATTAATCCCTTCCAGGTTGTGGACTTACATTGTCTCCACATGATATTAACTCAATCTGTTTAGAGGGAGAGTGTAGCTTGCTACCTGTAACATTAAGAAAGAAATAAAATACTGCTTCCAATGGTCGAAAAGAAAATGTGCGGGGGCATCCTCTTCGGAACTGGAATGAATCTGGAGGAATTGTTTATCTTTTACCTAACAGATAAGTTTTATTACAGTGAAAAATAGAACCAAGAATGACTCTTTAGTTAAGTTTGACAAAGACCCATATTGCTGCGGTGTTTTATGATTTGGCAATGTCCATATGATATGATAAATGGTTCTATTCTTTGACTGCTAAGGAGCTTGCTGCTGGAGTATTGAAATAGGAGGCATTATAGAACTAACATGCTCAATATACTTGTAGCACTTATTAGGTTAAATAGAGTTGTCTGTGCTTCTAGATTTTCATTTGATTGAAACAGGGATATTCTTCTTTGAAGTTTCCTTTCAAGTTATTGATTCTATAAAATGTTGTAAGTTTGATTTGCATTGTGAAAAGGGAAGGAAACTTCCAAACGAGGTGCTATTATTTAATAACTTACACTTTCTCAGTTGGTTGTACTATTCATTCGTTCTACAAAACCATTCATACATTGGTTTCACTTTATATTCCAAAGTTTGATCAGCAAAAGTTTTTTTAATACAGTTGACTTATCCATGGAGAAAGATTTAAATCTACTGTGTTTGTTGGCTCTGTTTGACCTGATTTGGCTTTGTTTTACTTCTATTACAGTTCAACTTATTTTACGGTTCTGATGAAAACTAGGAGGAGTTATTTCTGCACTTAGTTATATTACTTGCCATGTTTCCTTTTTCTTGATATTTGCTTATTTCTTTTCCAGATTGTGTTTTCTGATGCATGGTGGATAGGGAGGAAGGACGAGAATCCAGAAGAAGCACGGCTTGAGTTTCCAAAGGAGCTGAATGTGGTTAGTTTTGTGTCAAGTTGTTCCCTTAATTCAACAGGTTAAAGCTTTGGTTAATAGATTATATTAATGTTTTTAAAGAATTGCTAACACGTGCTATATATGTTATTTGGTTCAGCAAGAGAAGTTGGAGTATGATTTCAAAGGTGGGGCAGGTGGTGCATGCAGTCAAAAGCGAAGTAATAGCGAATGCAGGGTCAAGCATGTGGAACCGCAGTCTCCTGAACATGAACAGGAGGAGAATTTATCACAGAGTCAAAATGATTCAAAAGAGATAATCGAATTAACTCCAACTCGACGTTCTGCAAGGGCAGCTGGAAGAAAATTCAAGTATCTTCTTTTACTTGTATAATATGAAGTTGTCCTCATTATTGATCCCTCATACTGACTGTATCATATTGCATGCAACTATATCTAGTACAAGAAAACTTTTATCAGGGGGGTTGAAAGACAACTCGACGGACTGCCCAGGATAGCACAAGAAGTATTAATCATTTTAAACTAAATTCATTAATAAATGTGCCGTAACTGTTGGGAGATAGGAATCTGTTAAAATTCATTCAAGGACTATCCACAGAAGCATACAATCACTGATATTTTGTAGCAAGTTTGTATTGCTATATTTTCTTCTTAGAATCTTTTTTTCTTCTTTAGTTTATCGAGGAATGTTTTATCCTTTATTGATTAAGACCTAGTTGACTTTGATGCCTTTCGCTGCTCAATACATTACTTGGATTTTGATGTTCAGTAACTCAGTTTTGCAGAAGCTTCTTCTGGAGATGATTTGGTTGACGATGGAGCTGAAACTTCTGGGGAAGAAGATGAAAGTGGTATGGATCACTCCATGAAAACTCGCATCGTTTATATCGTTTATGTCTGGAATCATTTTCATAAATACTTTCTTATATTGTTAATAAGGTTTTTATTTTTTGAACTTTTTCATAAAAACATTAAGAGTGAAAGTTGCTCAAAGTCTCGCTCTTTCTATGGGTGTGTTCTGTTGTTCATCTCCCTTTACCTGCTATCTTCTAGTTCCTTTAAGTACTTCATAGATTGAAAAATCCATGGTGCAGCCAGTGATATTCCTTATGATTGTACTGTAGTAGTAGTACAAGGTCAAGCTGCTGGAAGAATTAGAGCTGCTGCTGAATCTGCCTCCAAATCTAAGGAATCCTCCCATACTAAACAAAGTTCTCTTGTTCAGGCTACTATTTCAACAATGTTCAAGAAAGTAGAGAAGGTATGGACTCGTTGCTCTGACCTGGGGGCCGCAAGTTAGATTTGAAATTATTGAACGTTTCTGTTTGTCTAATAATGTGGACGCATACTTGTTTAAGGGAGGGAAGTACCCATGCTTTCTTACAATCTGCCTTCACGGCCACTACAGCTTTTCATCCTCTGAATCAACTCCTAATAAAATATAATCACCTGCATTGAGAAATCGTACTTGGTGATGACATCCTGTTGTCTTCAACAATGAGGCTTAACTATGTGAGTGTCTAGTTATAATACAGTGATTGTGGTGATATGCGTAAGAAGGTATCAATAGGCATCACAGAATGGTTGTTAGGAGCATCAAAGAGTCGCTGTCCTGGATTAATGGCTCTCTCTCTCTCTCTCTCTCTCTCTCTCTCTCTCTCTCTCTCTCTCTCTCTCTCTCTCTAGAGAGTGAGAGGGTAGAGATGGTGAAAGAGAGGCAATGCGTAATCATGCAAGGAGAGGAGGAAAGATAGGAAATAGATGAAACTAGGTATTGCTGATAAAATCTGAAAGCCAGTTTAATAAATAAGAACAATAACTTTATGTTTTCACTTGAAAAGAAATTGCGGAAGCTGTCATTCTGGTGTTCGCTAAAATAGCTTGCCTTGGGGAAAATTTTCCAAGAACTTTCCTCTTACCCCCCAAGCTCCTTTTCAGATTTCCTGGCATTTGGCCTAGTTTATTTATTTATTTTTTTTTTTTTGGGACCTTAGTTTTGAGTTGTATGCTCTAAAGGATAACTGAGGGACTATAGTTGGGCTGCGTGTTTGGATGAGTCATTTCTTTGTCGACTTCTCTTCATACTCTTTTTGGGTCATACTCAATCTTATTATGTTGATGCACAAATAATTATGTCTGTATTTCTCCACAAAATTTGAAGCTTGCCAGTCCAGATAGAGTGTACCAAAGGAAAACAACAAAATCAACTTCAAACAAAGGGACGTCCAACGCAGGATATGATGGGTCTGATTATGTTGGTACTTCTCAGGTAAAATTCATGATTATGTTCTGCAATTTATCCGCTGCTATGCTCAGTGCAACTTTAGGTGGGTGAGTGCCGAAGCTTGTTCTTGCTAATTCTCTTCTTTGATTTCAAATAACTAAAAATAATAATAAGTCTTTGTTTTCTCTTAGTGGCAGTTTTGACTAGCTAGCAAAGATAACGAAAGGGAGTTTGACAGGCTCTTATAAGAGTACTGAAGATATTATTTTAAGTCGTTGAATTGGTATATAGTTCGAATTGGTTGATAGACTAATTGAATTGGTTCATAGACTATTACTCCAGGTGAAAATCTAGGTGGAATACATTATAACTAACTTTCAGTCTTTGTTCCGCTCAGAAGTTGGAAATTTTCTGAACATCAGATGTTTCAATTTTGGGAAGTTCACCAAAATTTGAGTTAAAAGTACACATGTTGCTATTTTAGCTGGAAGCTTTGGCGAACTACTTTACCACCTTCACCCTCTCAGGAATTTTCAGGAGAGCTGAGATTCTCTCCTTTTTCTGCTCATGATATTGATCATAAGTTTATGGTCGTTCTTGAACATCAATTCATTCTGGTTATTAAACATATCATTCCTGAGAAACCGTTCCCCACTTAAAGTTATGCCCATTCCTTGGATTTGCAGCTTTGACTATTGCTTTCTAGATTTATCTCGTATCTCTCAAAGGCTTGTTCAGATGAGTCTTCGTTTGTGTATCCATTCATCTCATAAAAGAAACTGTACTAGTTTCTGTGGATTGGAAATCCATCTTCTCTCATGCTCGGGACAACATATGTATCTTGGATTGTTATGTATCTTGGTTAATTTTATTTTGAGAAAAACAACAAAAAGGAAAAAGAAATTCTGTATTGTTCTGCTAGTCTCTCGCCTTTAAATTCAGAGTATATAATTACCATTCTTTGTGGTTCGACATACTCTGCAGGGTGAAGATGATATTGAAGAGTTCTCTAGTTCATCTAAGGTTTGGGTCCTAACACTCTCCATTTTCTTCTTTCCATCGATTAATTTGTGGATGGTAATTTAGCTGCTTCTGTGTTGTGTCAGCAAGTTTTACTCTGCTGTTAACTCCTAGACTCTCACATATTGGATTACTACTTACTTGATCCTCGACTATTTTCAGGATACAGAAGCTAGCGATGAAGATTGGGCTGCTTGAGTTATTGTATGTTATATTCGTGACAAAGGTGACAACCATTCTCAATGGATCTGTAATTACACTTGTGGTGGGTGAACCTTGCTGTAGATGTCATGAAAATAAAGGCAAACAGAACTGTTGTCATCTTTTGTTTGTTTCATTTCTAATGGAGTTAAACGCGCACACAAATTCATGAAGTCGTTGGCTGTAGAGGGACTATTGAATTTCCATACAAAAACATGATATTCATCATTGAAGTTATAGTTCCATAATGCAAGGTTTGTGCGCTGCTAGTGGGAAAAATTTCTCGTACACACGTCCATCTTATACAGCTATGTAACTTTCTTTTGTAGTAAAACAGATGAGTTGAACTAAAGGACTCCGTAGATTAAAGACCAACATTCGTTTCCTATAGCACGGGAAAGGTAGCAACGTGACCTCAACACCAATCACACTTAAAAAGAAAAGCAACTGAAAGAAAGGTGGGTGGCTATTATCTCACTTCCCAAAACAGGTTGGCAGGTACAAAACCGCAACAATGAAAACTTATCTACACTGGGTGTTAACATCAAACTAATAAGTGTATGCCATGTGTAAATTATATGAAAGGCAATTGCTAAGCGAATCAGAAGGAGAATAGTAAAAATGACGGAGTTGACCTGGTAAACTCAATAAGTAATTCAAGGACTATCAATTTCTTTGCTACTATAATTCTGTAGACTAGGGCTTCGGTGAGTTTCCAAGAAGGAAACAATCTGCTGCCTTCCTCGATTCGGGTTTCAAACCAGCTATATATTGTGAAACTCATACGTGCCAAATTATTAAGAGACTTTCAATATCAGACTAAGCAAACAACAAATATGGAAACCAACTCTCATGGTAAAAACATATTGGAACAATTCTACCTTCTGGCTTACTTTTAATCCTTAAAAATCATGTCATAACATGCTGCTAAATTTGATTACTAGAATCTACATATATACAATTTAAGCTACAAATATCAACTGCCGACTTCGGAACTTAAACAAGAAGCATATAAGATTCCTAGCTGTAAACCCACAAACACTACTTCCAATCCTATTAGTACACTAAGCTATGTACAGGAAGTACCAATCTAAAATCAGAATATAAGGATCAGAAGCAATTAGCGTTGCCTGGATAGGAAAAACTCATAATCAGGATGTGTGTTCACGAGCACGTCACTTCCACTCTGTCTCGTAGCTCGTGACATAATAGATGCTGTCTGCTCTAATGTTCTAAGTCGCTCTCTCAGAACTGTATGAAGGTCCATGTCCAAGAATTCTTCTGTCGGGTCATCAGCAGAGTGCCTTGGCTGAAACCAGCATTCACCCTATTTTTTGGCAATTCAGACAAAAGGTAATGTCATGGCCATGTATAGCATATTTACATGCATAGATAATCATAATGTCGATTGGCGAGTACTAGCTCGTAACAGCATTCAGGAAGAAGTTGGTATTCATATAGCTATGCAGATAGTTTATGTTGTGAACTTGATGCACTCAATGGGCACAAGACACTGGCTTGCATCGGAGGTGCCAACTGTGATAAGGAAGAGTTGAATACATTAACAATCATCTTTTCTTAAAGAATACAAGTGCAGTTGCTTGAATCGCCTTGTAGTCTTTGGCTAACCAGGCCACTCAAACAATCTACAACACTTTATCCCAAATTAGTCGAGGTCGGCCAAATGTACTTGCTAACACCATTCTGCACTTTTAAGTATTCAAAGAATTCATCATTATTAGATACTCATTGATCGTCAATCCACTGCAATTATCCTCCTTAATACGGACATGAAAAAACTTATGCTTTGTGAAGCTCATACAAGTGGAGTTTTCCCAACCCAACCAGACCATTTCAACAAAATAGATCAATGTCTTTTAAGAAGTTCTACGCATACAGAAGATATTCCTCAATAATTGCAGCAATGCAACAATCAGACCACTAATTTAGGATTTAAGCTAGCCAATAAAACATTCAATTGACTATTTTCAGGAACTTTCCATGATTACTAGCATATTATGTTTCTTCAACAGCACAACTTCACAATTTGTGACAAAGAATAGCATGATAAATATTTCTAGCGGTGCTGCCTAGGACATACTTCCTAAAGTCATTTTATGCTCTATGGGTTGACATCACCAAAGATATATCCAAAATTCAGCATATGTTACAAATATATTTCTTTTAAGAATCATTTTAATCGAAATAATTTTTTTTTAACCCTGTCGTTAACTCAACAATGGTCGCATACTTAACTTCAGAGGTTCCATGAGCGATACCTTCAAATTGCAAGATTAGTCACTGTAATTTTACCTGAGCATTGTAGCTTTGAAGGCCTACTATTGGAGAAACTACACAGGCATCCACACTACTGGCTTCAAGTGTCTGTTCGCTCTGAATAAAATGGCCAAGCGAATGATAAGTCAAGAAAGCAGCACGCAAATTGCCATCAGGTATCTTATAAATGGGGTACCATGCAACCGAAAACCTGAAAATACATGAAATAATCAGATCTATAAGAATTTTGCTCTGGGAAAAGACTGTTTCTCTATCTCTTTTCTCCTAACAGGGATGTATATGCTTTGCGCTAGACATATTTGAGAATTATATAAAAACATACTAGCTACACATTTCACCACCAACCAGGAATGTGGATGCAGGTCAGGTAAGCTCGCTGAGTGTAGGATAGAGGGATCTCCATACGATCTACAGTTTGAAGGTCCATTGCCAGAGACAAGTTCCTGTATTCTAAGAGAGTTTGAAGAAAGGTCAGCAAAGTGATTTAGGCCAAAAACCACTTCCTGGCAACCAGCAGCACAGAATGTCACATCGAACTCAACATGACAAATCAATCAGACTAGAGTTTACTTAAACCATGGAAAAATCACAAAATAAATATGCTTACCTAAAATCCAACAGTAGAGAGCGGCCAAATAAAAGAAGTAATTCTTCACCAAAATGAAAGTAAGGGTAATTATGGAGTATAAATGGTCAGTATTGAAGACAAGGATGTGATGACAGTAACTTCTCTAGTAATGAGCTAATGTTGCACTGCAAGAGGACATTAAGATTGGTCATTCTGTTTTTCTCCCAAGGCTGCCAAATCACTAATAGTCTCATCATACAAGAATATTTATGGCAACCTTTTTCATAGCTTGACCCACTTGCACTATACTTTCCATAAAAAATTCAACACTAGGGAAATGCTAAACAAAAGATAACTAATCGAAAGAAGAAACACAATAAGTATCACATACTTTTCAAACAGCGGTTGCCTCCTTTGAGGCTGCTCAGATTCAAAATATTCAAAGAGAAGCTCCACATCATCAGACAACTTAAATTCAACTGGTAGATGATGTAAATCACCATTACTGCACTCTGAAGATGACCCTGAGTCAGAGACAACATCCTTTTGTGGTATAGTGCTTGAGTCCTCAACAAGGGGTTGAGGTACAAGTACAGAAAATATCATCCGCAGATCTACGCCAGGTGAACTGCCAGATGTTTTGTTTATCTCACAGTTCACCACATCAGTCTCAATATCATTATGGATTGGATGAGTCTTATGGTCCTTGAAGAGCTGAATTGCTGAAAGAGATGGCACAAAATATGCACGAAACCTAAAACGATCTATCTCATACCGTCTTGCATTTCGGTGATCCTCTGCTTTTACTTCTAAACCATAGCTCCCTTGTTTCTCATACCACTGCCACAAGTTCCCCAAAGAGATATAGGGTATCTCATGTCTGCATAGAGGTGCATCAGTAGCTTGACTACTAAAGCAAGCCTGACAAGGCCGAATACTAACTGATGGGCATATAACTGGAGATGCAGAGCAAAGAAGTTTCTCAAACTCAGCAGCAGGATAGCCCCTACCTATCTCAATGGCTTTAGAGGCTAGCTGTGCCTTATGGGCATCACTCACAGCCAGAGAAATGTTTCTCAAATCATTTTCAAGACTACGAAAGGTTTGGCTTTTCACTTCAGGAATGAAGAACTTTGTTCTAGCAGCATCATTGTTACAGCTCTTCTTTTGAGTGCACATATTTAGGTTCCTCAACTTCGCAAAATAAGAATCGCCTGGTAATGCTTTTATGTTTTCTGCATTTTGACCTGCATTTGTCACTCTGTCATTCACTGAGGAAGAAACAGGAGCTAGACATTTAGAAGCCAGTTGCTCTATGCCATTTTTGGAGGTCCAACTTTCAGGTTCAACAAGCATCTCTGCTGACAAACAATTTGGTGGCTCATAATCTCTAAGCTCCTGGTGCATCCAAGATTTTGAGACAGCTCGAGGGACAGAGTGATGTTCATGATTAATTTGACAAGAAGGAGAAACTTCTTTGTCCATTTTGTTACCCCCTCCACCCACAGCAAGAAGCTCTCCTTGCTGCTCTGTTATGTCATGGAACTTCTCTGATCTAGATAACAAATCAAATTGATGTCCGACCATTTGATTATCCTGGCAGGAAGCAGCAAACGGGACAGTTTCTGTCGCTTCCAAGTTACAGGGACAAGCTTCTGGAGACAGGATCGGTTTAGAGGAAACATATTTAACATTCCTTTTCTTATATTTTGCCCTAAAAGAACTTGTTCCAGTTCGAGAATCTGCAGCATTTATTGAACCTTTTGCGCTAGCTATTTGGCCAGATGAACCAAATACATTGTTTGATTGCCTGTTAGTTTTCAAACACGAGTTTGGACAGGCCTCATTAACTGGAGGTCCTTTCCAACACTGACTTTTGTTCTCCTGCAGTGAACCTGGACTCTTGTTTCTTCTCAGGTTTTTAGGAAGTTTGACTTTTTCCTGATTTTCATGAGCTGATTGTGATAATATAGTGGAATCAACAGTATAAGGAAGCTTTTTCTTCAACTGATTCTTTTTCGACCTATCATCAGACTGTGAGAAAGAAAAGTTCATTTTTTTCAAGTCACAGTTGCTTACATCAGCATCATTCTTCTGAACCCTTTGCCATATACATTGATAATTTTCCTTCTTGGCATGGCTATTCTGGTTACCAGTGCTGCTTGTATAGACATTTGAGTCTTTGGGAACTCTTCTAAAGTACTTATCCCTCTTTTCTGTAACATAAGGATTTCTACCATGCTGCCTCAGACACTTGTTCTTCTCACCAACACCATTTAAGATGTCTCCAGTAGAGGAAATCTCTCTTTTGCCAATAGGAAGGGGTGATTTACATTCGCCCTGACCACATTTTTCATCACTACTTGAACCAAGAGATATAGAGCTCGCGGACATGGCATCGTTCATCATGGAGTTACAACTATTAGCAGAAGAACTAGTTGATCTTCGTTGTATATTTTGTCGCACAGCTTCAGTTATTGAACACCCAACTGCAGACTGCAGCTCATTACCATTGCTGCACTTGAGACTTCTGTTTCCCTTCCCCTTCTTTCGAGATTTCTTCCTTGAATATCCGTTTGAGGATCCATTTTCCTTCGAGTCATGAACATGCATATCATCTACAGTATTTGCATCAGACCCACTAGAGATGGTTCCAGGAAATTCACATTCGACGATTGAATTTTGACCGGAAGAAGTGACTGATAACGTGTCCCATTTGTTCACATTGCTCAAAGCACCTTGTCCTTCACGGTGTAGAGAGCTTCTAGACAAGATGGATTCGAGACTAGAATTAAAATATGCAACTCTTTGAACCTTCTGTGCACCAAATTCAAGAGAAGTTAATGGCAACAACGAACGAATTTGCAAACCATTTATATTTGATTGAGGTGATCTCCAATGGATCTTATGGTAGAGATATTGCTGTGGAAGAACGAGCAGCCTCTCTAGTCCATTGTTTTCCAAGACAAAGAATATCAAATCTGTGGACCTGCAAAATGATTTGACATACAGGTATTTTAAAAGTTGAAAGAAAATCTGCACCAAACTACTGCATGAAACACTAGAGTTCCTTGAATATTTTTTTTCCCAGAGCTTAAACCAACATCATCTGAAGCTGTATAGAGGACCCAAATGAGTACTCCAATCCAAGGCAGTATTTGAATCATTACAAGACGAGCTATAAATGTGGTGCATGAGATCACAATTTTGCAATTCACTTATCAACCTCATAGGTAGTACAAAAGAGACGAGGTACGGGAACAAAATTTCAACAGTAATACACCAGTTTCAGGAATCTTTGCAGCCCATAGATACCAAGAAACTGATTTTACCTACAATCGGAAACTCTCCAAATAACAGAAGACGCTCCATAGTCCTAGAAGCAAGCACCACAAGTTGTGTCAGAACTTCCCCAGTTGAACATTAAAATGTTAGTAGATTAATGTGATTTGCAGCAACAAATATATACAATTTTGGGAGATGAATTGTACTTAAGCACCTTTAGAGTTTTCCTCGACAAGGTACTGTCATCTGTGTCTGGATCTTTCAGAACGTCGCTACCTGATCTCCTAAGGACAACATGCATTTTTCTGCAACCATCAATGTAAAAGAGAGTATAGGGTCAGTGTATGTGCCACATAGCAGTCTTCAACTTCAAGGAAATGCATACTGAGTATTGACAAATATCAAAGAACATACAGTTAGTTGCCTCAAGATACAGGGCTTCTTAAAGTTTACAGAACTAATTACTTTCATTCAGAAGATCTAGACCTTTTTTTTTTTGTATCCCCGAAACTTGACTTACAACTTATGTAAAATAATCTCCTCCTCGAAAAAAATAATAAACTTAAAAATTAATTTGAACTAGTAACATTATATATTATATTAATGTGATGTACATTTCATAACAATCTATTCAAATTTTATTTCGAACTCCATGCTCACAAGGTAAGCAGTACTAGATTAAGGGTGGGTCACTAGCATTCGCATATACCATGTGAATCAATGACCTTCACTCCATGGAGAGGGTATGGTCAAGCTAAGCCAGAAGAAGGATGTTCAAGCAGAAAGAAAAATGTGGTCCAGTATCAACAAGGTTGATTTGGACAATCATGTACACTTAATTATGGTCAGTGTAGAAAACACAAAGATAAAGCATCGTTAGAAGAAAGTTTATAGGGTATGAAAAGGACAAAATAAAGAAATTTCACATGGTTTTATAGGCCATATAGTTCTTGAACATTACATTGTGAGAGATGCTTAATTCTATGGGCTTAAAAGATGTTTCCACAGCTAGTAATAGAGCTTAGTGCATTAAAATGTAAGAAGTTAAGGAAGTATCACTAAAAAATAGCAAGAGTCATTCGAACTTGAATTAGGAAAATCAGAGTTTAGAGTAACGCCTAAATTTCTAGTCAAATAGTATAAATACAGAAGATGAGCTGATCTAAGACCATTCTGTTCCCTATCAGCTCATCTTCTGTTAAATAAAAAAGAAAAGATGAGTTGACAGGGCACATAATAGTCTTAGGTCTTGCAGCCTACAAATAATAAGAGATACCTTAAAGCCCCCCCCCCCCCCCCCCCCCGGCTTTGGTCTAGGGGTAAGAGCGCGCATGTGACGTATGGATTAGGCACCCGACACGAGTTCAACTATGCCGCAGATAGAAGTTTGGTATTCAAGTGGAGAAGGATAGAGGTGAGGATCCATCATCATACGAGTTTAAAACAATGCACGATAGCCCTTGGGATTTCTCGGTTATAAGAAAAAAAAGACTTTAAAGGATCATGTCAAACCTCAGAATGCGATTGACAACAAGATTTGTCGTATAACATAAACAAGAGCCTGTAGATGAACAAAAGTGATACACCTGACCTCAGCAATTATCTCTGCAGGAAAAATGAATGCACATCATAAAATTAAACATTCAAAATTCATTTAATCATTAAACATTACCATGATAAAAGAATTAGAATAAGGAAAAATAAAGAGTCAAAAATTTTACCAGCCAGCAATTGAATATGACAATAACATTATGTTCTAAGTAATTGTCAGAACAATAAAAAATAAAAATCTATAGGTAAATAAAAGAAAAAAGAAGGGAAGAACCCTGTGAGCATGTGAAGTTGGGTACTTCCCTTCCCTTGTGTAGAAACTGAAATCAAAGAAGCCACACAAATTTATGCAAACCCCATTTAAAGTAACTCTTAATCACTGCTTTATTTTTATTTTTTTAGATAAATTTTACAACCAAGTCCAATACACAGCCACAAAAACCGGACCAACCATCACTAAATAGAAACAACCAAGAAAGAGAAATAGATAAATACTTTTATTTACCAAAACACACACACACACACACACAAAAATAGGTAACTGGAATCTAGGAAATTACTTCAGTATGGTAAGTCAAGAATAGTCCTTTTTCCTCAAAACTCACACCATCTAAACAAGATCAAATAATTATTTCTACAAGAAATATTTAAATCAGCTAAGAAAATTAAAACTAAGAACTTATCAACTTATAAACGTACATAAAAATTAAGGAAATGATTGAAAAACTTGCCTTTACAGAATCAAGAACAGAGCTACAAGATAAAAAACAGCTAAAATTCAAAGATCATGTCAGTGTTTATGCATGAATTTATGTTTAGGGAAGTACTTAGCATCTAAGTGGGGTCTTTTTTATATTTCACTCTTCTCTTTTTTAGTGTCTTTTCTTTTGTTTCCTTTTGGGGTGTGATGATAGGGAGTGGGGTTATAAAGGTGAGGCCACTAGATTTTGGCATGTGTCATATGAGGACTCATACTCCCATAGCAGAAAAAACTTACCTACATCGATCGATCGGGTGTATGCACCAATTCAATACATGCTTGACATGTGTGCACATATTTCTTTCTCTTAACCATAGTTAATTAACAAATTTTTTTATCTTAACCCCACTCCTTCCCCTCTCTCGGAACAAATAGCGGCCCTCCCACTTTTTATTCATACGGTGGCTCGAAGCCATAACCTCTTGAATATAAGTGAATGGGTGATAACCATCTGAGCAACTATCACTTATCAAATATAATCGAAATTGAAATTGGTTTAGTTGGACTTTTTTAGTATGAAGTTGAGATCAACTTCAAACAAACTTAGAAACTAGTCAGAATTTTGTCTAAAGCTGAATAACTTGAATTTCAAATATTAACTTCGGTCTCGATAGATAGAGTTAAACAAACAGCAAAATCAATTTAATTTAAGGAACTATTTTTAATAAATAAACTAGATTTAAATATTTTCTTTTAAAAAAGTTGGTGCACCTTTAATGGCGTTGGCACTTGGCCCCACTTTTTTTTTTTTTTTTTTTTAGTTTATTGTAATGTCGACTGTAATTTAAAATGGACGACTATAAAGACTATGAATTTGAATTGTAGTACCACTAGTATTCACAATGTTTCTAATTGTACTAATCTTCTTTATTTATGTATGGCACCTCTACGTTTTAGCCACCTATCACATTTTGAATTTTGATCTATTTGTTCTGCCAAAAATTAAGGTATTGAAATGCTAAAAATAAAAAATACTTGTAAATTAAGAGAAATAGAAAATGAGCAATAAAGTGCTCGTTATGCAGTCAAATAGTACTAGTAAAAGTAATTTCTATCGAATTTAACTCTTTGTATTTCGTCTTGCACTTACCATTTCAAGTTATATGGCACCTCTACATTTTAGTCACTATTGCATTTAATTAAAGCTATTGAAAGTTCAAAAGTAAATTAAGAGAAATGGAAAATGAGCGAGAAAGTCTCGCAGTGACTCATGCAAAATAAAACAGGTAAAAATTATTTCCATTTTATAGCACCTGATAAGAACACTGATGACTGATGAGACCAATATAATTCCTATATTTGTTAGGAGGATTAATAAAAAATTTGAGTTGTCAAAGAACCAGTAAATATCTAATGACAGTGTAAAAGAAATAACCAAATATAGCTAACGATAGGGTAAAAGAAATAGGAGTATCCATTATTCCCTTCACTATTTCAGTAATTCATTGTTCTTGATTCATGCAAACAATATCCTTTAGAATTTAACAACCTAACCTTTAAGATGAGTTTTACAATAGAGTAAAGGAAATAACCAACAAATCCCGCACTCGAATGGTGAAACAAGCACTAGTATAATGTATGAGGAATATGTATTCAACCAGTCAATAACTTCAAAATGAAAGTCAAAACATGTTACATGTCTGAACTGCCTTGGACACTAAAAAGAACAGAAGAAAAACCTCGAAAAATAAAATATGAACCCTCTCTTGATGTAATATTGAGCTCTCGCTGAGAACATTATATCTGAATCTCCATCAGTTTAGCTCTTGCTCAATCCAAAGCTGTTCTAAGAACACGGGCTCTTGCAGAAAAATGAACTCAATTCTATTCACAAACAGATAAAAATAGATGAAGTTCATATGACCGATGAATCAAAAACGATCCTTTCTTTTCCGTGCTGTGTACTTGGTGTCTGCAGGCACACTCTTTCCCTTTCTCCTCATCTGGTCTTTCTTCCTCAGAATCCAATCTCTTCCTTTGCCTTTCTTGTTCACTCTTTGTTTTTTTCTAGGTCTGTGCCTATCAGATACATTAACCTGCATGCAGGTGAAAGACAGTTAGATTATCGACCAGATAGAATAAGAGGAAAAGAATGAGGCAGAGGGGGTTTATAACCAAAAGGAAAAGGAAAACAAATACTTACTGTCTGGTTTTCTTCATCCCCACTACTATCATCGTCAGAGCAACTCTCTCCATCTTCACCCTTTCCAGTGGGAGTGACGGAACTAAGAGAAGGTGGACCACAAGTGAGCACTAAGTACTCTTTCCTCCTTTTTGAACTGTGACAAGAGAGAACATCCAATGTCATGTCAGTAAAGCAAATTGAACCTTCATACCATGAAAATTCATCTCTTTGCATCAGTTGAACCTTCAACCAATATTGATTACCTAACTATTTCACCTTTTGTTCTTTCAGCTGTATAAGCCTCCAAACTCACCGCAAAACTAGCAAAAATGAGAGCAGAGGAAGTTTAATAGCTTCTTCCTTACCTGTGTGGGTAGTCAACAACTACACCTCCAGAAAAACCAGCCCGCATGGCAAAACCCAGTATCAACTCTCGCTGAGTGAGATTTTCAGGATAGACTTGAAGTACTGCTCTTGCGCCCCTTCCCAAACATTTATACAAGGTACCAAAGAATGCCCTGCAATAATGTGTTTAGGATTCATACTGCTTGCTCATTGCTGGTGACAGGATAAAGAGATCTTGGACAGATCAATATGCATGAAACATGAACCAACGATGGGAATGACTTTACACTTACTTCAATCTTAACCGAGGTTCATGAGAAGACTTGTCAGCATTGCATAGCCACTGCTTGGGAAAATAAAGAACATTAGTAGTAAGCAAGCAAGCATAGCAAGTCAGATAGAGATGACAAGAAGGATCAAGAGTTGAGATTTCAAAGAAGATCACTCCAAACTAACCTATATAGTTGACGTTAGGCACCTAGCCCTCTTTGCATATGTCAAGTGGCCTTTTGCTTAACCAAAATGACATGCGCACATACACACACACACACACACACACACACATTTTTGTGCATGATAAAGGCAATATGTTTTTAGGGTTTTGTTATGTGCATGTGTGTGTGAATGTTTGAAGGTAAGTATCTTTGTTTTTACATTTTCACTTTCCCAGAGTCTAATATTTGATGTGTGACGTTCTCATACGGTCAAACTCACCTCTAGCTTTTTTCTCATTCAAGAGCTCCTTGTTACCGAGAGTTAACTTGTGTAGGGCATTTGTATACTTCTTAGATAGGAAAAAACTACAACCTCCTACCATAAGGCTTGGGTTTTTTTTTTATCGTTCAGGCTTGGGTTTCAAGTTAACAATAAAGATAACTGGGAAAAGGTGATTATTGGGATGGGAGTTTGAGGGGTGACTTTCCTAATATAAATAGAAAGAAGAAATGATTCTTCTTCTTTCTTCTCGATAACGGGCAGTCCAGGCCACACCCTTGGGTGCGAAAAGAGATAATGATTATATTATTGTCTTGCAAACATACTGACAGTTAAACAACATCTGATGCAAGTTACAACCAGGAGAAAACTCTTAAAATCGATGACGAGAAGACAATGATCGCCGCTTGTGTACTTCTGACAAGTCATACAAGGACCTACTCTTTGCATATAAACTGCAGAATTAATTAAAGAAAAATAAAAGAGACATTTTGGATGGAATAGCATTGTCAAGCTCCTCTGAACCTAATACAAAAGACAACTAAAACTAGCTTCTCTCAAAACTATCAGGGGAATAAAAGAAATCAACAAAGTAGATGCCTAACCATACCTGAACAGCAGAGATGCTGATGGCACCATCTAGAACTCCAGGTCGTAGCCCAATGCCCTAAAATATTTTAACCCATTATTTAGGTTTACTAACTGAAATGAAGGATGTGTTGCAAGTATATAGGTAGTGCCAATTATGAACTAGCCATTCTTTGACAACAATAACATCTTTACAACAAGAAGTGTTGAAACAAAGTATTTGCTAAACTAAACTTTCAGACAAGAAAGAATTGCTTTGATAGAGTTCGAAAGCAACGCCAATGTGCATAAAAAATAACCACAAGGGGCAGCCACATTTTATATCTTCCACAAGCAACAAGGTGAAACTTTTTGAGAGCAGGATCAAGCAATCATGTAGACTGGAACTTTAGGTACCTACCTGACCCATATCACCGAGTATTAGATCACCCTCAACCTCACGCTCCAGTGCAACGTCTGGAACATGAAATCCATTATTTAACAGTATTTAGATGAGAAGAAGTTTGCACTCAAGATGAAAAGAGATTTTCAATACCAAGCATTGACTGTGATATATCCCAACCAAGCCATTGGTGTCCGTGCTCAGTGAGTGTTTCCCCACTTAGACCTGATCCACATCCTTCAGAATTGGAAAAATATAAAAAATAATGTCAGGTTGTTAAATGAATAAGGTGAAACAACTATAAAAACGTCAAACTCAGCAATGCAAAAAGGAAAAGAAACATTCTCAACAGAAAGTCGTAAAGAGCCACAAGTGAAACAAGTCTAAAAGGGCGCGTTCATGTGTTCAGAACGATGACTTCCATATGGCAGCATACAGAAGAATTCTACCTTTTTTTAACTCATACCAACTATATTGCAAAACACTTTCTTACAGATCAGCCAATAAAAGAATAAAAGAACTAAATGCTTTCTAATTCCAATGCCGATGATCAATCAACCATTTGTTTTTCAACTATTTAACAAGGCCAACTGTTCAGGCCTTATAATTCGCTGAATCATACATTTTAAAGGGGTATCAACTAATTCTTCTAAACTATCATTAACGGTAACATGACTGTATTTAAAACCCCAGAGGGTAGGCAGGCAAATGATTTGAAACTCGGTGGATAATGAGCCCATCCTTTAATCACTCTTTTACAATTCCTAAGTTCATATTACAACTAAAAACTACTAGTAATAGATTTGCAGAAGTAGTCAAACCAGCTGGTAGTAGCAAAACAAAAGTAACTACAAGAACCATACAAAATAACCATAAAAAAAGTTAAGCTTTAAACTTAGCCCATCAAATATAAGTGTAGTACCAATATCAAGAAGTAATCTTGGGACACCATCATCAGGCAAAGCAAGAAGCTCCAATGCTCTCTCTGTAAGTTGTGACTTTTGCAAAATTAAAAAAACAAAAGTCAGTAAATATCAAGACACTAAAAGAACAGCTCGTTGCACAAAGCATCCTGCGTTCAAGCAGGGACCAGAGAAGGGCCGCACCCCGAGGGGTATAATAAGGTAGAAACAAACCTGAATGTCAATAATACGAGAAGAGGAAGTGTACTTGCGAGCTTCATCGTCGTTGTAGAATATTTCTGGCGGCGCTAGCAGCTCTGGTCTTGATGACATTTTTTCTGTGTGTACCCAACAAAGTGAGAGTGGAATTGTTAATTTTACAAAGAGTCAATTGGCCTTTTTTTGAAAATCAAATTTTTTTAAGGCTATTATGGTTTTATGGTTATCAACCTAAAACCCTAATTTTTTGTTATGGTTTCCCTTCTTTCTTTTTTTCCCCTCAAATATTGAATTTGGTCCTTTGTTTTCTATGTATTTCATCTGTCGAGCACTAAAGAAAACTTACTACCTTTCTAACTCCATTTATGTGTGTATTCCACTTTGATTGAATGGTTGAAAAAACTTTATTTTTCTTTTTTAGATAATTTGGCAAAATAAAGCACTACTTGTAATACAATAACATATCATGTATAATTTCATAAATGGTGCATGAAAATGGTGAAGTGTCATATACTCGTATCTTATCCCTACGTCGGTGAAATAGGGAGGCTGTTTTCGATACATCTCGAATAAATAATATAATTAGTTTTCTTATAATTGTTAACTATGTGAAAGGAACTTTTTCCTCCCAAAATATACACTTAACGGTTAAAAGTTTTATAGTGATTTATTTTTTCAATAAAATATCCAATATATGCAAAACACTTTTGTAGGTTGCAATTTAAGGACAAAGCATAGCAAAAGTATTTCACCATTTTAATAGCGGATGATATGCTCACCCTCTAATTTTACTAGAGCACATAATCATTACAAATTTAACATGGAATAGTGGGCAGAACGGTTGCAGCATCTATTGCACTTATGACACTGTTTTTCTCAACTTTTGAAGCTTTGAGTTGAACACATTAATAAAAGAATTGTTTGAAACATGACCATCAACATGAGATCCATCAGACCGTTCATATGGAAAATTCAATAAAGGTATGTAGTTGTTTTTATCAATTGTCTGATGAGATAGATATGATTTATAATCGAGTTAATTTTCATCAGTTTTTTTTATGCATCGAAAATGATTGTTGTAATAATTCATAATTTTTCCCTAATAATGCATTCAGGGTGTGAGTTATAATGCGACAAATAAGACTCATAAATCGCAATAGAATATGCAAACAATAGTTGTCCCAACATCCAGGGGTAAAGCACAATCCAAATACGAATGTAAGATCACACCAAATTGAAAACTAAATACCATATTAGATATGCCGCAAAATTCCAAGTGGCATTTGCATTATGGTTTGAAGAAAGAAAATATTTAATCCCTCCGTTTCAATCTATGTGAACCTTTTTTCCTTTTCGAGAGTTAATTTGACTAATTTTTGAAGCTAATTGAATTAGATTAATTTAATATTTTAAAATAAAAATTTAAATATTCAAAAACTATAAAAAAAGTACTATAATATGTAACTTTTCTCATATCAATATGATGCAGAAATTTATCTTAAAATATTGATTAAAATCATACCGTTTGACTTTCGAAAAATTAAAAAAGTTCACATTAATGGAAACAGAAACAGAGGAGTACTACAAATATTATTCTTAAACCCCTTTTCAAAAAATATACTATATATAAAAAAAAAATGAAGAAAATTCTAAAACCCTCAAAACCTCGACAACAATAAAAAGGCGCAGATTTCTGAAAAAGCTATCCACTGGAAAGCAGAAAATTGCAGCTAACAATGGCTTCAAACGCCTCAATTCTGACCCGCCAATCTCTATTTTCAATACGGTTAATGGGTTTTCCCCGAATACCCACTTCACAACTCCACACCCATACCCGAATTCACCATAATCCACTTCACAGAGGCTCTTCTTCTGCTATTTCTTCGAGTTCTTGCAAATACAACCCGACCCATCTCAGTTTTTCAACTCACGGGTTGAAAAGTTTGTATCTTTCTCATATTGGCCCTAAAAAGTTCGGTTCTTGCATTAATTTACAGATGTCAGCTGTTTCAGGCGACGGAAGTGGTGGTTTTGGTGGCTCCGGTGATGGAAAATCCGGTGGTGGTGGAGGTGACAGTGGTGGTGGTGGTGGTGGTGAGGGTGGGAATAACTGGTCATTGCTTACCTGGTATGTGACACACTTTCCTTTTTAGTCCGTCTGAAAATTGGTATATTTCTATATGTAGACACAATTCAACTTTAAACTTCTCGTTGTACTGTTATCAAGATGATTTTAATGTTTATGGCTTGTTTTGCACCTCAAGTTTTAATTTTTTTCTCCAAACTCCGTGTACAATCAAATACTGTCACCAAAAGTAGTTTTCCTACTATTTTCTAGTGTAATTCTTGGCTTGTTGAGGAGTATTTATCTATTTCCCTCTAAAATCATTTTTTTTTGGGTGTTCGGTTGACAAGGAAATGTAGTCATACTAAATATCTCGGTGACTAAACTAGTTTGCCAAATAATGTAGCCATGTTAAGTTCCTAACATTCTTGATGCTTTAGGCTTTTTGAAGGATATTTTATTGCTCGTTAGAAGTAACTGGAAAAGTGATAAACCATTTCTAGTTTGGAGGAATGCATGAATAATGCATATAAAATTATCACAGTCACACTTTCCATTTTATTCATCAAACCGGCTGCTCCAAAACTTTATCTAGCATACCCTTTGCGATGTAACTCAGTTCAATGTAGTGGAGACTAAATTTGTGATGGAACTCACTTCATTCAGGGAGAGAGTGTTTTTTTTTTTTTCCTTTAATTTCATCTTGGCAAAGCAAATGAATATAAGAAAATTAATACCTTGTACATCAAAGCTCAAGTAGTCAACTAAGTCAAGTGTATTATGTCAATGAAGTAAAAATGTCGAAAGATTTGAAGAGTCATATCTTGCGTCCTGCATCAACCATCAAAAGGGTACCCTGCGCAGGAAGGAGTCCATGGATTGAATCAGTGGACATGAACATCATTCACCATTGAAGTGTATCTCCTGATGAAATGAAGCGACTTGCATTGATATCTTCTTAATTTCTAAAACAAGATGGTCTTTCAGCAAAATACGTGTAGACGATCACTTAAACTTAGAATTGTCAAGTATTAGCTGTATTTGTTTTTCCTTTTCTCCTGGTTCCTTGTGATGTATGCATTATGATCTGCTTTTAGTGCTATCACGTGATTTTATTGATCCTTTATCTGCTTGGCTTCCCACCTCAGTGGCTATTCTCTGTTTCCTTTTTCATTCCCTTGGAATCCTTGCTATGTCTCTCTCACATTTTCTCTTAGTTTAAGAATTATATACTCTAACTTGATATGCCCCAGAATAAGTGTTACTTCTGCTGTAGGTACTTGTCTCTTCTAGAGAAGTATCCAGTATGGACAAAAGCAGTCACATCTGCACTCTTGACTCTCTTTGGAGATCTAATCTGCCAGGTAAACAAGAACAAATAGAGACTGTTCAATGCACTCTGTTTCTTTAGTGTGCTTGTCAATGTATAGTGCATGTGTTCTCTGTTGAAGCTAACACGGCATTTTGCATATCAAGGAATCTGGATTCTAGTAATTGTAAATTTTAAAACCTGATGAAGTAAGTTTATAACGAACTCTGTTTCCTTTACTCATAAAAATATGGCCTTCGGTATGGGGATTTAGATTGATGTCAAATGTTTACTCTACTTCATGGTTAGCATTGCAATTATCATGTGTAGTAATGAGGATCCTATTCAGAGGCGGATCTAGAATTTCGAGTGGATGAGTTCACCATTGTTAGATCCCAAAAGTGGCCGGGAACTACCTTCGTCAAAAAATAAAACTGCCTATATTGGCCAAATATCATTATATATGATGATATAATAAAGAAAAAAGAATATTAAAAGGCATTTAAATATGATTGATCACAACTACTACATATAAGTGACCCATCGCTTGATCAAGTGAAGCATTTAACCTTTTAGAGTATGGGTTCCCAAATATAATATTAGACATATTTTGAAAAATATACACATAATATATCTAATTTCGTCGGAAGAGTGTGGGTTCCCGTGAACCGTGTGTAACACATTGGAACCGTCTCTGATCCTATTATGATAAGGATTTTGGGGGTGGAGATGGTATTTTCTAGGTTGATGCTAATCCAATATTTTGGATTGGAAGAAAGGGAGAGAAAGAAGATAGAGGAGCGGGATGACTGATGACTGCAAACTTTCTTTCTTGAATTGATTTTAGGGAGAGAAAGTAGGGGAAACTATATAAAAAGGATGGGTATGATCATGAACAGAGCGCCCGGTTTCTTTTCTGTCCAAATGTGGACAGCTCTTCCCAATTGAAGGTACGGGAGAAAAAGGAGAGGAGCGGGATTATTGCAAATTCTTTTTCTGAATTGATGGGAGAAAGGAAGGGAAAAGGTGATAAACGAAAGGATGAGGTACAGACAACCGCCTAGGTTCTGTTCTGTTGAAATGTGAGGAAAAATGGAGGGAAACCCTACTTTGATGAAAAGTTTTAACGTCATAACAGTCAGTAGGTCTTTTGAACCATCAATTTAGAAAACAAAAAACTTAGCAATGCTCTCCGCTCCTCTCTTCTCTATTTTCCTCCATATTGTCTTCACTCCTTCGTGTTTTCACTCCCCTTCTTGTTGGCCAAATTGTCGGTAACCATGTGAACCTGCTTGTAAACATTGCCACTTCTTTAGATCAGTGATACCATCTATTCCCTTATTTGGAATATATTTCATCTCTTTGCAGTGACTTCTAGCTATTATTCCTCCAACTTAACTTTTGCTGGCTATGTGTCACAGCTTTGGATTGACCAAGTAGCAACTTTGGATATAAAGAGGACCTTTCTATTCACATTCTTGGGGCTGGCATTGGTGGGTCCAGCTTTGCACTTTTGGTAATACCTTCACAGCCTTTATTTATTTCCTCTCTATACAACTCTATATATGCTTTTTTATAAAAAAAATACACTCTATATATGCTTGTACAAGTTGAGTTTTTCTACTTGAAAGCCTATCAAGTACGCATGTGTTCTGGTCTATGTATCTCAACTTTCTTTCGAAACTGGTGCTGTTATTATGTCATTTACTGCATATTGATTGCCTAATCTGCTGGACACCTGTCTGTCTACCCCAGTACTTAAATTGGTAATGCAAAAATAGAATATTTATTTGTTTATTTATTTGAATATGAGATGCTCCGTATTTGTATTGTACCTTATAATCTTCTGTTTATTTTTGGGGTGCGGAGACAAATTCAAGAGTGCTTTTCTATTTTCAGATAATGATTTTTATGGGCTTCGCTAGCTATATCAATTTACTTGATCTCTTGAGCAGCTGGATGTAGTTGAATATATAAAGTTATTTCAAAGGATTCTAGGTTTGAACGATTATGATGGAAAACTGTTGAATATAGCTCTAGATCTTCATTTTGTTTCTCACGACCGATCTATATTTTATGTGCAATCACAAGCTGATTTCTATGTCACTAATGAGCTTAACTTTTAAAGCTTCTGTAAGATACTTAAATATCATTCCCGGTAGCCCATTGTGTTGAAACTCAAAAGATAGCTGCTATCTACCAAATATGGGTGCATATCGTGCTTGTTCGATGAATGTCAGGGTTACATGTTCCTTATGGCAGTGTAGAATAGTTCCTTGCCTTCTGACTTTGATATATTTAGGTACCTCTACTTGAGTAGACTGGTCACAACTCCAGGAATCTCTGGTGTTCTCATGCGCCTTGTACTAGATCAGGTTTTCCTTCTTTATCATTCAGTGATAATATCCTATTTACGGGTATACTTACTGTCTTCTGAGTAATATCTTATTGAAATTGAGCTGCTTTTTGATGCAGTTCCTTTTTGCTCCAATTTTTGTTGGGGTTTTTCTATCTACTTTGTTAACACTTGAGGGAAGGCCATCAGAAGTGATTCCAAAGCTTCAACAGGTATTTTAAACGGCCTTCTTTTCATACTTCTTACTGGAATTGTCCCTTGAATGGATACATACTGATAGTTACTCTTCCTGAACTTTGACTCATACTTACATTTTCTTTTAAATTAAGGAGTGGTTCTCATCTGTTCTTGCAAATTGGCAACTCTGGATACCTTTTCAGTTCTTTAACTTCCGGTTTGTACCACAGCAATTTCAGGTTAGTGAAACCATCAATTTCATCATTTTGTTAAAGTGCTTCTTCAAAAAGTTGATTTACTGTTTCAAAGTACCAAAATTGCCCAATCATTCAAGTAAAATATATGCCAAGTTAAATATCATGACTCTGGAGATGCAATTTCAAGCTATACTTGAAGTTTTTTTTTTCAAAATCATAGATTCCGAGATTCAGTTTGCTGTTTTAACAACATTGCGATGAGATAGACACCTGAACATCTTGTTAATCACTCTGATTATCATTCACTTGTTAAGCATGCATATAAGTTGTACTCATGATTTTACATCCTTTAATTTTTCTAATTAGCACCAAATGTTTGCTTGGAATTTGTGTTCACCTGTAGTTTTTTTGCTGTGTTCTGATTCTTTTACGTGTTCACTACTGTAACCAACCGGACTGTTCTCTGTTCTATCTCCTCTTGTTGCAGGTCCTTGCTGCTAACTTCATTGCTTTAATATGGAATGTGATACTGTCATATAAAGCTCACAAAGAAGTTATTGTAAAATAGTTATAGCTACGTTTCCGGAACTGATGTCAGTTTTGACTTCCTGTACAATGGATAAAATATTTATTTATCAGTGAAAAAGTATAAAGAAACGTGTGTGTATTTTTTTTTTTTAACTGGCAATGCTATTGCTTTTGGAAAGCACCCACGAGCTGCAAATACTTACAGGAGAGCCAGAGAAATATGAGATTGAAAGATAAAATATTTCGAAAACCATGCATCATAATGCATCATAGCATGGGCGACATAACTATGACATTACTTGCCTTGCTTGCTATATTGGAATAGTTTATCCGGTGCAAGCAGAAGCTGTTATTGGGGATTATGCCACAATATCCTGGCATTTTTAGAACTTCTGGTAGTTCTAGTAGTACCAGTTTGTTATTCAAGCTTTTTTTTTTCAATGTCTAGGCAGTCGTGAAAAATGTTTCTTAAGATATGTGAAGTGTAGCAAGAGGCATTATTTTCATACACTTCTGCTTGAATCTAAAAAATGAAAATGGGGATATTATTCTCCTAGTCTTGTAACTTTCGCTGATTTAACTTGCTATATCTGGAATTGAGAAGAATGCAGGGCATGTTTTAGGTTAAGATTTTTCCTTAAGATATGGTATTGTAGATGATAATGCTGGACACACCTGCTTACAGTGTAACCAAAACATCAGTTGTGATATTCATATTCTGATTGAGAAATTCATCCACTGAATGGATAGTGAAAATTGATCTTTTAAGCAAATTCTGAATCACAATCACCATTTTTGAATTGTGAGAGGAAGAATGTAAGCTTTTGAAAGCAAGGTCTTTTCTGTAGGCTCATTTAATTTACAACAAAAGCTTTAGAAGAGGTTGCCGGAGATATTTATGGTTTAATAACTTGATAACACCAACACTAGAGGTGCCCCAAGGGTTCAATCCGGTGGTAAGAGGGCAATTAGTGATGTGCATTGTGATTTGTGTGCAATAAACGTAAGTCGCAAGTTCGAACCTTGATTCATACAAGAGTGTGGTATTTAAGTAATTGGTAAATGGATGGGCATATTATCCTCCCTCCCACTTCATGTGAAATCTCAACAAGAATTAATGTGAAACTATACAATGGATACTAGTTATATAAACATATTAAACGTTCCATTTCTTCTGCAAAAAGAATTATATACTACTATGTATTTGGTTACAGGAAAAATTGGTGCACTCTCCTAATCTTCTTATACCAAATATAACTCCTCCGTATATTTTGTGTTAATATGTTTAGTTTGTGATCGATATGAAATATTACGTTGTTAATATAGGTCCAACTAATAAATAATGTTTGGTTTTTAGTATGACATTTTGCGCAACTAATGCAGCGTTTGGCTTTTAATACTGCACTCTACATTATTAATATGGTATATCTTGCGCGCGAGAATCTATATACTAAGTATTACTATTACGCATGATTTCTGTAAAGTTTCCTAGTAAAATATTGCCAGCCTAATAGTAATTAAAGATTATAGTATAACGTAGAAAGCTCAAGAAATAAACGGGTTTAGGCTGAGCAGACTCCAAACCATCGAAGAAAATGTTGTAGTAACTAAAGTTTTCTGGGAGTTGAAGGTTAATATTTTAGTTAATAGCAATTTAAACATTGTTCCAAATGCTAAACGTTTTCCTAACTTTACGTAGCCAAAACATACGAAAATATACAAAAAATAACAAAACGGTTCAAGATGAGATAACAATCAAGTATTCAATGGGTCGCGACTGTTCGTTCGTTTACAAATAGTATAATTTGGGCATTAACCTTTAGTTTTTTCTTTCAGAATAACTGCAGTAACCGACTTTTGGATTTTCTTTAAGCGTCTCAATGTCCATCATTACCAATGGCAGACAAGAAGAAAAAAGAACCAGACAAAGTATATATGACTACAAAAATTAAGCCACTATTCTTTTTCTTTTTTCTTTTTGTGTAGATTCAGCCAATTGTGAGATGTTATTGATTTTCATCATGTTGGTATAGGTTGTGGAAGTAGAATATAAAATTTCCATGTATTGCGAGGGATGCGAAAAACAAGTTGCCAAAGTCATTTCCAAAATCAAAGGTATTACTGTCTCTCCTTCACAGTATTTATCTATTTTTGTGTTATAAATAGATTTTAAGCAAAGTTCTATTACATTTTTTGTTTCTTTGGTTTGAACATTATAAAGGGGTTGAAGAATTTATGACTGATATGAACAAACACAAGGTGGTAGTGAAGGGAAGTATCAATGCAGATAAAGTTTTGAAGAAACTTAAGAAGAAAACTGGAAAAAGAGTAGAAATTATGACTAAAAAGGATGACGGTAAAAAGAAGAGTGAAGAAAAAGAAGGGAATTCACCATTGGAAGTAAGTCCAAAACAAGTTGCAGATGCTTTGATTCTTCAATATTGTGGAGATAGTATGTTATTTACCATGTTCAGTGATGAAAATGCAAATGCATGTTCTATTATGTGATTCTTTTTGGGGCACATCATGCTAAGTAATTTTATTGTACATTATTAATTAAGGGTTACATAGTTTAGTTTGTCCAAAATGTTGTCACATCACTCGTAGTGAGGATAAAAATGTATAAAGTCGCAGGTCGTGTAATCTACCTTGTACAACCCATAAAATCACATTCGATTTGATTGATTTTTATTAGTATTTTTTTTACAATTAGGTTAATCGTTTCCATTTACTCCTAGATATGTTTTACATTTTCAGCTGTCCTTTTCAGTACATGCTCCTCCTTTGAAATGTTTACAGAGGCAATGTGTCGTAAAAGAACTTTAGTCATTTGGACTTGAAGAATGTGGAGTCAAGCAAAGTTACCACTACACTATCTTCATGAAACACTTTTTGGTTGTGCAACATTAAAGCTAAAATACCACTGGGGAAGCACTAAAAATCAAGATTATTTGGTTTCAAGCAACTAAATCCAACACTGATGGGATGGAAGGATCCTTCCGCCATTGAGAATGTTACATTTTTGTTGGGAGCGTGTAATCCCATAGTGAGACTTCTCGGCGCAATTTTAAATTAATTAAATTATAAAACAGATTTTAATGAATGATTCTTAGAATTGAGTTGTGCGCAAGAAGGAAGTAGAAATATCTTGGAACTTAACAAACACGTGTAAAACCGAACACACTCACGAGAGAAATAATATTTGGGTGAAAACTCTTGCTTTCATTGATGGGGGAGTCCCCTATTTATACAAAAGAAACCTAGAGAAAACCTAACTCTAAACCTAACTTAGGGACCAAGTAAACCTAACGGGCTTGGCCCACTATACAATTTACATAACTAATCTATTTACCATAATCTATTTACAATACCCCCCCTCAAGTTGGAGCGTGAGGGTTCCTTATGCCCAACTTGTTAAGGAAGAATTCGAACTGGGCGCGTCCCAGCGCCTTCGTAAAAATATCAGCAAGTTGCGTGGTCGTAGGCACATAGCTGGGACGAATGACTCCTCCGATGATTTCATTCCGAACAAAATGACAGTCGACTTCGATATGTTTAGTGCGTTCGTGAAAGACTGGATTCCGAGCAATATGTAACGCAGCTTGACTGTCACACTTCAAATTTATCGGAGAGTCGTGATCAATTCCAAGGTTTCATAAAATCCCTTTCAACCACTTCAATTCACACACAGTCATCGCCATCGATCTATATTCTGCCTCAGCGGAGGACCTCAACACGATCTGTTGCTTCTTCGTTCTCCAAGATATCGGTGAGTCCCCTAACGACACATACCAACCTGTTAACGATCGACGTGTCAACGGACAGCCTGCCCAATCAGAGTCACACCACCCGTGCAATCTCAGATCACACTGAGAATGAAATACAATGCCTTGTCCCGGACAGCCTTTCAAATATCGAACAACCCTGAGTGCCGCTTCCATATGCTCAATACGGGGACTCTGCATGAATTGCGACAACACATGCACACTATAGGACAAATCCGGTCGTGTAAAACACAAGTAAATCAATCTTCCAACCAGTCGCCGATAACGTTCAGGATCTTTGATAAAACGCCAGTCGCAAGTGCCAAGCGATGGTTTTGTTCCATCGGTGTACCAACCGGTTTTGCCCCTAACAAGCCTGTTTCCGATATGATATCCAATGCATACTTCCTCTGACACAGGAAGATTCCTTTCGGAGCCCTTGCCACTTCAACTCCCAAGAAGTATTTCAAGGCACCTAAATCCTTCATATGGAAACATTTCGAGAGATATAACTTAAAAATTCGAATTGCCTTCGACTCATTACCAGATATAATCAGATCGTCCACATAAACAAGCACATTTAAATGCACATTTCCCTTCTTCATCGTAAATAATGAGTAATCCGAATATGATTGTCGAAACCCATATTGCTTAAGTGCAGCAGACAACTTCGCAAACCAACATCGGGGAGCTTGTTTTAATCCATACAATGATTTTCGAAGGCGACACACAGCTCCTCTCCCCGTCATGCGATGTCCCGGAGACAATTTCATATATACTTCCTCGTGAAGATCACCATGCAAAAATGCATTGTGCACATCCATCTGACGCAATTCCCAATTTTTGGCAGCTGCTACGGCCAGAAAAACTCGGACAGTCACCATCTTTGCAACCGGTGCAAATGTCTCCGTATAATCAACCCCTTCGATTTGGTGATTTCCAAAAATCATCAATCTTGCTTTGTACCTTTCAATAGTTCCATCCGAGTTGTACTTTATCTTGTATACCCATCGACATCCGAGGGCCTTCTTCCCGGTAGGCAAGCGAACTATCTCCCAGGTTCTGTTCGCTTCCAATGCCTTCAATTCTTCCCCCATGGCTGTTCTCCATTTGTCACTTTTTACCGCCTCCGAATAGGAGGTAGGCTCATGTCCTTGCGTTATAGCTGCAAGAAAACTCACATGTTTCGAAGAGAAATTATCACAATTGACATAGTGTGCTAGAGGATAGGGCTTACCAGAGGGTTGTTGAGAGACAGATGAACAAGCAGACTTTCGAACACAGGACGATACCCGGTGACTCATCTTTTGGACCGTATTAGTAACAAAGTCTCTCAGCAAGATATTCTCTTTCTTAGTTCGTTTTCCCCGACCCAACTCTTCGGGTTCAACTTCGGGAACAACCTCAGGTTCAGCTTCCGGAGTCACCACTTCGGGTTCAATCACCGGAGTCATGACTTCGGGTTCAACACCCCCCCCTCCTCCAATGCAACGGTGACAGAAGTCGTATCTTGTGTCCGTTTTTCGGAATCAGTCTCCTTGGAGGCGAATGGAAATTCCTTTTCGTAAAACACCACATCCCTCGAGAACACAAACTCCTTTGTCTCCAAATCATACATTTTCCACGCTTTCTTCCCATTTGGATAACCCAAAAACACACATCGACGACTCCTACTTTCAAACTTGTCACTTGTTCGTCCTTGATTGCGAGTATAACATAAGCAACCGAACACCCTCAAATGATCATAATTCGGTGTCACACCCATCAAGATATCGTAAGGTGTCTTCCCATTCAATAACTTAGTGGGTGTCCGGTTAATCAAATAACATGCCGTCATCACACATTCTCCCCAGAAGTCAATCGGTAAATTAGCTTGAAAACGTAGCGCCCGTGCCACGTTTAAGATATGTCTATGTTTCCGTTCAACTCTACCGTTTTGCTGGGGTGTCCCCACACACGAAGTTTGGAACAAGATCCCTTGTTCGAGAAAATACCCTTTCAGACTTACAAATTCGGTTCCATTATCACTCCGAACGCACTTAACCCGTTTATTGAATTATCTCTCCACCATTGCAAAGAAACCCTTCAATTTTTGTCCGACCTCTTTCTTATCAACTAACAGGAACACCCATACTCCTCGTGAACAATCATCAACAACAGTAAAAAAATATGATGCACCACACGAGGACTCAGTTCTATAAGGTCCCCACAAGTCACAGTGAACTAAATCAAAAGGTTCAGCAGCTTTATTATTACTCGAAGGAAATACATTTTTAGTTTGTTTTGCCCTAAGGCATACATCACATGCTTTTTCTTCTAAGCTACCTTTCCCACTATCTTCTAAGACTGAAAGAGATTTTGTCACTTGCATCGAAGGATGTCCCAACCTTTGATGCCATAAGTCTACCACATCAACCTTCACAGCTTTCACCACGGGTATCGTCCGAAAGTAGTAGAGTCCGTTCTTTTGTTCACCCGCTCCAATCAACTTCCCCGTAGCCCGGTCCTGCATAACACACAAATCATTAGTGAAATTTACATTGCAACCAACTTGATTAATTAATTGAGACACAGAAATCAAGTTGCAAGTCATTTCGGGCACATATAACACTCCGTGAAGAAACATGTCTTCGTTAAATCTGATGGATCCTTCCTGAGTCGCCATCATACTGCTTCCGTTCGGTAAACCTACCGGACACTTTGGTATTGTTCGTAAATTCTCCAAAATACTTATCTGACCGGTCATGTGATTTGACGCCCCCGTGTCAATAATCCACGAAGGATGAGTTTTCTTACCGATCGATGGTTCACTTGTGCTTGCCTTCTCCTTTTTCAGCAAATCGAACAGCATTTGCAACTGATCACCTGTTATTCCGGACAGGTTAGTCTGTCCGGGCACACTCATGTGTCCGTTTTCTCCATTCTCGAGCTCAGCTTGAGCAGCATTTGCTCGATTATTGCCACGTCCCCGACCAGCATTTGAACCAAACGATTGATGTCCACGACCTCTTCCACCTTTGTTACCTTCAGCTCTTCCTCTACCACGTCCTCCATTCGAAGTGCCTTGCTTCGGATAATGCACCCACCCCTCCGGATAGCCAATGACTTCATAGCAGCGTTCCGGAGGATGTCCTCATCGATCACACAAGTGACACTCCTTATAGCCTGTCTTCGGCGGTTGTGATCGTTGTGCAGCAAACGCCGTCACCTCCCCTCGTTCTTCCTGAGTTCGTGCCATCCCTTTGACCCGTTCATCTTGGATTACCTTTTGGTAGACTTGATTCATCGATGGCAACGGCTCCTGAGCCAAGAGATTGGAACGGACATAAAGACTTTCATCCAGGCCCATAAGGAATAAGTGAACCCTATCTTCTTCCCTTTTCTTCTCCAGTGCAACCGTTAGATTGCAAGTGCAGTTTCCACACGAGCAAGTTGGAAACTTATCACAATTTCCTAGTTCTTCCCACAACATAGCCAGTTTTCCATAGTAAGCAGCAACAGTTAATCCCTTTTGCTTACAACCGGCCAAAGCCGCTTTTAATTCCTGAATCCGAGGTCCGTTTCCCACGGAGAAACGTTCTCGAATACTCTCCCACAGATCTTTCGCTACTTCCATGTGAGATATGGTGGTCCGAAGAGTAGGCTCGATCGAATTCCTAATCCATGACACTAGAAGAGAATTGATAGTCCACCAATCCTCATAATCAATCGACTTTTCACCGGGCATCTTGATCGATCCGTCAACAAAACAAAACTTCTTCCTTGCACGCAGCGTCGTTCTAACCGACCGCGCCCATTCCTCATAGTTTTCACTGGTCAACTGTACCTGTGTGATAATCAAACCAGGATTATCATTCGAAGTGATATCGTACGGAGAGATTGTCTTCCGTACGGCTGCAACATCACCTTTTGGAGCCTCCATTACTTTTCTACTTGAAGAGTTTCACGATTGCTCTGATACCATGTAAAACCGAACACACTCACACGAGAGAAATAATATTTGGGTGAAAACTCTTGCTTTCATTGATGGGGGGAGTCCCCTATTTATACAAAAGAAACCTAGAGAAAACCAAACTCTAAACCTAACTTAGGGACCAAGTAAACCTAACGGGCTTGGCCCACTATACAATTTACATAACTAATCTATTTACCATAATCTATTTACAATAACACGTGAAAAGGAAAAGAGCGAAAATCGTTTTCTTTGGAATTTCTGTTCTAGGTGAACCTTCAAAGAAATACGGCAACTGGAAGATGTATATTTGAATCTATGCAACTAGTTAGTTTCTTCTAATTTATGTTATATTCTTTTAATCTCTTGCTTACTTAAGAGATGATGCATAAGAGTCTTTTGTTAAATAATTTAAAGGGAGGAAAAAAAATCCAATATTCTAGTTTATCAAATATAGTTGCCTCTAGTTAGTTTCTTCTAATTTATGTAATATTCTTTTCTCTTGCTTACTTAAGAGATGATGCATAAGAGTCTTTTGTTAAATAATTGAAGGGAGGAAAAAGATCCAATATTCTAGTTTGTCAAATATAGTTGTCTAGTGATGACTTGTAGACCACATAAATGATCAATGTAGCAGGTCTCCAAAAGACAACGAGGTGTCACATTGTTAAGACTCAATTTAGATCATTAGATGGCTAAACAGTTGCAGGAGATTAGTCGTTGTTTGGAGTTTATTGGGCTGTTACAAATATGAAATTCTTGTTTGATGGAATTTGGTAAATGTGTTTCTAGTGATTACATTCATATACACACCCCATTAAGTGGAAACAAACATAACTTAACTCTCCACCAGTATCTTTTAGTACTAGTGATTCGGAGCTAATTCAATCTTCAGAAGAATATTTTTTGTTGGATTAATTCATTAATCAAGAAATGGAGCAACTCCAATCTAACCACTTAAATACTCAAATATAGTGCTAATCCTTTCGATTATTTTATACAGAAAACAGAAACATATACTCGTAATATTGGCGACTCAAATTATGATGCACATGCATAGTTGGCCCATTGAAAGAACTCTTTGTTCCACAAGCTACAATCTTCCATTAAATTTATAGGGGTAATGAGAACAAAAAACGTGTTTCTCACTCTTCTTTGACAGGTCTTGGCATGTGAAGAGAGGACCATAATATTCGTTGGTCCGACCAAAGTTTGACTATTAATTAGTAGGCCATAAAAAGTTAAAAATATTTAGTTGGTTGTCTCACTAAAATTACAAATTAGAGTAACCCCAGCAGCGAAAATCACATGAAAGTAGCAGCGTACTTTATATAGTATATGAAAGAGACGAAGAATGGCAGAGACCTAAAAAAAAAAAAAAAAACAGTATGGCTTTGCCACCGGGTCGCAGAGGGGTAAGAGATTGTATTGGGTAAAAATCGATGTGCTCGGATAGTACTTCGGTGTGACGAATCGAGGACAATCAAATTGATGTTCGAAGGAAAGAGACCGAAGCAAGCAATTGAGCCACCGAAGTTAAGCACTAAGGTCATCACCGAAGACGAGCCGCGAGCTGAACTTCGGTGATACTCAATTCAACCGAACAACAAAGTCATACCACCGAGTTCATGCATGTGGGTCTCGGTGGAGCACCTCGGTTCAAGCGGCTTAGCAGTCCACTAACTCCATTACTGGATATGCTGAACGTGGATGTAGGCATGATCAGTCATAGAAAACGTGGGCAAGTCCCCTTGTACCTATGTACAGCATTAGTTTTCACTTTGTATTCATTCAGAAATAATTACAGAAACTCTGGCAAATTTGTACTCACATATATATATTGAAATCGCATCATTTTCTTATATTTTTACTTGTTATTCGTATCGTCTCGACTTTGATACTAAGATTTGCTTGTATTCGCTATCCAAATTTGATTTGTAATACTAAATCAGTTTAGGCGATACTCATTGGATTTCCTTGGCCCAAAAATATAAGTAAATGTTTAGGTAGGCGACGTACATTTATATCACCCATTTTGGAAATATAACTAGAAACACACCTCTTCTAGATCTGGCTTAAATCAGTAACCCGGCCCCTACCACCTAAAAGTAGACTAATTTCTTTGAAGTAGATATCTAAATACCTACTATAGCACATGACAATTTATGTTTCAGTATATACGACGACTCTTTCGTAACTTAAGTAAAAAAAAATATACAGTATGTTATTATATCTTCTTGACACATCAAATTATTTAGAGAACAAGAGAAATGCAGTTAATTATTTGCTCATGGTGATGCTATCGACTTAACGTTGAGAGCTGCCAGAAAGGAAAAATGGCATGTCAGCCAGTAAAGCCATACAAGAACAAAAACCACAGTGTGACCCAAGTACATATCGATAGGGATATTTTGGTAGCACATAAAGAAATAGCCAAAAAGCGATTCAACTTTGTGGTCTTTCTAGAATTTTATGTTTTTCTTTTTTTTTTAAGTTTTAGGAAATTCAACCATTTAATTAAGTATTTTCCAAGTTGGTGGCTGCTACGTAACTATTTCGTTAGCTTTTACTATCAATTTTGTGTTTCCTCGGACGTGACTTATGTATCTACTGTACTATTTTGTTGATGATGTATTTCTTTGTTTTCTTCCGATATTCTTTACCTTTTCGTTCGACCTTTTTTTTCCTTTTTACCTTTTCTTCGGAAAAAGATCAACTCTTTTTTCCCTCTTAATTACTAGAGTACATTTTATAGTACTCCTTACTACTCCCATGTTTAAGTTTACTTGTCCAAATTCAACTTTACACTATAACCAAGACAAAATAAGAAAAATTAATCTTGACAAATCTAACCTTATTTATTATATTTTGTTGTAGTTTCCAATTAATTGGAAAGAAATTTTGAAGAATTTGACCATTTAATGTCAAAGGTAAATTAGGAAGAACATAATTAATTTTATCTTGAATTGCTAAAAGGACAAATAAATTAAGAATTTGATTTTGCTAAATTTGGTCAAGTAAACTTAAACGAGGGAGTACTATATTTTACATAGAAGTACCTCGCCTTTTTCATATATCACATGTACTCATGAACATGTTAATTATTGTTTGTAGATTGTAGTGTCTGTGAGTGTATTTTTGCAGTCTTTTCCTAAAGACGCAGACATTCAACATACATTTTCTCTTTAATAAGAACATATTAATTAAGAAGTTGTTTGTAGTGTCCGTGAGTGTATTTTTCGGAATCTTTTTCTAAAGATGCAGACATTCAAGATACGATTTTTCTTTAATATGTTGAAAAAAGAACTGACATCTTTTTATATTTCGAAGTATAATTGTTTTCTTTTATCTGTAATGATATGTTCTTAATTATAGCTATAGAAATATTTTTGTTAATCAAGTTCTGAGAATAACTTTGACATATGTAGCTAAAACTTCTCATTCCTTGTTCCATCAACTACCGTGGTTATATAGTTGCATTTCCAGAAGCAGCTTCTTCGCCACCTAATCGTATTTTATGGAAAAGAAAACAAGTAAACAAAAAGAATCTTCCAAAAACTAGTGTTAGTTATTTGGCTCGATGGAGTATTATTGTAGTCCAAGTTGAGGTAAACAGTGGGGGCAGTTAAATAAAATTAGAATCTTATCTACTGACTACAGTGTCCTCGACCGGCCTTTTAAATACATGCCCATTCCTTCCACTTTCCTAGTTCCTACATTTCACATGCAACTCACTTGTATTCAAATACTTTCACATTGTCTTGTCTTAATTAACAACACAAAAATACACACAATATTCAACTCATCATCAACATGAAAGAGCATCATTACCAACAACATCACCATTTTGAGGATCATCACAATTCTTCGGGCAACTCATCGGTCATGAGCTCTTTTGGTACAACTGAACAAGAAAGGCATTCTTCTTTTTCTCAAGATTCTGAATCTCTCAGCTCTCTCCATAGTCTATCTTCTTCAGATGATTACTCACCAAGAATTACTCCAAGTATGTTCCTAGTCCCTCTTATTATTACAAACAGGTCACAAAGGTGATCAGTTGAACACCCTTTGCATATACTGATTATTAAATGATATTTTTACTAACTCTTTATATATACAAATTTCAGGTAAAGATGATTCTGATATAATTATTCCGGAAAGGAAATTAGGAAAGAAGGCAAAAAGTTATGCATATAGAATTCGTGAGCATGGTATGTACATGATCTAGTCCACTTTTTAATATAAGTTTTTATCTTTCTTAATAAGAAGAAATAATAAAAATATTTGTTTTTAATGTGATGTTTGCAGTGAAGTTGGGGCCTAAATTATCAGAAACGGTAAAAGGGAAGCTAACAATAGTATTGAAAGAAGGGGGGAGAAAAAATATGTTCAGGCATATGTTTAATGTGAATGAAGGAGAGAAATTGCTCAAGGCTTCACAATGTTATTTGTACACAACAGCAGGTCCAATTGCTGGAACTCTATTTGTATCCACACACAAAGTTGCTTTCTGTAGTGAAAGACCCATTGCAGTACCTTTTCCTTCTGGAGGAATTCTTAGAACACCTTACAAGGTTAGCACTTTTCTAATCCTTCAGATTTGTTGTTTTAATTTTATTTTTAAAAAACTTTTTCATTACACGGGGAGATCGAAAAGGAAATGGGCATAGTAGGTGTGTTGATGATCTCTCATCGATACTACTATGTCATAACTCATAAGCCTTCTAGTAAAGAAAGTGTAAAGTTGTTATTATAAATTCACTGAGTTTAAGTTTCAACATTAATTATGTAAATTATATTTTACTAGTAATTAGTAGATTATTTATAAGATAATAATAATAATAATAACAAAATTTTATAGATAAATCGCATTAATTAGTAACCTAAAATACATGATAATTAGTTTACAATCATATGTTAAATTAGTAAAAGAAAATTATATTATCAACATATATAACTTAAATCGCGTAATGTACTAGAATGATAAGGAGAAAAAAAATATTAGGCGGCAGGACACTCATCTGAAGCTGCTTATTTATTTGATCTCAATTGAATATTTTAGTCAAAGATTCGTGACCCACGCGGCTTTCAATTATTCTCTCAAACCACACCGTGTTTGTTTTGTTCAACACATTATTTAACTTGTACTATTCTTAATGCCAAGCTGACACTATAATATCGAGGGAATATTTAAGTTAAAATACACGGGACTACAATATTTTAACATCTTTTTATCACAGCGATGCAACATCCTTTTCAAGAAATTTAAAATCATATATACTCATATTTTATATGATTTAACACCATCATTAGAAAGTTGTGAGTATCTACCTAAAGGAGTAAAGTTAATATTTGCCATCAACAAAAAATCTCACTTTTAGGGGAGATCATAGAACCTGAGAGATGAAAGATTCTACCATTTTAGTCTTGCCACTTTAGTTAGTAAGGCCTCACTGGCAACAGCTCGATAAATACAAACCATAAAAAGCTACTCCCTCCGTTCCATTTTATGTGTCATAGTTTGAGTCAGCACGGAGTTTACAAAATAAAAGAAAACTTTTGAAATTTGTAGTCTAAAATAAGGCATATATGTTTGTGTGGTTGTAAATCATTTCATTAATGACAAAACTGTAATTTTGAAGTTAAATAGTTACCAAATTTAGAATGTTGTCGTTCTTTTTGGAATAGATTAATAAGAAAATCTTACCACATAAATTGAGGGAGTAATTGTTAGACATTTTTCTTTTGTGTGATACATTTCTTATTTTGGAAATCTGATCATTTCTGCAGGTGGTTATTCCAGTGAAGAAAATTAAAAGAGCTCATCCAAGTGTAAACGAGAACAAACCATCTCAGAAGTACATCGAGATAGTTACTGAAGATGAATTTGAATTTTGGTTTTTAGGGTTTGTACGATATGAAAAGGCTTTTTTGAATTTACAAAAGGCTATTTCCATGTCGAACTAGCTGTTAGATATTAGAAAAGTAGTACTTGAAAGAGGCCTGCTCCGCAACTCTTAATAGATTTTCTTTTCTTTTTCTTTTTTTGATCTTGAACTGGTAGCATTAGCTATGGGGATTAGACTTTTATGTTCAAGTGTAATTAATTATTGTAGCATGATCATTTGGACTCAGCTTGTTTGATGACTTAGAAAAGTATGAAATCTCATGTGCAGATCTTAGTTACTTCAGTCTTCATCTGTACCAAATTTAACCACTTTATTTTATTAATTAAGTTTAGACGTCTCTAATTGGAAATTTTTCTAAGCATCATTAGTCATTACTATTGCTGATCACCAATTTTTAATGTTTAGCACGCTTAATAGGAAATCAATACTGCACTGGGTTAAGAGTTGAGTCAATTATGTTAGCCCAACAACGCATTCTACCCATTAAAGTGTGGGAACTTTACAGACCACTCTCACATTTTTGGCCAAATGAGAGGATTAACTTACATATTTGGCCACAAAGCTTTATGTTTTTTGCTTCCATCTCCAAACTTCAGTGCAAAAAGTCTGGAGCGTGTCAGCGAATTTCGCGGTGATTGGGGCTAAAATCATAGTCTTCATATGGGGGCTAAAAATATGATGGCGGCGGCAAAAGTATCTACCGAAAAAGGAGTCAAAAATGTCTTCCATTAACCTTTAGGCCATAAATATCTTCAACTTTTACTTAAAATTGCCCTTAAAACTAACACACTTCTGAAAAAGGAAAAAATAATAAAAAGATATAATGGTAAGGGGTATTTCTGACCCATATGATTAACGAAGGGCATTTCAAAATCATTTCCAATAGATTAGGGGCAGTTTTGGCTCTTTTCCCTTTAAAAATTATAGTAGATACATTTTAAATAAACTCTCGAGTTATTATACATTTAAAATAGGCTATTGATAAAAATATAATCACTGCTCACAAATCTATATATACAATAGAGAATGAAATAAAGAGTACAACTTAACTACATATATAGTTAATGTATGCAATATATAGTGATTATAAAAAACGGCGATTTCCCATGAGCATATATAGTTAATATTTTTTTATAATTGCTAGATATTGCATATATTAACTCTATTTTGTATATAGATTTGTAAGTAATGATTATCTTTTATCAAGAGCTTATTTTAAACACATAATAACTCAAGAGTTTACTTTAAAATTTATCTATAGGCTATACACTACTAAAAAAAGCTGAATCTGCGACCACCCAATCGGTCGCACATCGGTCGCTAGGTCGACCGATCGGCGACCGATACGGGTAGTCGGAATATTAATGGTAGCAAATAGCCCTGCGACCGAAAAAACGGTCGATATTTCGACCACTATGCGACCGAATTTCGGTCGCACAATAGCTCACATACAGTGACCAAGTATGCGACCGATTTTCGGTCGCACATCCTATTGCGACCGAAGATCGGTCGCATACTTGGTCTCATTTCTGGGAATTAATGGTGACCAAGTATGCGACCGAAATTCGGTCGCATAGAATGTGCGACCGAAAATCTGTCGCATACTTGGTCTCAGTTGTGACCGCTATGCGACCGAAAATCGGTCGCCAAACCTGTAAAAACCTGCAATAAAAATCCTGCAATCAGGCAGTAGCAACAGCAAAAACCAGCAATTCAGAAACCTGGACACCAATACACAGCAATAAAACAGCAATCCAAACATTTCAAAAACATCCAATCATTTCAAAAACATCCATACACCATTAGTTATATCCTAAAATTGTTAACAATACAACTTCACAAACATTCAAAATACTACTGGGGCTCGGGCGAGGCTGAGCTAGACCCGGACTCGGAAGAGGAAGAGGAGCTGCGGCGATGCTTGCTCTTATGCTTTCTTCTCGCTTTCTTCTTCTCCTTTTTGGCAAGGAGCTTTTTGATCAAGTCCTGTGTTTCTTGATTTACCCTCGACAGCTGTGCGATCTGCTCTCTCATTTGAGCCATCTCAGCAGGATCAACGGAGCTCGACGGAGAAGAAGTAGCTGAAGAGCCCAAAAAGCGAGAATTATGCTTATCCGGAGCATATAACGATCCAAGACCATAAGCATACCCCTTCTTAACCCCTCCAACAGTATCGACCCATATTTGCTTTTCTTTCTCGAAAGTCAAGGGAGCCGGGGTGCTGCTTCCGGCGTCCGATGCTTGGGTCGATGTCCAGTCTTCCACGGCCTTTGTAGCCTTTTCCTGAATAACATAAATATAGTAATGATGTTAATAGAAAGACTAAACGTTGAAGGATTGAGGCGACTAAACATCGAATTTTACAAACTTACCCATGCCTCTTTTGCGCGGGGCTCGACCCACTCTCCACTGCCCTTCTTGGCACCCTTTGTATGCCTGATCTTGTGCAGCTCGAGCACGGGAATAGTGCGCTTTTCTTTCATTTCCTACAAATTAAAAATCATAATATGTTAGACAAAAAAGCAACTGTTCAAGTAAATAATCAATCAATTAAATATACTGTACCAAGCGCATCTTTTGTGTAGCCGCGCTAATTGAGCCACCGGTATGGAGCGATCCACCCTTTTCCGACGCTCGCGCAGCCTTTCCTTGCTCGCTCTTCGCCCCGAACTCGGGCGAGTGCCAATATTCATCCAGCTCCGCCCACTGAGGGGCTTGGAGGAAGCCGGGCCTTGTACCTTTATGCCGCGCATTGTAAAGGGTTTGCTTGAATAGCGCAGCACATTTCTTTGGGAAGATGCTGCGAATGTTATAATCCAGCCCCTGATGCCAGATACATTTGCCCTGAAAGAGTATCAAAATAATTTCTTTAAACATGTTCATGGTTTAAAACCGGAGAACTAGTAGTGCCATGAATATTTTGAAGCATTTGAATGTGACCCTGCAAATCCCACGGCTCTCCATGATAACGCCAAATATAGTAATCTGGCATAAACCTCCTATCTAACAGATGCACTTGCACGGTCGTCATATCTTGGATGGTGCAACATTTGCACTTTATGCAGGGGCACTTAATTGTACCAAACCTTATAAAAGGTTCGGTTGTTTTTGCTAAAGCAACAAATTCCTTAAAACCCTCGTCAAATTCAGGCCTTATCCCCCGCCGACCGGGGAAAAGTCTATTGTCTATCCACAAACGACGTGCATTAAAGTCCATATCTACACAAAAATTGCCAAATTGAGAACAATCCAATTGGTACCAATTTTTAATAATCCTAGCCTTTTTTTGAATATCCATTGATCCGTTTGAATTCCATATTATCTAGTAAGTGCAATGCAATACAAAACGCATACAATTTATCCGGTTTAGTCATAAGATGTTGCAAACATGAACAATCAAAACAACAATACCTAAACCCTAACTTTAAATGCATAGCAAGTATTCCAAACACCACAACCCATGACAAGACATCAACACATTGCAAACAACTCTACCAAACAATTCCCAACATATCACAACAATTACCATAATTAATCACAAACATCACAACCCTATATTTAAAGTTCATCAATCCAAAACAACTTATTATACATCACGTTATATAGAATAAACTAATTATAACTAACAACTAACATGTAAACAACATATATAGGCTCTCCATTATTTAAAAATATATATATAATTAAATTCGGATTATTAAACCAAAAAAAAAATAATTACCTCTACTTTGTATTGGATCCAATGGCAAGAAAGTATGAGTTACCAATGTGCTATCCACCCAATAACTACAAAAAAAGTGAATTAAAAAGTCATTATATGAGTTTTAAAAAAATAACAAAAATTACTAAAAAATGAAATTTACCTTGAATTTGTAGGTGTAGATTGTGTTAAATGTTATGTTGGAGGTAATAGAGTAGTAATTTAAAGTTATATGGGGTTTATAATGGTGGGAAGTTGATTATGGGGTGGGGGGGGGTTCGGTTTTTAGGGATTAGAGGTGAAATGGGTTATGTTGAAATGGGGGAGAAAGGGGTTCTGCCCGTTTTTAGTCACAGTTAGGCGACCGACATGCGACCGATTTTCGGTCGCCTAACTTTGACTAAAAAAGTCAAATTTTTCAAAGACCGATATGCGACCGATTTTCGGTCGCCACTTTTTTTCGTTGAATGCTGTGGAGACTGAAAATCGGTCGCATGAGGGTGGTCGCAGATTCAGCTTTTTTTAGTAGTGATAATTCTTACCTGGAAAAGAGCAAAACTGCCCTGATCTATTAGAAATGATTTTGAACGCCCTTCATTAATCTTGTAGGTTTAAAATATCCCTTTACCGTTTCATTTTTTATTATTCTTTTAGATGTTAGTTTTAAGGGAATTTGAGCCGAAAACAAACATTGAGAGCATTTTTTATTCATGTGAATGTATGTTATTGAACACTGAATGTCAAAATGAAATGAAGATTTAAGCATTTGTGGTCTTATACATTTCATAATATTTGTGTCCTTATAAAATACTTATTCTTAATAGCAAACGAGATAGAGTTGTATAAAATGGAAACATATAAGCTAACTAATAAAAATCATAACAATATCTTATTTATGGAGTAATTAATCATCAGTACTACTGGAAGAGTGGAAGACTATACTGTTCCTAATCATCAGTACTACAGACCAAATATACAGTGAAATTACACCAGCACTTATTTAAGTAGAAGCAGTAATTCTGAGTGATTATTCTAAAGCTTATGAAAGGTAACTTTCAATGGTTGATCAGAACCAACAAACAAAACCCTTTTGCTACCTTCAACAAGTATTCCAATGTTACCACAAAATGGCCTACAAATATCACAAACTCCAGGACAATACACAAGTTTGTAAGCATCCCCATCCTTGTCAATCTTAAACCAATTGCCTATAGTTTCACGCCCTGGATTTCCTTCAACTCCTCCAACTGTCACCAAAATTCGTTGTGGAATTAATTCACTATTAATTCTCCAAACTGTGGACAAATCAGAAATTTTTAGAGACGTAAATTTCACGTTCACATCAGTCGATATTGTAACGGTGTTATCTTTAGGGTCTACTGGTGAAAATTGTAGGTAAGCACCAATGGAAGATTCATCAGCATTTTGGCTTACGACTAAGGGGTTGGTTGTGTTCCTAATGGATGCAACCTGAAGCCCACCACCATTGCCCCGAGCTGCTGGAAGGATGAAATAATTCACTCCTTTTTGGACAGCGTTACCAGAAACGTCGAGCACTGGTTCGGGAACATCTTGAGCTTTTACGAGGAAAAAGGATGTTGATAATGCAACAAGAATAAAAGGTACAATGAATTGTCTAATGTTAACTTTCATTGTCATTGTTGTAATCATTTAGTGAATGGATAAAATAAGTTTAACGAAGCAGAGCTATTTATAGAAACTTGCATTGTGGTTTGACTATTCTTATAGTTTGAAAAATGGCATCCTCTGCAAACATTTTTCTTTGATTTTTTTTTTTCTTTTTGCATATGGAATTGACTATCAACTTTGAATAGCTGTTTAGTCTTTTATGAGCCGTAGTAAAAGTTAATGTTTGGTTTGACATTTCTATAATTCACACATTAAACAGTGGGAAAGCAATTGCAGTATATATCCTCCTATATAATCTTTGAACGTGTTGTACATATATATTTGAATTGTTCAACATTTTCAATAACAAGCTTCTTGTACATATATAGAGTATATATAGAATTGGGATACGATCTACAAATCAGAAAAGTTAGGCAACATAGTGCCCTATCTTTTAGTACATATAGTCAACTTTAATGTGATCTGCTTAATAGAAAGTTCAACAACAAGCTGCGTGATAGCAACAAAGTTGCATGACAAAAACTTGTTTCCCTTCTGACAGACTAGCCAGGTGAAAGTCGTCCGGAATAAAGTCTATCTAGGTAATGTCAAAATGAACCTGGCGCTAAGAGATACAAAATTGCCCCTTTGATCAAGTTTTTTGAGCGACTTGAAGTGCAAAAAAAAAAAAAAAAAAAAAAAAAAAAAAAAAGAGGAGGTGAGAAGTGTTTATCTTGGGAAATTATTTCAATTGGCCTAACTCATGAGAAAAAAATCAATATTTTTAAATATAAAGCAGAAGTTGTTTTCTGATAGTTGAGAAAAATAGTTTCTTTGAAGTTGTTTTTAGTGTTTCAAGACAAAAATACCCTCTCTCCCTCTCGTTCTCTGATCCCTCCTTTTTGTGATGCTAACTTTTATATATAATTTACTTCAAGCAAATTTATATATATAAAAAAATTGATTTAAGAATCTCATTCATTTATGTATTTAAATAGTACTAATTGCTAAGTGAATCTTTCAATGTCCTTTTTTATTTTTTTGTACTTCGATATGAAGTGGAGACTCATTTACGGTGTACTATGTGACAAGAGGGTGCCTCCTAGCCTCAAAAGCAAATTTTATAGAGTGGTCGTAAGATCAACTAAGTCGTATGGGGCAGATTGCTAGTGAAGAACTCACACATTCAAAAGATGAGTGTGACAGAAATGAGAATGCTTAGATGGATGTAAGATGGATAAGATCAGGAATGAAGTCATATGTGACAAGGCGGGCGTGGCCTCAGTGGCAGACAAGATGTGAGAAGCAAGGTTGCGATGGTTCAGTCACGTAAAGAGGTGGAATGCAGACGCTCCAGTAAGGAGGTGTGAGAGGTTGGCAGTGTTGGGTCTCCTGAGTGGTAGAGATAGACCGAAGAAAAACTGGGTCGAGGTGATTACAGAGGACATGACCCAGATCCAGATCATCGAGGACACAACCCTAGATAGGAGAGTGTGAAGGTCGAAGATTAGGGTAGAAGGTAATTAGATAGTAGCCGAGTATCTTGCCTCTTTTTAGATATTATAATATAGCATGCTACATCGACTAGTTCTATCTTAGTCTTTGTTTTCATATCTATTGTTGTTATCTGTTTATTTTGAATTTGTTGGTTTTTTTTTTTTTTTTTTTACTTTCTTCCAAAAGTGTTTTCTAGATGTTTTTATTGGTGGAGGTAAGGTCTGCATTATGAGATAATACTGAATATGTTGTTGTATTTTTTATTTTTTTTTGTACTTTGACACTAAATTAAAAATCATCTCTTTTCAGATTCTGGTCAAAGACAAGTGGAATTCTCCTCTAATACTAACGAACTGTTTTTAAATAATCCGCTTGGCCAAATACAAAGTGTTCTACCAAAGTTATGCTAAGTTTTGTACCGAAAATCAAATATTACGTTGCATTACTAGTTTTGATGCAACTTATACGAAAATTATGCATCAATTATGCATATGATAGAATGTGTCAATGTACATCACACGGGAGAGATCACTATTACTATTATTTAGCGCATAATATAATTTTTTTGCGCTTTAGGTTATAGGCTGCATACATCATATTTTTTGGAGTGCGGCTTTCTCCGAATCCTACATGAACGCGAGATGTTTTATGCATTGAATTGCTTCTTCTTTTTTTTTTTTTACCGCATAATATAATCTGCATTACTAACATTAAAATTTTCTGTCTTAAGTGTAATTTTCGTAAAACAAGCCGTAAATTTACTGCTTATATGCTGGATTTGTCTTTGATTGAAAATGAGATCTAAAAGAGACAAATAGTGTAAGGTGTGAGCATGATTCCATGAAGACAACAAATGGAAATTACAATCCGCAGTTCTGCACACCTTCGTGCTTTGCAGTTGTGTAATTGTGTTATATTTACAATAGAAAATGGTATAAAGATTACAATGATACGATGTACTAATTAATTGTGTTTGTGAAAAGAAAAGAATTTACTGCGGCAAGGTAAATAATACTAATACTTCTACTCCAAAACCATACTACAATACATTAACACACATGCATGTACAAATATACTGATTAATGTCGACATTATTCTTGAAGCTTTTTGATCTTCTACGCCACCTTTATGAGGTAACAAATAATAAAGCACATGAAAACCGTAATAAATGGCAAGGTTGGCACTTTGTCTGGGATGCTGCCACTGGGACTTGGTCCACTTGGAATAACAGTCATGGTGTCATTTGTGTTGGTATATTGAAATTTAACTTTCAAAGGTTTATCAGAACCAACAAACAAAACCCTTTTGCTACCTTCAACAAGTATTCCAATATCTCCACAAAATGGTCTACATGTCTCACAAACTCCAGGACAATACACTAGTTTGTATGCGTCCTCATACTTGTCAATCTTGAACCAATTGCTTATAGTTTCACGTCCTGGATTTCCTTCAACTCCACCAACTGTCACCACATTTCGTTGTGGAATCAATTCAGTATTAATTCTCCATACAGTGGATGAATCAGAAATTACCATAGACGTAAATTTCACGTTCACATCAGTCGATATTCTGATAGTGTTTTCTTTAGTGTCCACTGGTGAAAACTGAACGTAACCGCCTGTGACAGATTCATCAGCATTTTGGGTTACAACTAACGGATTGGTTGTATTTCTAATGGAATCCACCAGAAGTCCACCTCCGTTTCCCCGAGTCGCCGGTAAAATGATATAATTCATACCTTTTCCGACAGCTTTACCGGTATCGTCGAGCACCGATTCTGAAACATTTTGAGCTTTTACGAGGAAAAAGGTTGTTGACATTAATGTAACAAGGAGAAATGGTACCATGCATCGTGTTACTTCCATTGTCTTTGTGTTTGTATGGAAGAATTGGTTAAGCAAAGCTTTTTATAGAAGTGTATTGAGGTTTGAATATTCAACTACTCGTTTGCAAGATAAGATTACTAGTAATTGTGAAACGTGGCCAAGAATTGGTCCTTGTGTAAATCACTTTGACCACCAAAGTCCATATTTGTGGTATAAAATAAGATATAAATATTTGTGTGGTTGTAAATCATTTCAATAATGACAAAACTGTAATTTTTAAGTTAAATGTATACCAAATTTAGAATTCTGCTATTCTTTCTAGAACATACTAATAAAAAAATATTGCCACATAAATTGAAACGGAGGGACTATTATCTTTAGTTTTGTTCCCTCTTTTGTAGATCTGAGGATATAGCTATCAATTTGTTCATTTTTGGTTGTGGATTTATGTCACATTAACTTTACCAAGTAAATTTTTGCATCTCCTCTATTGTCTAATCCCGTCGTTTGAATCCTAGCATAAATTATTATTACGAGTATCTATATCATTTGAATATTGTACTAATTGTAAGATATATCATTCTCCGCAAAGATTATTTTTTTACTTTTGAGATGGTACTGACCATCAATTTCTAGCTGTTTGGTCTTGTACTCTTGTAGAAGCTATATAAAAACATCTTTATCTTATCGATATGTTTGACCTTTTATGTGTATAACCTATGAACTCCTGTTTTATTTTACTCAATAAACCGTGGGAAAGTGACTCAAGTATATACTTCCTCGTACAATTTTGCACGTCTTGTGCTTCTTTGAGTTGGGTCAGCATTTTCAAAGGTTGACTATTCACGAATGGACGGGTAAAAGACGTGTATTTCTTTCTTGCACACATAAAAGCCGGAAAATTGTTTTACAAAATATATATAAAAAATAAATGAAAAAACTGATGCATGTGCGTTTTATTAGTAGTAAAATGTAGAGGGTGCAGAATTTCTTCTGGTGATGAATATTACTTGAAGGAGAATAAAGATAAACATTGTTTTGACAGCTAGATATATATACTACTTCTTAATCCTGATGGCCATTGTGAGGTCTATAATTGAGTTTAGTTTGTTTCAGTCATTTTTCTGTTTCTTAAAGTTATTGACCCAGATTTATTCCCAGTCCTTGGTAATGTTATTGGCCAAAAACGCGGTTAACTTAAGGCAGGAACGAATTGTGTTAAAAGGTTAATTAAATTAAATTTGACTTAGGGAGCTAAATTCTAACACAGTTGTATGATAAACAAATAGTCAAAGTCAAATCTTGCAACCACAATTAACTCACGCATTATTATCTCAAAGCTGATTGGCTCAATTTAGACGATACAGAAACATTTTGTACGTAAAATAAATAAGGAGTCTTTAAACTTGAAAGTATAGTGAGCTACAATTTACTAAGTGTAGCAGACGAGGTCACAAGGCCAATGGAAGGACTAAGGAGGAACAACACATGCAGATGTATATTTTGTAGCAGCAGAACCTAGTGGCTTTCTGAAACATACGCTGCATATGTATTGAAAAACCCACTCAATATGTACATATAATAAGCTTCGAACCAAGTAGCATAAATGGATAATGTGTGTTGCTATAACTCAAATAAGCCATAAACTTCAATTTCTAGGTTCATTTCTAAACTCACCTTTAAGGCGCATGATGCATGAAAGCATCGAAGGGTGGCCTATGCGGCTATGCCAATGAGTAGAAGGCTGAACTTAACTAAGTAATTATTATCAAGAGAAAGTGGGTTAGATTTCTAAAGTTACATATATATGGTCAAAGTTCCAAACATGACAACAACTGCCTTTATCTTCTTCTTTTTTGGTACATCAACTGCCTTTATCTTCAATTTCACAAACTTATTGCGTATCATCAAACATGGTAGTAGTGCAATAATGTAATTGATTAGATGCAATGAAAGTGTAATTAAGTTCTTTAGCTCTTTTATATACATAACTCCTTTCCTAGTTATGAAGTCTAATAACCTGTCTGGCCAAGCTTCTGGGAAGTCATAAGCATATTTTTGAGGAAATTTGAGTTGTTTGGCCAACATAAAAAAATATTTTTGAGAAAAAACAGAAACAATTTTTTTTACTTTTGGAGAGTAGCTATAAATTTCTGCTTCTTCCCAAAAGCATAAACAAAAGGAGTTTATTATTTTTCAAGACAAAAATATCCTTAACAAAAATATTTATTTACCACACTATTTTTAATTAATTTAACCAATATAGCTCTCAAATATAAATAATACTGTGTTCTCCACTTCCCTCTTTTAGTTTAACTTTTAAAAACCTTAATATAAATTTAAAATAACGACAATAAAAAAATTAACTTAGATATTTTATAAAAAAAAATATTTAATTCATTTCAATGTGTTAAATTATATTGGTCACAAAATAAATTTTAATACTGTCCTTTTTCGTAATTTGACCTGGATGTAATTGTGAATAATTTGGTTAAAATAAAATTCATATTTAACCAAAAAAAATAAAAATAAACCCGCAATAGTCGGTAAAATCAGCACTAATAGTATAACAATTTATGTAAGTGCATATGACTTAAAATAGTTTTACGTGAAGTTTAAATTTTATGCACTAATAAGATTTACTATTGTTTATACATAACTAATTACAACAATTGATAATGGCTTGTTTGAAAAGTCATTGTGTAATTGGATTTGGATGTAATTGCATGTAATTACATTGTTTGGTTTTGTTTGATCAAGTAATTACTTGATTGTCTTGAAATTGGGTGTAATTGAAGGGGCAGTTACACTCTCCAATTCTCAAGGGGACAAAGAATTGGGTGTAATTACTTGTAACTTTTCAAAATCTTCTTTTGCTTTTTTCAATAAAAAATAAAACTCCTTCTCTACCTTTTTTCTTTCTCATTCACGTTTATATTTGACATGAGTGCTATTGCTCTGTACGTTATTATTGCTCATTCTTAACCTGAGTAGCACCTGAACGTTAGTATTGCTCTTTTTTTTTTAAAATAAAAAATAAAAATAAATTGCTGACTTTCTTGTTGTTTTTTATTTTTCTTATAGTACAATAAGTTTAGTTTCTCAACATTCTGTTGGTTCGCTCAACATTATCTTCTAGTTATGATTTATTTTCTTTTGTTTCAACATGAATTTCTAATGTCAATTACTTGTATGGCGGAAATCCTCCACGTTTTGGTTAGCATGAAGGATGAAATAGAAATGTAGTTTTCATAACTATTACTAATAAAAAATTATATTTCTTATACAGACATATATTTGTAACAAATTTTTAGATGTTCATTTACACAGCCTAGTAATTAGACAGTGACTTCCAAACAAACCCTAAATCTGCCAGCAAATTAAGACAGAAAATTTGTTTTTTTTCTTTTTATCTTTTCTTCTTTTTTTAAAAAAAAAGGAAAGTATGATATGGTAACATGAAAAATAAAGTAAATAAATTGCATGCTATAACGTTTAATATATTATACAAATTCTTTACCGTGTATATATATAATCTAATTACGTATATCATTTCATGTGGAGATCCCACCAAAAAAATGATTTTACTGTACAATGCGAGAAAACAAATAAAGAAACCAAAAAAAAAAAAAAAACACACACACACACACACACAAATAAGGTGGACTACAGGGATTATATATCAAGCATTTATTCCAGTGAATTAAATTGACAAATCAAATATGTAAGCATACGGCAACACTAAATAATTATACTATGAGAATATCTTAGGCCTTCATGAACACGATCTTGAGATTCCGACGATTCACAGCCAAATGCCTACTTCCATTCACTTGTGCAATACCAATATACCCACACAACAATCTTGGACATATAAAAGAACAACCTGTGGCTCTTGGACAATATTGTAACGCATAAGCATCTTCATATTTCTGAATTGTAAACAAACTTGTAGCTGTGCCATTTCCAGACCCACCTTTAATTCCACCAGTTGTAACAAACCCGTCTTCAATTTTCCAAACAGTTGATTTATTGCAAATAGACACGTACCTTGGTGCTGCAAATTTTATATTTATGTCCTCATTCTCGTCAATAAATAGTCCTGCACTTGAATTTACCATTAAGAACTTTAGAGGAAGGCCTTTGCTTTGCGAATTTTGTGCTTGGAATACGTCAAGGGGGCAGCTTCCGTTTTCGCCTTTCGCTAGCGTTAGACCGCCACCGTTGGTGGTGGTTGCCGGTAATATGTAGTAGGTGTAACCTGGACGGACTTCTTGCTTATTAGTATCAAGAACTGGTACAGCTTTTATAACTTGGAATAAGGTAAAAAAGAGGAGGCAAGAAAATATAAACACCCCTGATATCTTCATTTTCACCAAGTTGTATGAAGGTACTAAGGGGCCAATTGCTTTCTATATTTATAAGATGCTTGTGTTGAATTGTATAGCATACATGATCGTTTTGAGTTTTGCTTTTGAAACTTGGAAAACTTGAAAACCTAATATCTTTGTTGAAGTATGATATATGGTTAGAAGAAAGTCAAAAAATTGAAGCTTAACGTGTTTTGAATTTCTAAAGTTTGGCATTTACGTATGGAGAACTACATTTGAATGTTTTTATCACGGAAAAAAAGTGTAAAGGTCTAGATTAGCTTGGAAACAATCTGTTAGCTAGCCAATGAATTGTCAACAAATAAATGGAGAAAAATTGGAAAAAGTAATCGGCAATCTTTTTGACTTTTAGTATATTGAATTGAACATAGAAGGTAAAAAAAGAGGGCGGGGCTAGTTACACATTTATGTAGATATAACAAATAGCCCTCACCCCTATATATACCACTAAAATAAAGTATAGTGTCATTTTCTCTATTCAAAGTGTTAAAGTGTAAAAGAGCACATGATGAAATCATTTTTTTCCTGCGATGGTGACGGAGCAACTGGATAAAAGGTTATCGCAAATCTGCTCCATTATACTAACATGTTTGCAGAATTATTAGGTTTTTTGTACTATACAGAACAGGATCACAACATTGATCATTGAAGCGGAGTTAGTGTCTCCGTCGAAGTGATAAACATTGCAAAACAACAACAAACCATTTTCTCAAAGTCTCATTTAGTCGAAGATTGCAAGTCAATGATGCGGATGCTAGGCGATTATCCAGGAATTGACCATCTTGGATTGTGAATTCTTACGTCTATTTGATCCAATTAAAAGGTGCATCAAAATTCATGAATAACTGAATAATAGGCAAGTTTATTGATTCGTAAAAACTTGTGAATCATTTAGCAATATCAGATAGAACAAATATAATATCACATTTATGATACATCATTAAAAATTTTAAATAAAAAGGTTTTGCCAATCCGTTAAAACTTGTGAACACTTTAACAAGAATGGTAAAATGAAAATAATACAAATTTATGACGCACCGTCAAAATTTGAACTAAGTGCAATTTCTGATTCTTATATAGCTTCAAATCTATTTGGCCAAGCTTTCTTGAGAGGGGAAAAAGTATTAACGAGTGTACTGTTCTAAAATCATCCTATTTGTTTTTGAATTTCCTTGTTATATATTTTTTCTAGAAGCTGCTTTAATCACTTCATATGTCCCAAAATGCTGTCATAAAGTATAGTACTTTCATAAAATGCTTCTTTCTCTTTCCTCTTTATTTTTCTTTTCTTCTTCTTAGTTTGTTTTGTAATTGCAAATGTTTTCTTTCTATATCCTAACCTCATGTTTTATCTATTTCTGTGGGTGGGTGGACGTCAAGGAACCAAGAGTTGAAGTCCTTCATTTAATAATTTTAGGTGCCAAAACTTCATGTCTCGTGTGACTTGTGACACCATTTGTTATGTATGGTAAACAATTCTTCTTCTCTTTTTTTGTTTTCCTTTTCCATTTATTTCGAGTGCACGAAAATGTTAGGATTTCATCTTGTGTTGACTACTTGCCTCCAAACACCAGTGGATAATGCTTTCCGTTTGGGAGAAACACAAATTATCATTTTAATTAAGCATAAAAAAAATTTGGAGGTAAACATGACAAGTAGAGGTCATTAATTAGCATGTTGGACATGTGAACACAGTGTTTTTTTTAATTGGATGTCCCCAAGGAACAATACGTGAACAAAACTCAAGGTAGATATTATAATGCATGGTCACTAAACAAGCCCAAACAACCAAATTTCTCAATCTATAGTTTGCATAAACAAATTAAACAACTAGAACAAGATTCCACTGGGAGAAAGAACAAGAAAATGAAACACAGACGGTATATATCAATGGATGCTGAAAGATGACATTTCTCTTTTAATCAAAACTGTCTAGTTCAAACTCTAAGAATAGAAAACTGTTATTGGTAGCACTCAGGTCCTTATAAGTAGAGTAAATCTAAATTAGCCTTCCGGATAGTTATTAAAAGCAAAAAAGAAAGAATAAGAATGAAACACAGCAGCACAATATAGTCCTTTACATTTCCAAGAAAATTACATCTAATTCACTGCACACCATCTTTTGATTATCTTTATTTTCTCTCTTTGCACACCTAACTACGAATTTATTCTTATACATATATTTAGTTCACCAGTCACCACCAGGAGGCTTTGGATCATGATGGTTATTGGCACCTGTTCCTGCATAGTCATCTCTTTCTACCAATAATTCTCTCTTCTTCTCCAGCTCCATCAATACCTTCAGTAGTTTCAAGCAAAGTCAGATAATAAGCAAAATCCATAGAAATATTAATGAATTTGAGAACCCCATTTCACCCTAAAGGGAAAAAAAGAAATAGAAGAAAAACACCAAATAAAAATTTTACTATCATATCACATGTCAGATTACAGATAATTACATGTAATTTAATTACCATAATAAACTATAAAAATAAGACAAGTAATCTTCAGAACACGTTAAATTAAACTGATCGTATGAAAAATTAATTACTACTACGTACAAAGTTAGTGAATATACACATAACATAAGATAAATTCAAAAGGAATTAGGATTCAAGAAAAAAGCAAGAGTACCTTGTCATGATGAGAATCTTGTAATGGTAGATTTTCTGCAATTGTCTTAAGGCTTCCTGTGAATTATCACCACGAGATACATATTACTCGATGAATTATTATTGGAAAGCATATTAATTAACATAAAAAGGGAATTTACAACTTACTTGAAGAAGGAACTGCAAAGGTGGAGATGATCAAGAGGGAAAACGTAACAAAAAGTACGAGGAAAGAAGCTTTTCGCTCCATCAGTTTTTGGTATGAGTATTGTCTTGAGAAGAAGCTGATAGATCTGAGAACAGAAAAGGTAAACAGCTAAATGTACTGTCTTTTTATAATGAGAGGATACTCTTTTAGTACTATAGAATTTACTAGTATATTATAATAAGTCGACTTTCCATCGCTTAATATAAATACTTCCACTACCTAGCTTACATAATTGACCTTTAGTTTTATGTAATTATATATGTGCTTTAACTCAAGAATGATTAACTTGTTTCTGTGCATGTTCCTTAAATAATTACTCCTGGTGAAACTGATAGAAATACTGTTTTATTGAGTGTGTTGACCTTTTGTAAACAGTATTCACATTGTTTTGTTTCCTGTTTCAACTTAGATATTCAGGTAAATTTTGATTAATGCCAATAAATGATTGTCAAGGCAGGATTGAATTACTGTGTTACGCTATTTCTTCCAGAAAGATACTACTATACTATTATTAATTACTATATTCATGCTAGTAGTATTTAATATCAATATATTGGAGCATAGTTATAATACTTACAAAATAGTTACAGTAAATAAAAAGGTCACGTTTAAATTAGGGAGTTTTAAACCTACTTAAATAGCCAAAATGACCACCTTTACCCACGAGGCTGACGAGAGCACCAGTCTATGAACAGAGTAGCATTACGTGTCCAAATGGAAACTAAGGGAGATGAGTGCTTTGTACCTAACAAGGTAAACTATGAGCCCGTTTGGGTGAGCTTAAAAGTGACTTATAAGCTTATAAGTCCATTAATATATGTTTGGTAATCTCAAAATTTTTGGACTTATAAGCCATAAGTTGCTTAAAAGCCACTTTTTGAGAAGTTGAGAAATCCTAACTTCTCAAAAAGTGGCTTTTAAATCACTTTTTGACTTATAAGCCACTTAAAATAAGCTGCTTTTAAGCCCACCCAAACAGGCTCTATGAGTGGTGCTTAAATTAGTTCACATCTTAAAAGATGCTAATGAAAAAGATACTCCTATATAGTAGTACTTCCCAAAAGACTAAAATTGGAAAAGACAGAAAGAAAAAGAGAAGATGAGTCTGTGGCCATTTGCCTAACATTATCTACAATATCCTAATATTAGCTGCTTAAGCCTAGTGGGAGACACGAGGACAGGGATATCTCCACTCGCACTACAAATGGATTAGAGAAAGGATAAACCCTAGTAGTCAACTGAGAGAGTTAAAATTGTAAGACATTAGAGTTTAAAATTTAGCAACAAAAAATGTTAATTGATTTATAATAATCTACTGAACAATAGTGAGAAAAGTTTTGATACATGTGCTGATAGAAAATTACAGATAATCAATGAAATTGTTCATGTACAATAGTTGAATCAAAACTAAAAAAGAAAGATAATCGAAGCAAGAGTGATGTTCGAGTTATTGACTTTGATATAGTTCAAGATTATTTTAAATGAAATAAGATGATACAACTTGTATTAGTCTAGTAATAATAACATGATTGCATGGAAGAATAATGTCTAAGTTTCACCTGTGACTTTGTGATGTGATGATTTACGACACCCCTTTGAATTTAGAGCCCAAATTGGTCCCCCATTTGACTCTATGGGCGGCGCAAAACTCCAATACTCTGACCCAACAACCCCCTCCTCCTTTTTATTAGCAGTACAAAATAATTTCGTATTGAAAAAGGTGTCCCATTAATTTCTCCTATCTTCTGTGATTTCACTACTCGATGCCTATGGAGTAACTTCTGAATATTAAATTGTACTTATGAAAGATAGGAACAAATGAACAATCATACTTATATATGGTTGAATTATTATTTTATATTTATGCTTACATTTACTTTTGGAAATCAAGCTTCTAGCTCAGAGAGAAGAACCTTTGCAAAAATGGCTTTTCTAGTGATCCTCCATGATATAAGAACTTTTAAAACTGAACTCCTAGCGATCCGTCATGATCACTCTTGGAAGTGCGTCCAATTTCTGATGACGAGGCTATAATTTCCACGGTTCTTTATGGGGAGTGAAACGTCAAACAATGGCATCTTATTTCTGCAAATTACCCTTTTACCTCTAGTTCACCAACGTATCATTTTGAGGCGTAGCATTTTTAAACGCGTTTAATGAATTTTATCTACCGTTTTAAAATTAATTAAGACATAGCTAAAAATTTGCGCGCGCGCACTTCCGTTCCATTAGCGTTGGAAACCACCCCAGACTAGTATCTGTATTATATACTTGGACTTTGAACTAACATGTTCAAAGTCCCATTATTTTATACTGGGATTCATGTTCCCAAAGTTTTATATATAAAGTCTCATAATAACTTACTGAGACTTTAAACTAACATGTTCAAAGTTCCATTATTTTATACTGGGGTTCATGTTCCTGAAGCTTTTTATATAAAGTCTTATAATTAATATGTTCAAAGTCCCAGAATTTTATACTGGGATTAGTGTTTAAGTGATCTCAGTATTTTATACTGGGTCTGGGACTTTGAGGAATTGTCCAGAAGTGATTATTTCTCAGCAAATTTGTGTGTGGTGGCTATTGATCAATTAGCACGTTTGAAACAGGCTCCCACGCAAAATTTTTACTTCTCTATGAGCCCAACTGTAGTCTTTTTGGTAAATTTTTTCAAGGGTAACCAACTTTATCCATATCCTTTAGTTTTTAACCATTATCTAATAATTATTTTCAAGAATTACACTTTCAACCCATCAGGAATAAAGTTATGTATACAACTTCAGATTATGGTGTGAATTTCACTCAGCTTTAATACTTTAATAGGAGTATAAGCCAAATTCAGAACAAAAGTGTTGGCTCTACTTCAAACAAAATTCAATCTTTTGGTTGAAGTTGAGCAAACAAACATCAATAGAATTCAACTTCACACTAGAAAGAGGCTAAAATCAGGTTAATATGGCCTGAATTTCAGCCTCCATTATCTGAAAATAAACATTTTTTGTCTATAATAGATGTAAGTATAGGTGTAACTGTAATGGTGCACCCATAAGAGGCTACGCATGCACTTCCCCCTCTATACTGAACACTGGAATAAACCCAATTGAAATCTACTTCAGCTAGAAGTGCGCCAATAGCCATTTAAATAGCTGTAATTTAGGAATTAGTCAGTCTTAATAATGTGCTGAATTTTTGCTATAACTGACAATAGGTGCGAACTTTAAGATTTGGAGTCCCGAAATTTATAATTGATAAACTTAAGATCATGAAATTACTATCAACTGAAAACCTAAACCGCAAGGCATAATACCCTGAAGTATATGTCCAGTTTTAACATGTACCTAAATTTCTGTCCTGAAATGTTGGGACCATGGACATTAGTGTTTCTGCTCCAAGCCCCATACAAAATGTGAAATAATTTATGCTTTATTATTTTAAAATTTAGTTAAACACATAAATACATTTATTCATGTATATCTTAAAGTACGTTTTATACATATAAAGTTATTCGCTTCGATTCGGTATTTTTTTCGATTTATTTTTGTTTGAATTATAAACCTAACCTAACTATGTGGTTCGGTTATAACTTCAAATCGAAAACTACAATCTTATTTAAAAAAACCTCATAATGAAATCGGTATGGTTCGGTTCGATCGATTATGGTATAATTTCTAAAATCCACTGACACTCTAGCAGTAAATAACAATTGAAATGACAAATTCAGTGGAAAGGGTGTCGGAAAAAAAAAAAAAGAACAACTCAGTAAATTTTTCTATTATCTTCACTTTATGATTTTTAAATAAGTTGCACTAGTTTTTTATTTTATTTTAAAGGTATCATTAGTGTCATTTCACAAAAGTTTTGCCTATTATAATAAACGTATATAATTGGTCTTCTGCTTCGAGTTAAATGTTAATATAACATGGTTAGATTTTTTTAAAAAAAAAAACAAAAGAATAAATAGTACTCCCTAAGTAAAACCTTTTTCTTCATTCTTTATTATCCACTCCTTAGGGATTATTACCCCCATATAACCATTTTCAACTCATATCCACTTTTTGTAACCATATTTTGTCTTTTCTTTCTTTTACTAGAATATTTATTAGATATAAATATTTAAAAAATATAAGACAAATATATGTGTATATATGTATACAGAAGCTATATAAATAAAATATCAATCTAATTATATGTCTTATTTTAATTATAAATCAAATTTTAAATATAAATATTAATCTATGTACAGTTTGTTCCATCATAAATTTAGCCAAAGACCCAAAAGCATTATACTTATATTAAGTATTGCCATGATAACTATATAGAAGTGAGATGCTAAAAATGTCGTTGCCAGTGGGAGATGATGCATTATTGTTCAATTTTAATTTTTGACAGATAATTTCGACAAAATTTATTTATTTATTTATTTACTGTATAAGAAACAGTAAATATTCTGCATAGTCCAGGACAACGAGAATGAAAAGATAGTTTATTTAGATAGACGTGCTAAAACACATCAGGCTGTTGCTTTATATACAGCAGGCAGCATTGTTAATTAGAGTTTCCTGAAGGCTACAAGAATAGCCCCATTACTCCCGATAGCCAAACGCCTCCTCTCATTTTGGATAACTTCACCCACTACTTGACATTGATCAGCAGTGCAAGATGGACATTCAAAGGGACCAGGACAATACAATAAATTGTAACTATTTGATAATTCTGGTACTTTCACAATCCTAAAGAAACTACTTCCACCAGTCTCCAACAATCTGGCCCCTAAAGATGCATCGTAGTCACCAACTTTCCAATATGTATAACTAAAACACAGTTTCGTAGTTGCAATTGCAAACCTGATAATAATGTCATCGGTTTCACTAATATTACTTGGTCCGGCTGAAATAATAGAAATGAATTCTACGGGGGTACCACCAGGTCCAACATCAGAGGGTTGTCGAAACACACCGTTTGGACATGTATCAGTTGTTGGAGTGGTGCCTAGGATCACATCACCACCTGCGCCTCCTCGAAAGGAGGAGACGATACGGTAACGTGCACCAAATTGAAGTGGTTCACCTTGGACGTCTAGTAGTTGATTGTCATTAGTACTAGTGGGTAAGGTAATATGATTGTCGGAAGTGGAAGTTGATGAAAATGCCACAAAAGGAAGCAAAGTGAAAGCAGTAGAAAGCAAGAGGAATAGAATGGATTTCATGTTTACACAAGGAATAAGGTACTGTTGTGTAATGCTTGGAGTAATTCTCTACTAATGAAGGTTGAATTTATAGAACTAGCCTACGCAGCAAGCTGGTGGAGTTTACATGGTAATTGGCGTCTGGCGTACGTAAGTCATTAATTCATTGGCACGTTTTGAACATGAATACATATAACATATTGCTCTCTAGTGGTAGTTTTGAACATGAATACGTTGTGTATTATTGATTCACTCTATATGGATTGAAGGACCACAGTAATATCATTGTTAGGTCCCACGGTGAGTACATATTTTTGTTTTACTACTAGTACTTCATTAAGCAGGGGATGCATGGTCCTCAGTCCTCACTCTTCAGTTTCCATAAATTACTGCGTAATAGTAGTAACTTTTTTCCAAGTCCTAATTGGTGAATTCTCACTTTCCCTATTCTCAGTAGATTTGAAGTATGAAGTATGTGAGTGTGACCCTCTTATTTATAAAGCTTAAGTTATTTGAGCTAACATATACTTACATGATATATAAAATATTAACTTGCATGGACATGTTATTTAAAAGTTTAAGAATATTAACGAGAACATTGTTGCTCCCAAACGCACACGCAAGTATACGCGGTCGCCAAGTAATAAAGTGACAAAGTCGAGTATCGTTCCCACGAGGACTATGCAGACTAGTGCTTAATAAACAATTCCTGAACAAACTATCCAGGGGTCTTTTTCCAATGGTTGTAAGAGTTTTTATACTAAAATGCAGTAATTAAAGTGCTGGAATGAAATCAAGCAATGGGTCAACTTTGGTTGTTAACAATATCAAGGGAGCGATCCAGGGTCAGAGTTACGAACAATCCAGTTGATGTATTCAATTGATTTCACTTCTTAAATCCCGGGTTACTAACTGACAGGTTAATTGTAATTATGAAAACCTTTCAGTTCTTCACAATCTATGCAAGCTACTTTAATCCCTGTATGTCTACGGGTTAAATCACATGCACGCATTAACGATCCTGTAATTAGTTAAACTAGGCAAGCAAGTATATGTCTATCCTACCCGCGAATTGATTCCCCGATGCCCGGGTTCACAAACTAGTTCTATTCTTCCTTATTACGTAATTAGGTTCTCTCTTTCAAGTTCAACCCAAAAACCATAGATGATGTATAACTATCGAGCTCTAACAATTATACAAGTTAAATCAAGGAAGAATAAGTAACCCGTTATGGGATTCAATCAATGGAAATCAATCTTCAACAATCAACTTTCATGTAAACTCTAACCCCAGAACGTTAGGAAATTAGCCACACATATTCATAATCACAAGGCAAAGGTTTGGTGTAATAATGAAATACTTGATGTAATAGATGAAAGATTTGGGAATAACCCTTGTTCAATGAAGTGTGTAGCTCTCAATATTGCTCCAAAGTCAAGAACCCCCCACAAAAACTAAGTAATAAACTATTTATAATGTTTCCAAACCCTTGGTAATAAGTTAAACCCAAAACTAGAAGGAATAGGAAGTAAAATCGCGCACAAGGGGCGCTATAACGGGCGCCCCGCGCCCCGAAAAGCGTGCTATCAACCAGAACCCGCTCCCAGCCTTCGTGCCATAGGCCTGCGGCGCGCCTTGAAACGCGCAGACCTCCTCGCGCTATGGATGGCGCGGCGCGGAGGCTGCAGCGCCAGGCCAAAATTTCCTTCTTTCGCTCCAAAACTCGGCTTGTGTCGTGCCTTTGTGTGCTCGATCCAATCTTCAAACATCCTTCAAGCAAATCATGCTCAATCAAGCTCCGAAACGCTCCAAATGCATCGCGTAACGACCTACACACGAACAACACAACATCAGCGTAAAACCACATTCACAAGCCACCAAACAAGTGCAAAACAAGCTCAAATGTGCGGAAATATTAAGGAAAAGTAGGCATAAAATGCCGAACATCAAACATATTTTTATTTTTCAATTATGTCTTCAACATTACATCTTTTTACGTGTGCGGAAACTTAAAAAACGAATAAAACTTGGACACATCATTTGACTCAATAATACCTTATTAGTCTCATTTAGTTGTGCTTTAAGTGTTTTCACACCCATAAAGAAGTCAATAAATACAATAAGTATTTTACTAAGTTAACCTTATTTAGAGCCTATTTGGGTGGACTTATAAGTAGTTTATTTTAAGTGGCTTATAAGTTAAAAAGTGACTTAAAAATCACTTTTTGAGAAGTTAGAATTTCCTATAAATCCAAAGTTTTTTAAGTTACTGAACATATATTAATGTGCTTATAAGTTTATAAGTCATTTTTAAGCTCATCCAAACAGGCTCTTAAATACGGTACTTTTTATGAATTGAACAGTATTAAAAAAATTAGTACTTCTTTAATTATTAAGTGTATAATTGAAAACATGAGTACTCCAATAAATTAAGTTTTGAATTTCTATATCAACGACTATTTTGGGACAAAATTTTAGACACCAATTTGGACACCTTCACCGTTTATGTCTAGTACTTCAGGAAGTACAGGAACAGGGAAACCATTGTCTTCGATAGTAGTAGTGGGCAAGACAATGGGTGAAATTAAAGTTGATGAAAAGGTTACGAAGGGAAAGTAAAGTTGAAAGCAAGAGGAAGAAAATGGACTTCATGCTTACACAAGGAGGGTACTGTTGTGTTACTTGCTGTTCGTCTACACAATGAAGGTTAAATTTATAGAGCTTAGCCTAGAATAAGGCTGATGGTGTAATTTGTTTTATGCATGGCATACGTATGCGTTCTCAATTCATTAAGCAGGCGTTTGGACATAGTTTTTGGGGATTTTTTGGGATTTTAAATCCCAAATTCCTGAAATCAGTTTTTAGGAAATCTCCTCACATAACTTAAAATTTTTGTCCAAGTAAAATCTATGTCCAAACAAAATTTCAACTTCCCAAGTTCCAAATCTCAAATCATGTCCAAACGGGGGCTATTTTTTAAACATGTATTTTGTTCCCTAGCTAGAGGTAGTCTCTATCTATGTTGAGCATTATTGGTCCAGTATGATTGAAAGGTACAATACAACACTGACCCGTTTGTCCATAGATAGTTTTTGTTTTTTTCAAAAAAATTTTCAGAAAAAGTGTTTGTCCATGAAAAATTGTTAGTTGTTTTTAAAAAAATAAAAAATAGTTTTTGAAAAATCAAAAAGTATTTCAAAAACTATTTTTCATTTTTTCAAAAAAACTACTTTTTTTTCCATTCACAAAACTTTAACTTTTTTACAAGTCAAATTTATGTACAAACACAACTTCAACTTCCAAATATAATTTTTCAACTTAACTTTAAAAACTCTTTTTTCAAATATTTTTTTTTTCAACTTAACTTTAAAAACTCTTTTTTTAAATATTTTTTGGTATTTATGGCTAAACGGCTAAACTCAATAGTACTATACTACTATCGTTATATATGAATTTGATTGAACGGAATTTTTTTTTTTAAAAAAAAGTATGTTAATAACAACTATTGGTCTAAAACATGTCCTGTGGTATTTCTATGGTTTACAAAAGTATATAGTATCATATAAGGAACGTAAAATACAAAAGTTAAGATTAAAAAGGTTAAAAGCATAAAAAATGTAATGATTATAGAACAAACTAAAAAGATAAAAAATGGAAACAAGAATGCAAGTTTTTCGACCACCGCACATCCTAGTCCTAGCAGTAAATGACAATTGAAATGAGAAATGCAGTGGAAAAGGGGAAATCAGTCAATAAAAAAAATCAGTAAATTTTCTATTATCTTCACTTTATGATTTTTAAATAAGTTGCGCTAGTTTTTAATTTAAAGGTATCATTAGTGTCATTTCACAAAAGTTTTGCCTATTATAATAAACCTGTATAATTGCTCTTCTGCTTCGAGTTAAATGTTAATATAACATGGTTAGATTAAAAATAAAAAAATAAATAGTACTCCCTAAGTAGTACCTTTTTCTTCATTCTTCATTATCCTTTCCATAGTTTTTATTTATTATGTACTGTTTGTTCTATCATAAATTTAGCCAAAGACCCAAAAGCATTATACTTATATTAAGTATTGCTATGAATGATAACTTTATAAAAGTGAGAAGCTAAAAATGTCGTTGCCAATTAGAGATGATGCATTATTGTTCAATTTTAATTTTTGACAGATATTTTCTACAGAATTTATTTATTTATTGATTTACTGTATAAGAAACAATAAACATTCTGCATAGTCCAGGACAACGAGAATGAAAAGATAGTTTATTTAGATAGACATGCTAAAACACATCAGGCTGCTGCTTTATATATAGCAGGCAGCATTGTTAATTAGAGTTTCCTGAAGGCTACAAGAATAGCCCCATTACCCCCGAGAGCCAAACGCCTCCTTCCATTTTGGCTAACTTCACCCACTACTTGACATTGATCAGCAGGGCAAGATGGACATTCAAATGGACCAGGACAATTCAATAAAATGTAACTATCTGATAATTCTGGTGCTTTCACAATCCTAAAGAAACTACTTCCACCAGTCTCCAACAATCTGGCCCCTAAAGATACATCGTAGTCACCAACTTTCCAATATGTATAACTAACACATAGCCTCGTAGTTCCAATTGCAAACCTGATAATAATGTCATCGGTTTCACTAATTTCGTCACTTGATGTGGTTGAATTAGCAGCAATGAATTCTACGGGGGTGCCGTCAGGTCCAACATCAGAGGATTGTCGAAACACACCGTTTGGACATGTATCAGTTGTTGGGGTGGTGCCTAAGATCACATCACCACCTGCGGCTCCTCGAAAGGAGGAGACGATACGGTAACGTGCACTAAATTGAAGTGGTGCACCTTGGTCGTCTAGTAGTGGATTGTCATTAGTACTAGTGGGTAAGGTAATTATAGGATTGTCGGAAGTGGAAGTTGATGAAAATGCCACAAAAGGAAGCAAAGAGAAAGCAGTTGAAAGCAAGAGGAATAATATGGATTTCATGTTTACACAAGGAATAAGGTAATGTTGTGTAATGCTTGGAGTAATTCTCTACTAATGAAGGTTGAATTTATAGAGGTAGCCAATGTGACTGGCGTCTGGCCTACGTAAGTCCTTAAATTAATTCATTGGCACGTTTTGAACATGAATACTCCATTATATTGGCCCCTATCTAGCTAGTGGTAGTTTTCTGATACGTTGTGTATTATTGATTTTTTCTATATTGATTGAAGGACCACGTCATCTTCTTAGAAAATTCTTCCTAAACTATCCATCTCTGGCCAAACTTCTCCTAGATTAAAGAGACTTGATGTGCACTATCGCCATAATTTAATATATAGAGGATGAGAACGATAAATTTAGAAGATTAGTCAGCTGAGCAACGCTATCTAAGTTCCTCAATATATATCTGTTAAGATTTTCAGCTAGAGAAGAGTTTAAGTAATAAAACTTTTTACACTATTAGGTAATTTTGAAGGTAATTAATACTTCCTCCAGTCCACTTTATTTGAAGTTTTAGCTTCTTTTTTTTTCACAATATTTGATCTTTTCGGAAAACAAGATGGAATTTTACAATGTCACCCCTTGCTAATAAATGACTTTAAACAAAATGATAAGTAATAATAGTTTGAATAAGGGCTAATATAGTCAATTGCTAATTAATACTAAAAATGTTATTTTCTTAATACCAGTGAAAACACCCAAAACATCAAATCTGTAATCATGATTATTTCCTTTTGTAGATTTACGTTCTTATATTTTTCATGGATTTCATCCCAACATCATTGTAGAAAGAAAAAAAAAAGTACTGTAATTTTGTGTCTCACAATTGTCAAGTTTCCCCCAATTTTGTCTCTAAGTCGTTAATAAATGTTTCTCATAAGGTTTGCCTCAATGCCATGGCTGGAAAGTTGTTCCTTTACAGACGTCTCAATTTTGCTGTTCACATGGTTTGAATGAGAAAGAAGGTAAAAGTCGTAGAGAAAGAAATTAGAAGGATGTATTTAAGAGATTGAGGAAGAGGCAAGTTTGAGGGGAGAGGAAGAGAGATTAAAAAAAAGGGTCTTGGAATTTAATGAAAAAATATTTAAAAATGTTAGGTTACCGGTATAGATATCTGATAGTGTAAAAAGTTTGTAAACCGACGGTTTTTAAAACTTAAACTCTTTCTGTTATTTTTATTTTAAATTTAAGTTATATGCACTGTGAAGACCACTTAGAGAAACGTTTAGATGGATGAAGCACGTTATGAAGATCAGCAAACAAAACGTAAATATCTTTTCATAAAGACAAATTGAATCATTGTCGTATTGTAACCTTAATTATCTAATTTTTACATAATATAGTAACTTGTAACTAGTTTTAATGTTATCTCTCAACATCACCATTAATTAATACCTTACATATTGTGAACCATAATTTGTAAGAAATAATTTCTCACGTGATGCAATTCTAGTATGATTCTGGTATGAGTTGTTTGTACGGAAAAAAAACGTTGTTTTTGAACAGATCTAGAAAATGAATAAAACGGAGGAGCTGACTTGAGGGGAGAGAGAGTGGGGGTGGGGGGCTAAAAAAAAGAGGAAAAGGTAGTGTTTAAATAATTTAAAGAAAATAAAATTAGAAAAAAATTGGTGGTAACATGTTACAGCAGATCAATATTATCTGATAGTGTAAAAAAAATAATACAATGATATTGTGGTAGTAACTTTGGAAAAAGGAAAACATTATGAAAAGTGAAGGAGCCGAATTCGAAAACGATAACCTAATAATAAATGAATAAATGGAAAAAACAAGTTCTTCTCATTATCCGTCGATCAACTTTATTCACATTCACTAGTATAAACAATTTCGTTATATCACCAAAAATTGTAGTGGAATAATAAATACTTGATCTTCATTCTTAACTAAAAATTTGGAGATCAAATTTTGAGAACGGATTCATTTTTAATAGAGAACATAATAATACTTCTTACACAAATTTAAATTAATCGAACCCAAAACAAAAAATCCGGTATCAAAAGAAAAAAAAATCAAAGTACTCCAAAGAGTTTCTCTTTTACTCACAAGAAAATTCACGTGGTAATATCATTGTTAGGTCCCACGGTGAGTACATACTTTTGTTTTACTGGAGTACTACTTCATTAAGCAGGGGGATGCATGGTCCTCAGTCCTCACTCTTCAGTTTCCATAAATTACTGCGTAGTACTCCCTCCGTCCCAATTTATGTGGCACCATTTGATCGGACACGGAGTTTAAGAAAATAGAGGTTGACCTTGTTAAATATCAATTTTACCCTTGAAAAAGTAAGAGAGAGAAGATTTGAGTAATAAAAAAGTTGTTGGTAGGTTTAAAAGTAGACATTTTTACGCTAATTGACATATTAAACCACTTAATTACAAAAAATACCGATATTTTCAAATAATTACCCTATATACCAACACGTTTTCACATTTTACAAAATATACAATTTTTCATTTCCTTTCTTCCCTCTCTACCCAAAACCCTAACTTCTCCCTCTCTCTTTCTCTCCTCTCCTCCACCCACTCACCCCACCCTCCCGCCGTCACCCCCCCCCCCTCCCGTGCCTCTGCTCCGCCGTCGCAGCCGCTGCGTGTCTCCACCATGGCGATTGGAGCAGATCTGCTCCTCTTTTCTCATCTTCTCCTCATTTTTCTTTTTCTTTTTTTATTTTGTACGTGTATATGTGTGTATTTTTATGTATACACATGTATTTTGTTAATACAAGTTCAGATCTGCTTCTCCTTCTTCTTTTTTACATTTGAATATACACATTCAAATTCAGATCTGGAAGTGTATGTATCTGTATGTTCGTGTATATACATGTAATAATTTTCAGCACAGAAGTGTATGAACGTGTATGTTACTGTATGAACATGTATATCTGAGCATCTATTGTATTTTTTGTATGTGTTTTTGTGTGTATGTCAAGTGTATGTGTGACATACATAAATTTGTATGTTTAATTTGTAGATCCGTAGATCCTTGTATGTATGTGTGTGTTTAGTGTATGTAAAATATTTTTTTGTGTGTATTTACATGTATTTTTTGTTTATATGTATGTTGCAAGTGTATTTTCAAAGAGAAATCAATGTTTATATGTGTATTTCATATTTTAGATACAAAAAAAAAAAAAAAAAAAAAATCCGGTGGGTGGCCGGCGGTGACTAGGCGGCGCCGCCGCCTGGGGTGGTGGCAGTGGGGGGGGCAGTAGGAAGAAGAAGGAACCCTAATTTGTTAATTTTGTTGGTTTTGTATATAATGGGTAAAGAAATGTTGGTATATTTTGTAAATTGGAATAATGTTGTTATTTTTTGTAATTTTGGTGTTAGGGTTGTATATATTTGTGATTAGCCCTTAAAAGTATGTAGGGCCCAACAAGAGTAAAATAGAGATGATGCATTAAATAGTTGTCAAATAAGGAAAGGTGCCACTTATTTTGGGACAAACAAAAAAGGAAATGGTGCCAAATAAATTGGGACGGAGGGAGTAGTAACTTTTTTCCAAGTCCTAATTGGTGAATTCTCACTTTCCCTATTCTCAGTAGATTTGAAGAATGAAGTATGTGACCCTCTTGGTATAAAGCTTAAATTATTTGAGCTAACATATACTTACATGATATATAAAATATTAACTTGTATGGTTATGTTATTTAAAAGTTTAAGAATATTAACGAGAACATATTTTTATTTTTTGATTATGTCTTCAATATTACATAATTTTCACATGTGCAAAAAACTTGAAAAACGAATAATACTTGGACACATTATTTAACTCAATAATACCCTACTAGTTTCATTTTAGTTGTGTTTAAGTGTTTTCATACCCATAAAGAAGTCAATAAATACAATAAGTGTTTTACTAAGTTAACCTTATTTAATAAGGTAGTACTATTTATGAATTGAACAATATTTAAAAAAACCCAGTACTTTTTTAATTATTAAGGGTAAAATTGAAAACAGTAATACTCCAATAAATTAAGTCTTGAATTTCGTTCTCTATCAACAATTATTTTGGGACAAAATTTTAGAGCTACCTCAAAATTTTAAAGTAGCCTGTTTGATCTATAAATAAGCAACGAGAAAAAGGTTGTATGTATTAAATGATGTCATAAATGTAGAGCTGTGGAGGTGAACATTCGCGATTGTTTGGTTTTGATTTTAGAGGTAGTCTCTATTTATGTTGAGCATTATTGGTCCAGTATGATTGAAGGGTACAATACAACTCTGGAACTCAATGAATTTGATTGAACTCAAAAAAAAAAAAAAAAAAAAAATTATAAAAAAAGTATGTTAATAAGAATTATTGGTTTAGAACATGTCCTGTGGTATTTCTATGGTTTACAAAAGTATATCATATGAGGAACGTAAAATACAAAAGTTAAGATTATAAATAATGTAATGATTATAGAACAAACAAAAAAAGATAAAAAATGGAAACAAGAATGCAAGTTTTTCCATCACCGCACATCCTTCTTCAAAATGACCTTACGTTGGTAAAACGATCTCAATTTGAGGCCAATGATCTGGATCGCTGCATCGACTTTTCATGTGGTTGGTATGAAAAGCAGCAACATGTTAGACGCTAGTTCTCGCAAGACAATTTTTCTTTTGATAACTTTGTTTTTAATGGTTTTGAAAAAGTTTCAGCTTTAAAATTGGGAGACCAAAGTAAAAGCCAACTGTAAAGTTGTATTTCACTCATAAATTATCCTTCAAGGGTCAAAAAAGCAACAACAAGAAGTTAAAACACGATGTGATTCAAACTAAACAGTGTTCAAAAATTGATTTTATTTTCCAGTTAACTGAAAAGTTGAGGAAATGAAGGGAATAGACAATGGAGAGAGCTCAAAAATCAATGTGAAACTAGTATTTACTGTGACGAGAAACTACTGTTTACTGTGACGCGGAGGGTAGTGAAAAGGAGTTGTCGAGACTCGTCCTTGTCAGTCGTGAATAAAAAAGCTGCTTGATACAAAACGAATGGACTTAAATAGTTACACGTTTTATTTTTTGTTTTGCATTAAAGGAACGAGGTGAATAATATGAACTCCAATCAGAGTGAACCAATAATGTGCAACAAAGATAGAGACGACCACTACTACTAGAGAACAAAACTCTTTGTTTAAACGTGCCAATGAATGAAATAAGAACGTACATGCACCATGCAAGCTAGATATATACAGTAGCAAGTAGCAAATACTGATTCTGCTCGCTCTCTATACATTCAAGCAACAAATAGCAACATACATTCTTTTTTGTGTAAGCATGAAGTCCATTTACTTGCTCGTTATTCCTCTCCCTTTCAGTTATTTCTCTATTTTCTAATTTATGTGGCAAATTAAGTTCAAAATTCTTAATTTTACACCTAGTTAAATTAAGGGATTGATTCTTCAAGTTTTTTTTTTAACAAAAGATCTGCATGTTATTGTATTGTCGTGGCCCATTTGTATGTCCATCTCGCCCTTTTGATGAATGTCCAATAGTGTCCAAACTGGGAGAATTTTATACATGTTTTAACAAGTTTACCTTTGTGAATGTTTATAAACTTATATACGTATGTATGTAAAATGAATAAGTTTGTATAAATTTTAAGATTTGTGTATTATGATGGGTATTTATTTAAATTTTCAGTATTTTATATATTTTTTGTATTTTTCACCTTGTATATGCATCTCTCGATATATGTACATGTATAATTTATTTATTATGATAGATTCTTGTGCATAAAATTGTAAAAAAAAAATCATATAAACAAAATTGGCCAAAAAAATAACTTTAGCGAAAAAAGTAACTTCAACAAATAAATAAATAAAAAATCGGCGACATTTTCCAACCATCGCTGGGGTATACGAAAAAATGGTGGCAGTTGGCTGATCAGTGGGGGAGACGGGGAAAGTGACGGTTAGATTTTTTTCGAAAACGAGATATCAAATTTTCAAGAATATAAATGTGCTATATCCTTGCAATAAAAAAAATGAGCCCATTTTATAATTTCATATTTTGAAATGCTAATTTTGAAAAAAAAACCTCAAATAAATGGGATGAGTATTGGGTTTCTTCAACTTGGGCATCAGCTAGACCCACGTATTAAGCATGACCTAGGCCCGCATTGTGATTTTCTTTCAAGTTTTTGCGCAAAATAGGCAAATATGTTGTTGTCTTTAATATTTTGGCATCCATAAGGAAAAGTTCCTAACAACCGCTATAAGCAAACTCCTTGTGATTTCTTGAAACTTTCTTGTGGGAACAAAATTTATAAGATTTTTCTTATGTAGACCATATATGTGTTCGTCCGTAAAAAATCTCATGTATCTTTAACCACTTTCATTCAACAAGCCATATCAATTAGTATGAGATAGGGGCAGTCCAATAACATTTGTGGCATAAAGCCAAATTTTATTTAGGAAAATTTTATATCTAATCAAATATATATCATTGCCCTACATTTAAATAGATATTAAACATCTCCACATATGCTGGCCAAAGTTTACCCAATATAAATATGTCTAAGTTGATTCTATTTCTAAAAAGTACTAGTTAAGAAAAGGAGAAAATTAAGGAGCTCAATTCCCACCCAATAAGGAGAAAATTACGGAGCCCTATTCCATCCAAACAATCATCTTCTTTGCTCGATTTTTCTATTCCTTTTAATTTTTGACGCTTATATATATTTAGTTTCACCAAAATTATTTGTAATCATTAAATAGATAAATATCAAATATGCATTTAAATTGTATTTATATTTACACAATATGCAATAGTAGTTGGTAAAAATTATATACTCTTAATATCTCCAAATATATAATATTATGTATAAAATATTCTATTGATGTGAGTGTGATATATTCTACATATTTATGATATTAATTTGAATATATAATATATTGATATTATTATACATAAAATATTTTGTTTGATACAAGTGCAATATATTATGCATATTTATGAGATATTATTTCAATAGATAATACATTGGCAATATTATACATAAGATATTTTATTAATACAAGTGAAAATATAGTTTGCACATTCTATTGATACGAGTGTGGTATATTCTGCATATTTATGACTTCATGAATACATTTTATTGATACCAGAAAAAATATATTACATATACACTAAAGAAACATCAAACGTACATATCTCATATATATTGCCATCTTCATGCTTAGAAAATTTAAACCTCAAAATATACAACATATAAGTACTGTTAAAAATGCATCTGAATATATACATTAAGTATATCCAAAAATTATACAAATATAAATTATATTAACACCAAAAATACAAATATTTATTGGATATGCAAAGATACTATTTCGGGCAATTAGTCCAGTACGTGTTATACATAGAATATGCATAGTTTATACAACAATCCATCATCACTGTACTTTCTATTCAACTCTGATTCGCATTTGAAATACGAAAATTTAATGCTCACCTATACAGAAAATATGCATGATTTATAATTTATTTCACGAGTCAATAGACAATAACTTGACAAGTGAGTGAATATTTGGGAAAACTCCTTCAAAATTTTGCTTTTTATTTTCAGTGCATTAGAGGACCATTTCTACTTTAAATGAGCAAGATCCACCGATGAACTAGGCATTGACGGTGGGTGGAGATCGAAGGTTGATGGTTGGAGGTGGAGGAGAAACCGAAAATGAAAGACTTGTTTGACATTGAAATCGAAAGAAGGGCACGGTGAAAAGGATTAAGAGTGTTGATTATGTTTTATGGTTGTGATTGCTACAATTAAGGATCTTTATTTTATACCATTAATAAAATAATTAAGAGATACTTTATTTAATAAATAAGGTAACTGCCTCTCCCTCTCCCTATAATAGAGACATGTTTATCAAAAATATTGCCTGGAAACGTGGACTAGATTTAGTTAAAGTCTTTTTTAAAAATAGCTATAAAAGTGGAATACCAAGGGGTAGAGGTCTATAAACCATAAATTTCAATAAATGTATCTATTTTATTTAAATAAAACTAATAAATATATATACACTATAAAATTTACTTTTATTTAGGGCCTTAACATTAAAGCATCAATGTTAGAAGGCGAAAAAGTGAACGACTTTTTTACCCCTTGATATGGATATAATATTGAGTATAATAGTAAATTGAATAGCCTTAATTCTATGCTACATAGGAACTAATTGATTCATTTCCTTAAACAACCAAACAACCGCTAATTAAGACCATGAATTATCGAACAAAAAGTTAACTATCAGTGTATCACCACTTCTTTAGTATTTTGGATAGCATTTTTGAATTAAAAAAATTTGTTAGGTTATCCTTTTAAAATGAATAAAGCCTATTAGATAATAATAAAATTATTTCACATGATATTTATGCTGCCTGCTCCCGCTGCCTTGCATCACGTTTTGTCACTTGTCTCTTGAGTTGCCTGCCTTGGCCAACGATCCAACTTAGTACCTCGCCGAGCCAACACTCTCGGTGCTCGTCCTGGTTTCACTCTAGTTGAATTTTGTCCCAAGAGTTGTCGGATCGTCACACGCTCCCCCATCAAATATTGTGCCGCCCTCGACACAAGTAAAAACTAAGTCCGCCTTGTGTTGCTCCTAATATGACTTGAGTCTGATCCTCGATCTACTCAACGAAGCCATCGTCCCTCGGACTAAGAATCAATAACCGTATCCCAAATATGATACGACAAAATAAATAAATAAAAATACAATGGCCTATATATAAAACACCATGGGTAATAAGTAGTAGCACAAAAACACCTTGAAACGACAAAACTACCCTCAATCTAAGAAAACAAAATTTCTGAGTACGGGATAGTCGTCCAATTTCTGGGTTTAATATTCAAAACGCTCCCCCTTGCATCTTCTTCTTCCTCAATGTCCTAAAACCCTAACAACAAAATAAAAAAAAAAAAACGATTCAGATTCATAAATACGGGTTAACTTCTTCTTCGGGTGGTAATGGGTCGACCCGAACCCTGTGTACTCTTTGCCCAAACTTTTAACCACCCTCAACTTGATGAGTATGTAGATGAGGTAACTATTTATCTTTTATTACCGATACTTTTTAACTAATGAATTGTTTATTTAATGTAATTACTGTATCGTATATGTGTTGCCAGGTGTTATTTTCGGAGCCGGTCGTCGTCTCTGCTTGCGAGTTTCTTGAACAGAATGCTTCTTCCGCTTGTTCTGAAATCAAACTTGTCGGGTACGGTTGCTATTTGAATTTTTTTATAAGATTATTCAGTATTTTCTTGAATTAATTAGTTTAGTGTGCGGTATGGAACCTACATTTAATTTGTTATATTGAAAGTGTGAATTGCAGAAGTTTCTGCTCGTAGTTACTATTGATGTTTTGTTGCATTAGTATCGCGCATTGTAGTTCTCGATAGGCAATGTATTATGCTTACAATGGAATTGGATGGTTTGGGACTATCCGCCAATCAGTTTATTGACATTGCTAGTGAGAAGTAGTGAAGCATAATTTTTTGAAGGATTTTTCGAAGATGTTTTGCTATTTAGAATTTAGAAAAGGTTGGGAGCATATTTTATCATCTAGCATGTTTTGATACTTCACCTGAAAACATAAGACTGGTTAAATATAAGTATTTGCATGTGTTAGTAAAAGGAATAGAATGCTGAAGTTCTAGGGCTTGGTTTTGCTAAAGTTTGAAGTTGAATAGGGTGATAACGATGCAATAACAAACTTGACTCTTGAGGAATCACGGAAAGGGAAATCACTTACTGGGTTATGTGAAGTGTTAATAGCAGTCAAGCCCCCGGGGCTTAGATCAAGTGGCAGAGGTTCAGGGACTTGTGAATTAGGTCACAAGTTTGGGCTTTGCGCCATGCCATTTAAGCCTGATGTTTAAGCGGAGAAGGGTAGAGGAGTGAGCCCATAATCCTTGTGTTTCGAAGGCTGTGGTTGGTCCTAAGAGTTGACCTCAACTAGATTTCTCGGGCACTAGAAAAACTAGTCAAGCGGAATTTGCGGAGACTGGGATTCCACACTGGAAGTAGTTAAAATCGTATATAGGGGTGCTTTGTTCAGCTTATTGAGTTTGTTGAAACTGGTGGACCCTTTGATCGTTGAACTTGATATGAATGGGTGACATGTACGAGAATGTACACAGAAGATTCTCAAATTTTACATAGGAGTTATCTATCCATGGCTGGAATTTATTTTGTGCAGATTTGCTACTGTCGAGTCTTGGCCTAATATGCTTGAAAGTACATGTCCAAGTAATTCCCTGTGAACATATCTGGTAAACTGCTAATTGAGACACAGAGAAAGAGGGATGGGGGTTATTGGGGAACAATGGGCTGGAAGAACTTTGAGCGTTCAAATTCCAGCGCTTATTAATCAAAATGGTACAGGGTAAAATAGATGATAGTTAGTAGTGACAAGTTCCGGTGAAGCTATGAAAAAGTTATCTTCATCGGCTCTCTTATTATGTGTCTTAAAGTTGAGGGGCTGTTTGGTGGAAGTCTTTTTTTCAGGAATCTTCTCTGGTGGTATTGGAAATCCTAATTCGTCAACAGCCTACTTATTAAAAAGAAATTGATAAGCAGCGTGATTTGCATAACACTTATCATGTGGGATTATTTCTATAAATTTAGAAGAGCCTATTGGATGAGAAGTTGATAGATCATGGGCTTCAATCTCAGTGTATGGTCTTCACTTTAATGGAAGGGATGTGAAACTTTTCTTTCTTTAGAAATTGTTTGAATCATACCACCCAGGAATAGAGGAGGCTGTTCTTACTTTTATAGAAGTTGAGTGGAAATACAGGTTACCCTTTTAAGTCTTCTGCTGGTCTGAAAAGGGCCGTGCTGCGTTCTAGTGCAATTTGGAGAGTGAAAGACTTCCTCATGCATTATTTTGGCTGTGACTATGAGAACGACCTTTTACTTGGTTTGATCTTGACAAAAAACTGAATTGGATGTTTTTTTACTGTGTTATAGAAAGCTAAAATTGCAAAAAAATCTTCTTGGAGTCCTTATAGACATGTTTTACTCTCTTTTTGATGCATATGGTGTGTGCCAGGGGAATATTCTCATCTCAATTCTTAGTTTTTAATTTTGAAATTAAGGAAAAACCGTTGCATGATTGGCTCGAGCGGAAAACCCTGCATTTTTCTCTGTGGATCTCAGGAGCCAGTGCTCAAGTATTGTTGATATTCATTTTTGAGGGAGGAACAATCACCTATATATAACAAAGAAAAGAAGACCCTATATGTCGAAACCGATAAGCTTAAGATCTTTTTCATATGAAAGCAACCCTAGTCCAGTAAAAAGAAGAAGTTTCTATGCACCACTAATAACAAAAGCCTCGCAAACACTTTGGAGCTCAGTAAATGAGATCTCTTGAAGTAGCACTAGTGCTTCACCCCTTATCGAAGACCAAGAGAAAGTACCATTCAATTCCATAGAGAAAATTTTGAATATTTTAGTTTAATTCTCTTCATAACAAAAGAAATCTAGTGCGATACTCTAGCCAGAAGATATGCTCAGACTTCTAAATAGGGTATTGTTGTTATTTCATTACCAAACGTGCAATTGAGAACTCCCAAAAATTATTTGTGCAGATCGAAGATGCCAAATCCTCTCCCTAAACCCGCCTTTATGCTATTAGGACAAGTTTACCTCTTGCTGGTCGAAGATGCTTGTACTCTTTTCTGAAACTTGCTTTTCTGGAGCTAGATGGAAATATGACTAAATGAGCTTTATATGTGATTGTTATGACTTATTAGTACCTCAATAGACCCTCTTCTATATAGTCTATCTTATTCTCACTAAATATGAGAATTCTTCTTAACATCTGTTTTGGTGCTACCTTTCGGTTTGTGCAGGGCCACGTCACCACCCTCATTTGCTTTGGAGGTTTTTGTCCAATGCGAGGGAGAGACAAGGTTTAGGCGTCTATGTCAACCTTTCTTGTATTCTCATTCTTCATCAAATGTTCTTGAAGTTGAGGTATCTAGTACAAGTTGCTTAATTCTAATCCTATTTATATGGTGGTCTTAAAATTTGGTTTTTAGGATTTTGCTGTAAGAACTAATCCACATTGTTTGCAACTCGAGATAATGTTTTTATTTTATTTTGTTATCTTAGGGAGTAATATTGTCCGTATGACAAATCGATTTAGAAATTCCTTTTATTTTGTTTGGATAAATCTATTAAAATTCTTACTTTGTGGCCATTAATAACGTCTTGCTGTATAATTTTCGTAGGGAGAATTGTCTTAGCTGATCATTTCTTCTAGATTAGAGTTTGAGGACCACTTTATAATGAAACAAACTCATGGGCTCTAAGAGTGTCAAAAGAGCAGCCCGGTGCACGAAGCATCCCCATGATCACACAGTTCCAGGGAAGGCCGCACCCCAAAGGGGTGTATTGTTGGCAGCCTACCCTGATGAAAATATCAGTGGCTGATTCCATGGCTTGAACCTGTAACCTTAGGTCACATGGAGACTACTTTTACTGTTGCTCCAATGCCCCCTTCGGGCTCTAAGAGTTTCAGTGCATTTTTTCTTTTTGGATATGGTAAGATAAATTCATTAATAAAGTACCAAGGATGTATTTGAAAAGTACATAACAACCGATTACAAAAGAATTATCTCTGCCTTAGCTACGGAGATTCCAAAAATTTGAAGTACTGGCCCATATCTGCAACCATATTGTTCTTACAGCAAATGTAAATTTAGCATACATCTATTTTTTATTGAAATTAAGAAATCTGATGCTGTTTCCTTCAAAACAAATTTTATTCATTTCCCACCAAATAGTCCACAAGACGCTCAATGGACTGGCCGACTGGTCTTCCAGATCTGCTTCATCTTTCTTCTACCTTCTGATTTTGCCACCTTCTCAGAACACCTTTTACATCTTGAGCATCACCCCATACACATCAAAATGATTCAGAAAAAGTGCTCTTATCTGCCTTGTCTGACTGCAATTTACAAAACGATTACTAGTGTATTCCACAGATTTCTCACATAAAAAGCATCTGCTGCAGATGGCATAGCCCTTCTTTTAAGTTATCTTGTGATAAACATGCATTTAAGCAGCAGTCCATCCTTAACATGCCACTTCTGGAGGACCTTTCTTCTTATAGAACAGTTTCCAAGTGTCAATGATATCACATGCAGCTGCTAGATCCTATATATGGTGCATTCTAAACATCAATTGGACAAATCTAAACTTATTTTCCAATGTTGCTTCTGTCATCCTTTCCTCCCTGAGCTATCTATGTCTTTATTGTTTTGCTTTTTGCCCTCCTCTGTCAAAGATTTAACCTGGAAGGAGAATGTGAAGCTTTAGTTTTTTACTATTTATTAAAGTGAATAATGACTTATGCAGGCAATTGTAACGAATCATTTGGTTGTACGAGGCAGCTATCGAAGCCTAAGCTTGGTTGTGTATGGAAACACCACCGAAGATCTTGGTCAATTCAACATAGATGTTGATTTAGATGGTTCTTTGGCTAATACCGTTAGTGTTGTTGAGGGAGACCTAGAAGACCTCCCACCTGCATTGCGTCCACATAATCTGTCAACTGAGCAAACATTGTCTTCTTTGAAATCATTATCTCTGAAAAATATTCCTCTGGATATTCCTCTCGAACTCACGCAGTTTTTACAACTTATTCTTAGAATGCTGGAGTCACCAAAATTCGGACTCGTGAAAAATAAGGTTCTTGCTTCCTTATTGTCAGTGGCTTCAGTCTATGCAACTCCTTGCTTTCCTTCTATGACTGCCATGCAAGAGCAGCTTGGGCAGGATAAGTTGGCGGATAATGGAGAAGTTCAACTTGCAGTTGCTGAAGCCAAAAAGGAGCTTTTGGAGATACATAACAGTTATACTTTTCAAGCTGGCGACCATTCTGCTGAATTTGCAACAGATGCTATGTTGGTGGAATCTGAGATTGAGACCGCTGCTCCGAAGCAACTGCTGGACTCCTTAAGTCAGTACTTCAAATTTGGTAATAGCTCTGAAGATTCTGTTCATCCCGAACTCTCAAAGGTGATTGAATATCTAGCTTGTGTGTATACATATGATAACATCTCCTTGTTATAATATTACTAGATCTACTTTTTATATATAAAAAATTGCTGGGTGTTTTATGTTTCTTCTTTTTATAGTATTCATGTGTAAATGCTGTTATGTATGATCTGATTTTTGTTTTCCCTTTCAGAGAGAGAACATGGTTCTCTGTTTGACGCTGGCTCTTTTAGTGTCTTCTACAAGAGAAAGCTGCTATCACTTTGTCAACTGTGGTGGCATGGAGCAGCTTGGTTATGCTTTTACTATTAGCTTGCAGAACTCTAGTGCTCTCAAATTGCTGCACCTTGGAGTTATTGAACAGGCAACTCGTCTTTCAGTTGGCTGTGAAGGTTTCCTTGGATGGTGGCCTCGGGAGGAAGAAAATATCCCTACTGGTACTAGTGAGCGATACAATCATTTGTTGAAGTTATTACTACACAATCAGCGGCATGATGTAGCCTCTCTTGCCACTTATATACTTCATCGTTTGCGGTTTTACGAAGTTTCTTCAAGATATGAGGTACACCATTTTGTCAATGTCCTCCTTTCTCGCTTGCTGTACATTCGGTAAACATTTCCGCGAAGATAAAATTCTCATTCTTTCGCCTCTCAATAGTGCTCCATATTGTCTGTCCTGGGAGATCTTTCCGGCTCTGGTCAGACTCCAAGTGTCACCATGGATATACTTGTCAACGCTAAGCTTCAAATCAAGAACCTTTTGGTCAGTTAAAATTTTCCTTTGCATTTTGTAAATCCATTTCTGCTACTTGTTGGGTTTCGTATCGTTAGCTGTTTATCGCAGTATTATAGTTGCTTTGTCTCTCTCTCTTCTTTTTTTTTTTTGGTGCGTTATAGTTGCTTTGTTATTCATGATTGTTGACAAGTATTGCTGCAGAAATTAATAAATTCCTGTGGCCCAATTGAAGATCCTTCTCCGGTGGCTTGTGCAAGTAAATCTTTGGTTCTTGGTGATGGTGGACAATTATCATATAATTCAACCAGTGACTTCATTATTCGATCAAGTTGTTGCTTTTCTAACAATGACATGGATCAACATTTGCTTTCCCTTCTGAAGGTATATTTTACCCAACCTTTAGTGGTCTGGAAGTGTTACCTTGCCCTTCTCCATAATTTTGTTGTAACTTCTCATTAACTCAGCAAATAATTTGGATCCATAATAAGAGGATATATCATCCTTTTCTTTCTCAAAAAAATTAAAAAAAATAAAAATAAAAAATAAACAAAAGAGGATTTTATCTTCTAGACAATGCGAATGCCAACACAAAAATAGAAAAAGCTGTGCTTCAAAGTTGGCTTTCTGAAATCCATTGTTTGATTTCGCTGCATACTCTGAATTTAGCTCCTCATCTGGTCAATTGTTAGGTTAAATTTTCTGTAAATAGATCTACTGAAGGACATCAAGGTATGATATGCAGTCTTAACAGAAACTAGAATAACCCCATAATGAAGTATTTCTACTGCCTTCCCATCCTGGATGATGGTGGTGGTAAATAGAAGTAGACATTAATCCATGGTTGCTGTGATCTATGAATATTTGTCTATTTGCCTCAATCCTTCATTCCATAAAGACAGGAACCGCTAGTGACTGGAATAAGTTCTGTAAGGTTAAAGTTGTGGTTCTCACTTATCACATATAAGAGTTTTTGGCAGTAGTTCTCATACAAGTTTCTTCAAACTTCAAGCTGGTCGGTAATGCAAGCTTTTTGAGTGCATTTACGTTACAACAACAACAAACCCAGTATGTTCCCACAAGTGGGGTCTGGGGAGGGTGAGATGTCCGCAGACCTTACCCCTACCTCGAGCGAGGTAGAGAGGCTGTTTCCGATAGACCCTCGGCTCAAGGAAAAGCAGTTCTGATAACGTGTTTGGAAAAGAAAACTTGAGTGCACTTACGCTATTGGCAACAAATAATTGAATCATATCATTGCAATATCTTACAGAGCCAAAATTATGGGGTTAAGATTTAAAATGAGCAAGCTATGGTGCATTAAGATTGAAGTCCAGAAGTATAATGTGTGCAAATCCCGTTCCTCTTTCGCAATAAAAAGAGGACAAAAACCAAACAAATGAAATGCAAACTGCAAGACAGAGAAACTCCTTACTAGAGTTCCGATACTGAAGTCATTCTTAGACTTATCCTTGTTACACTTGATCCAAAAAAAAAAAGTAATCCTTGTTAAAGAAAAGTCATTCTTAGAGTTATCATCAAGCAAGACCCCAAGATTACGTTAGGGTCACTCTATTGTTATTTTGTACTCACTTTTTCTTTGATTTTGCTGAAAGTCTTGTTCATTATCGTTCTTGTTAGTAAAATTATGTATTGATAACTAATTATGCCAAATTATTATTCTTTGTTTCTTCTTTGACCAGGAGAGGGGTTTCCTCCCATTGTCTGCTGCGCTGTTGTCATCTTCTGCTTTATGGTCTGACACTGCCTGCACAGTGGACTTGTTTGTGGATATTGTATCATACTTTGAGGCCATTGTTCTTTCTCTTCTTTCTACTCGCTCAGGTTTGGTTTTTATTAGTATGATAGGTTTGGGTTTTCCAACTCAGTTCTGTGGTAGTGTTACTTAAACACTTCAAAGTCTTCTTTTATATTTTTTGTTTTCAGGGTTGATTTTTCTTGGCCGTGACCCTGAAGTTGCTACTACAATAATTAGTGCCTTAAGGAGTGCCGATAATTGGAAGAAGGAAGAGTCCATTTCCCTTCGACAGGCATCTGTCCTGATATCCAAGGGTTTCTTCTGTCACCCACGTGAAGTTGCACTGATCATTGAAATGCATTTGAAGGCAGTGAGTCGCTGTTGTTGTTGAAATCTACGTCTTCCTTTTTTGTTTATTCCTCTTAACTGTATTATATGGACAAGAAAGACGGCAACGAAACAAACCCTTCGGACATCCCGTCGCTCCTCAAACTCTTTTGTGTTTATATTTTCTCTCTGGTAATTTTCTGTATTTGCTCATGTACTTGTTGCAGATCAATGCCATAGATCGTTTAGTGACATCAAGTCCGAACTCTGAAGATTTGTTGTGGGTAGTATGGCAGCTTTGTGGTCTTGCCAGGTAGGAACCTGTTTTTATTTCATGCTGAAGGTTTACAATCTCTAAACCTTTGACTAATGATTTTGCATGCTTCCTAGATCTGATTGTGGACGCGAGGCTTTGTTGGCTCTGGTTCATTTCCCAGAGGTAAATGCTCTTTTTCCGCACTGATTTAATAAAAAATGAAAACATTTCAAAAGCTTCATGTGTGAGTTTTACTGGCTAATACAGTTACTGCCGTCAACTTTAATCTTTCTAGCTTGTCATTTAGTGATCAAATTTGAAACTCTTAACAACAAAGTTTTTTCTTGTGCTCAATGATATGCATTTGACCATATAGTCCACTTATTTCATCAAAAATGATATGCATTTGACCATATCTGGTGTTATATTTCCATAATCTTGATTTTTTTATTTTTAATTTCATTGTGTAGGCTCTTTCAGCTTTAATTGCAATACTACACTCAGTCAAGGAGTTGGATCCAGTTGCCCCAAATAGCGGTACTTGAGAATCCATTTAGCAGCAATTTTCAGCTAAACAAAAGATGAAGTTGGCGCTTGTTTATACTGATTACATTGGCTTTTCAAAGTTCATTAATGTTTTTTTACTTCTTTATCTTTTAGGAGCTTCACCTTTGAACCTTGCTATCTTCCACTCCACGGCTGAGATTTTTGAGGTCATTGTTTCGGACTCAACTGCATCTTCTCTGGGGTCTTGGATTGGACATGCTAAAGAACTTCATAGTGTCTTACATTCCTCCTCCCCAGGGTCCAGCAAAAAAGATGCTCCTGCAAGGCTTTTGGACTGGATAGATGCTGGTGTGGTGTACCACAGGAGTGGAGCAATTGGTCTTTTACGTTATACTGCTATCTTAGCTTCAGGGGGAGACGCCCACATGGCCTCAACAAGTCTTTTGGCATCTGATGGAATGGATGTTGAAAATATTATTGGGGATTCTTCTTGCACTGATGGTAATATCATAGAGAATATGCTCGGGAAACGCATCACTGAAAAGGATTTTCCTGGTGTTGTTCTTCGTGACTCATCTGCTGTTCAGCTTACAACAGCATTTAGAATTTTGGCATTTATTTCAGATAATTCGGTATGACATTAATTGTGTCATTTTGATCATATTACATGTCTCGATAGGGGAAAATCTTGTGTAATATAGTTGTTTGTTGGTGAAGGCTGTCACTGCTGCTCTATATGATGAAGGTGCTGTTATGGTTATCCATGCAGTTTTGATCAACTGCAGGCTCATGCTTGAGAGGTCCTCAAACATTTATGGTAAGTTTCTCCAACCATCATGTTGCTTTAATTTCAAACTTCTGCTATACTCGTACGCATACATATTGCTTTCCTAACCTCTATGCATGTGACATTCTATCGATTGTTAAAATTACTTCAATATAGAAGAAAATAAATGTTCATACTTATTTTGACAAGGGGACACTGGTTAAAAATGCATCGTAGCACCACCATTCACTCCTTATTACCTTTTATGGTTATGCTCTGAAATGAAGTATGAACTTTCCCAAGGAGCAGTTTTGCATGGTTTAAACAGTTGAAGTTTGAGATTTTTGTTTGAGTCACCAATGGGAAAGAAAAGCCACAATCGCCGTGTGGAGTTGGGGAGGGGGATGAGATTTACTACTCAAGAAAAGAATAAAAAATGTACAAGCTATAGTACAGGGTAAATAGCAATCTTTATTTTCATAGGTAGGTTATCTATTCGAGTGGTTAGCAGATGGAAACTATGAAGACAGAGAAATATTGACAGGGGGAGAATAAGGTTTGTCGTGGTTTAGGTTTTGAGAATCCGACTCTTCATTTCTTTCTCATTTATTTTGCATTTGTTAAGGCGAAAGGGGGTCTGGCCGATGATCGTTCAAGTATCTAAAGGGTAATATGTTGGAGGTGTCTATTGGTAAAGAGTTCTTCTTCTCTGTCCTCCACCTTCCTCCCCCAAATGCTTGGTTTGGTCGATCATTACCATGGAACTAAGGGAGAGAGAATTGGTACTCCCTTATACCAAATGAAAGGGAAGTGGATCTTGGGGATACATCAGTGTTTCTGTGATATAGTCCATGCTTTTCTTAGGTGATGCCGTGATGGCGTATGATAGAGAATTTTGATTTTTTTCTAAATGTCAGAAAATTGTGGTCATTTCTTGATTTGTGCGTGTAATCCTTGTGCTAAGGCCATGCTAATCTTCTCAGTATCATTCCAATTTTATCAGACATCTGTGGAGAATATGGATCTCACATTTGTTGTATCCAAAATTTCTTGGAGTCGCTCATCATTATATAGTACCACATGCACAGGACCAAGCTTCATTTGGTCTTAGTGCAGTGCTTCTGTAGCAAATACTAGAAAGCAGTTCCCCACTTCCCCTTATTCCCTTCCGCTGTAGCAAACAAGAGCGCCTGAAAAACAACATAGAAAAAAAAACCATCCTGTTAATTTTTCAGCTGTCATCCAAATTACATCCATATGCAAATTTTAGGCTTTTCTTATTGATGGATAGTAAATTGGCATGCTTGCTGCTTCTGGTTCTGACATATCTGTCATTTTGACCCTAATGCTCTATGGATGTCTTTCTTGGAGAGCCCTTAGGGAGATCTAACTTAGGACTCTCTTCTCGTGAATATTTTTCTTTTATTTAGTTGCGGTATCATATCATCAGTTACCTTCTCTATTAGGTTTTTCCTCACTTCAGAAAGTACATGTTCTTCATAACATCTTTTGTGTTGTTTCTGTTTTTCCTTGAGCAGATTACCTAGTTGATGAGGGTACAGAGTGCAATTCAACTTCTGATTTATTGCTGGAACGTAATCGTGAACAGACCCTTCTCGATTTACTAATTCCCTGTCTGGTGCTGTTGATTAATCTGATGCAGAAACTAAAGGTTTGTACCCACTATTTTAGGGGAGGAAATACTTGCCTGTTATATTGTCAAGTTGCTTCTAAATGCTTTTGTGTATTATCTTTCGTCCTCATTGAAACTTAGAGGTCAAACCTCCAAGGGTAATGCCATAATATGTCTTGACACAAGGAGCTCCCTATCTTTTATAAACTACTAGTAAGGGCTTATGTTAGGGCAACTAGTTTTTAGTTCATGCCAATGCAGAATGTTAACAAGTTGTCTGGAATACTTGCAGTGTTTTGTATTTTTAGATCTGATTAAATTGATGGCAGCATTCCTTTTGGTTTGGTGGTAACCTTTTATAAGCGAGTATGATCACTCATATTTTCCCAAGTTCGTTGTTGCACAACCCCAAATTGTTTGGAATTGAGGCGTAGTTGTTGTTGTTACACAGCATAATCCTGACAGAGGCAAGTTGTTCTCTTACTCCACTTGTAGGAAGCTAAGGAGCAGCATAGGAATGCTAAACTATTAAATGCTCTTCTACAGTTGCACAGAGAAGTGAGGTAAGGGAAACATCTTAAACTCTCATCTGCGTTCCAGCAATTCTTTTCACCTAGTTTCTCCTTCTTTAGTTCTTTTATAAAACTATTGTTCCTTTTTTGCAGTCCAAAGTTGGCTGCTTGTGCAGCAGATGTATCCTATCCTTACCCCAGTTTTGCTCTTGGGTTTCAAGCTGTTTGCCATCTTCTTGTTTCTGCATTAGCTTGTTGGCCAGTTTATGGTTGGACCCCGGGCCTTTTTCATTTCCTCCTAGATAGCCTTCATGCAACTTCAGTATTGGCATTGGGTCCCAAGGAAATCTGTGGTCTGCTTTGCTTGTTGGTATGTGACTTTTGATAACTCAGTCATTCTTGATCAGCAAGTCTGAATTTTGTTTTTTTCCTAGATATGTCATGTTTGATGCTAGCTGGAATCTGATTCTCGCTTCTCTGAAAAATACATGTACATTCAAGAATGACTTATTCGCAGAGGAAGGTCTCTGGCTTTGGGAAAATGGAACACCCACATTGAGTGTCCTTAGAACCTTGGCTGTGAGGACATTGTTAGGCCCTAAGAAGGAGAAGGAGATCAATTGGTTCTTGCAGGCTGGACTCCGGGAGAAGCTGCTTGGCCAGTTGAGCCCACACTTGAGCAAAATTGCTCAGATTATCCTATGTTGCTCTACCAGTGTATGTAATTCTTTGTCGGTCCATAGTTTCCTTTCTATTATCTTCAGATGTTTTGTCTGGTTTTAGGGTTTGAATGGATATTTTGGAGAAAACTTTAATGTCCTTGATGTGCAATTTGTCAGACATTGGTGGTCATCCAAGACATGCTGCGAGTTTTCATTATTCGTATTGCATGTATAAGTGGTGATAATGCTTCAGTACTTCTACGGCCAATGGTATTGTGGATTGGTGATCGTCTTTCTGAAAAATTGCCACTGTCTGATTTGGATGCTTACAAGGTCATATTTTCTTCCCCTCATACATGCGTCTTGGCAATAATCAATTTTTCTAGGTATGAGCTTCAACTTGTTTACTTATGTTGCAAACTGTTGTGCTCTTTCAGGTTCAGCGATTGCTCTCCTTTCTGTCTCTGCTATTGGAGCATCCGCATGGGAAGGTCTCTGCATTCACATATAAATTCAATTAGCTTAAATAGTTTATGTATCTGTTATAAGCAGCTGAATGTTTTCTGTTTACCAAATTGTGTTCAGCGATTATTCTTGAAGGAGGGTGGCCTTCAGATGCTAATCAAGGTTCTTGAAAGGTGTTTAGCTGCTGCTAGCTTAGATACAAGACAGTTAGCTCAGAAAGGGTTTTCACTTCTTAGTTGGTGTGTCCCTGTATTCAAGTCCATTCGACTAATTAGTGAGTGCAGGGCTTCTCTGCAAACCCCAGGAATAGTTGAGAGGTTAGCCAGTTGTTGCTTGTCTTCAGCAATCTGGTTTCTTGTTTGTATTTGAGTTTTCATGGTTCTCCATTGATGCTTACCTTGCTTGTGTACTTATTGTGATTTTCAGGTACATCCCTGAAGATATGAATGCTGAAGAAAGTTGCTTGCTCTTGTCATTGCTCCTTAGATTTTGCAAGGTATTTCCTTTCATTGTCTGTTTTTCTTTATGGCTTAGGTGTGATTATTCATGGAAGGTTGGCTGTGTGTCATGGGGTGCACACTATTTATTATTTGCCTTTTGGGATCAGTTTAAGATTTTGGTTAAGCTTCTGAACTCTGGCAGGTTTCAAATTTTTTTGGATTTTGATTCTGTAATTTATGTTACACTATCAAATAGTAGGGAACACTGATGATTTCTTCCTTTTCTCTGTTTTTTTACTGGGCTGTGGGACATCAGTTTTAGTTTTATTACTATAAATTTGTGCATCATAATAGTTGATCGTTCCCTGGTCCTTTGGAAAAATTAAAGCACTTCTATTCCTGGACAAGTACTAAGAGTATCTGGTGACATTTTGAATGAGAATGTTGATTCTGTTATTATGACTGTATTTGGGTTGATATGTCGATATACAAGGGAATCTTGGGTAATGAAAAAACTTTCTTATTTCGTTCTCACCCTATTTTATGTTTTTTTAATTTTCTGTTTACTGTTTTTGGTTTCAAACTTTTGCAAAAACTGTTTCTAATTGTTGCAGACTTCTCCATTTTCTTATTCCTGATGAAAGAGAGAAGGGGGGGTGGGGGGGGGGGGGGAGCTGAAAGCAACCCGTGCCTCTAAAGGCTATAAACTGAAGTGTATAAAAAAAAAAAAAAACCGCCACCTACATCTCTATCATGTCGTATCGGGTGTTGTACATGCTAAACCCTCAAAAATGACTTTTTTATCTAAACCATTTTACTCATATAATTCTTGATGAGCCCCCTTGACCCATTTTTGGGGATAATAGTTTTGCCTTGGTTTGGGTTCCAATAATCATAACTTATTCTGTGGAATTCTTTTTATGCCATTCGGAACAAACCCAATGTAAAATATAATTGGTTTGTCACGGGTGCCCTGATCTTGGTTAGGATTCTTGACTTTTTGACTAGTTTTTTGGATGATATGACTCTTACTTTTCTTGCTTTCTTCATCCGATGTAACTGTTTTGGATAAAGGAAAAAATCTTGACTGGAAGGAGTATATTTCTATAGGTCCAGTTCATCGGATGTAACTTAACGAGTATATTTCTCACTTTATTTTGCTCATTTGTGAGCTTCTGATATTATTTTCTCTCCTGGCTGAACCTATCAGGTCCTACCTGCTGGAAAAGAATTGCTTTCTTGTCTGCTAACTTTGAGATTATTGTGGTCATCTGGCAAAGGAAAAGATGCTCTGCTTTCACTTTGTCTGCATGTTCAGTCCTCTAGCATTGAGGATCAGGAATCTGAGAAACAATTTGAAAGTGGTCTAAACAGTGATTTCAATGTTGACTGGAAGGAGCATCCTCCATTGCTGTGTTGCTGGGAAACTCTGTTAAGGACAACTGCTTCAAAGGATGTCCCACCAGTTTATATTGTTCAGGGCATTAGGACATTATCCTCGGGTGCCTTGTCCTTCTGCATGGACGGGGAAAGGTCCGTCTGTTCATTTTCAAGTTTTACATTTTGTACGTACCACGGGCATGGTTACGGCCGGGGAACCACCTGTTTCCCTTGTCCATGGTCAAGTTTTAGTCCTTCTGTATGCATGCCTATCATTTTAGACATAAAATTACATTGAATGAAGTTGTCCGAAAGGCATACAATCTATTGAATTCATGCAGATCTAGCGGAAACTAGGGATAATTGAAGAAAAGATTTGTATAGGCGATTTACTTTAGGTCCAAGTTCTGCTATGAGTCCTTTTGTCTTGTTGGAGATCTATGTGCTTTAAAAAAATATAGATGACTCCTAGTGCTAGAGAAACTGTTTTTCTTATCGTCATACTCCCTTCATTTTCATATTATGTGCCTTAGCTGAACGGGGTCCAAAATTTTAAAATTTAAAGAGGACTTGTGAATCTTGTGGTCATAAACCAAAGATGTGCAACCCATACGAAAAGTACCCTTTGAATCTTGTGGTCTTAAACATGTCGTTACATTTGGAGTGAATGTTATTAAAGGGTAAATGAGATTTCTTACTAGATATGGAAAGCAACTTTCTTTTTAGAATAAACTTAAGAGGAAAGTGAGACACAGATTGGAAGGGAGGGAATAGTTTTTTCTAATGTTAGTTTCTATATATTGGACTGAGATGAGCTTAAATGGAGCAACTGGACTGTAGATTCATATAGCTGACCCTACCTTACACTCAGGAAAAATTCAAGCTTTCATTCTCTCATTTGGAATAGTTCTTGATGCTAGAAATCGGAGCTAGCTTCTTGCTTTTCTAATCTCTCTATTGTAAGAAAGGGTAACTAAAAATAATACAGAAGGTAGAAAATGTGCTTTATCTGAAGATAAGGTGGAAATGTTGTTGTATAGATAAAAAGAGTCAGTAATGAGATACCTAATTAAAAAAAGAGTGAGTAGCTAGATGGTCATACAAGTTGACAAAACAAGAATTTGGTTGAGAAATATGAGGGTTACAAATTCAAATCTTGGAAATAGTCCGAGTGTGCGCAAGCTGGACCGGACACCACGGTTATTAAAAAAAAGATGATGTAAAATAGAATTGAATAGGTCTGGTAACCCTATTTCCCAACATTTTTGTTTGTTTTGGTATGGTCCTTGGGGCCACAGATGATGATATTCTCTAGATGTATAAATGATTTCCCAAGGGCTTCAAGATCGTTTTCTAGAGTATGAGTTTCAGTTATCATGTATATTACCTTTTTTTTTATATGCAGTTCCTCATGCTTCTATCAATTGAGGACATGGTAGCAATGTGTCTTCAGATGTGCCTTTATTGATATTTGCTTGGGGTTCAGCATATTGTGATTAGGTTTATTCGTATCCTTTATTTGTAATATCTATGAACGATTTCTGCATGCTAAACATTCTCCTGCACTTTCTATATCCTGAGTTTTATGCTATTCGACAAAATACTGTTGGTCAAAATCAGCACCATGACCTCTTAACATTTAGATGAGATGCATTATTGACTAACTTTTCTGTAAATTTCATGTACATTTTTTTTTTCAATTGTTAATTCTTAGTGTGAACTTGGAGAGAGTTGGTGCAATCAAGTACCTATTTGGATTTAAAGACGACGATGTTGCCATGGACGGGCTTGCTGAAGAAAGCTTTGAATCTTTAGAGGAACTTGTTAACTTGTTGAAGGCAAGTGACAGTTCCTTCTTTCCTGGATCAGACAAGATTTCTTTGGACCAGGTATGCTTTTCCTTTCCTGTTCTTGCTTTTTTGTTGTTATCTCCAAATGTACGTAATTGGAATTTATTGGACAGATCAAGGAGTCAGCAAGGTCACTAATGCTTCTGCTGCAGAAACCTTCTGGCACAGTTATGGCTGATGATATAATGAGCAGTATGCCTTTTCCTTCAGCAGCTGGTACCCCATCTTCCTCAAAGATGAATACCGATGTAGATTGTGGCTTTGAAGGGATTGAGGATTATGACTTTAATGAATTTGGAGTCAAGTTTTCATGGGAGTGCCCTGAAAATTTGCGTGATAGGTTGACACAGACAAATCTTGCTGGTAAAAGGAAGATCTCCTCGATGGAAGGACCAAATAGGCGCGCCAGGGGAGATGGTGCATCAGCTGAGATTTCCATACAGGGTGCATTCCCACGAGGATCTGTACCTGCTATTGTCCCTTCAGGTCCTACGCGTAGGGACACTTTCCGCCAACGCAAGCCAAACACGAGCAGGCCTCCTTCTATGCATGTGGATGACTATGTTGCAAGGGAAAGAAGTGCAGATGGATCTAATAATCCTAATGTGATAGCACTCCCGAGAATAGGATCTACTAGCGGGAGACCGCCATCTATTCATGTGGATGAATTCATGGCTCGGCAAAGGGAACGCCAAAATCCTCCAGGGATTGTGGTTAATAATTCACCTGCTGCACAAGAGAAAGCAGCACTACCTGAAAATAAAACAGATGCAGAGAAGTCAAGTAAATCTCACCATTTGAAGCCCGACCCTGATGATGATCTCCAGGGTATAGATATTGTATTTGATGCAGAGGAATCAGAACCTGATGATAAACTGCCATTTCCTCAGCCAGATGATAATCTACAGCAGCCTGCATCAGTAGTTGTTGAACAAAACTCTCCTCGATCAATTGTTGCAGAGACAGAAAGCGAGGTGAATGAGACTAGTCAGTTTTCTCAGTTGGGTACACCTGTGGCCTCAAATGCTGATGAAAATACCCAAAGTGAATTTTCTTCTAGGATGTCAGTCTCTCGTCCCGAGCTGCCGTTGGCTCGAGAACCTAGTATATCTTCGGAAAGGAAATTCAATGATCAGTATGATGACATGAAAACTTTCCCACCTAAAACCTCAACTGTGTTGGCTTCTTCGGCAGCTGCTGTTGGTTCTGGTTTAAGTGCTTCTGCGTTTACAAAGGCTTCTCCATCATCTGTACATGCAACTGTTGATTCTCGAACGTCGCTCAACTTCTACCCTAGAGCTGCTGTACAGCAAAGTGGAGTTACTCCAACTGTTGGTTCTCAGAGATACTTTGACCAGAAATATCAGCCACCCTTGCCATCAACTCCGCCTCCTGTGACAATGTCACCCGTATTGTCTCAAAGTGCAGATCGTGTTATGAGCCAGTCTTCTCCATTTGTTAGCTCTATGATAGATGTCCAGCCACAATTACCACCAGGCTTCCATGTGAGCAGAAGATGCAATCCTTGTGTTTTTATTTTCAGTTATTGTCCTTTTCTTTTTTGTGGAAGATGATGTTTTCCTTTGTAACAGGTTCAAGCTGAGTACTTATCAGCTACTTCAGCCCCTGCAGCCTCCAGTTCTTTGCCAGATTCAAAGTTTGGTCGGACACCCCTTTCTTCACCTGGAGGATCTGTTAGACCTCTTCCACCACCACCTCTAGTTAACTATTCTAATTTATCTTTCTTAAGAAATCCAACTTCCCAGACGCCAGTTTATAATCAAAGCAGTGGGACTAGTGAGCTTCAGCAGACTTCCCATGCACATTCGGGTGATGTTCGATCGGGCAACCTTTCAGCTTCTGGTCCCTTCATAACAACTTATCCTCCACCTGCATCACCTTTGCTATTCAATAGACCTGGATCAGTGCCTGTCAGTCCTTATGGAAGTAGCTCAGCTCCATATGAAAAGCTCCCTGGTATCCCACAGCATCTTCCTGGTATTCACTCTATGTCATCTGTCACCCAGCTGCAGCCACTGCAGCCCCCTCAACTTCCTCGTCCTCCACAACAGCATCTTAGGCCACTTATTCCAGCTTCACCCCAGTCAGAGCAAAGCGTTCCTTTGCTACAAAGCCCCATGCAAATGCAAATGCTGCCACAACAGATGTTGCTTCAGCCCCAAGTTTCTCCAGCTCATGTGTACTACCAGACCCAACAACCAGAGAATGTCTCACATTCATTACAGCAGCAACAAATGGAACATTCTCTAACTCAAGTTCCACAGCAGCAAGGTGATAGTGTCAACCAGCAACAAGATTCTGGGATGTCATTGCAAGAGTTTTTTAGGTCTCCAGAAGCTATTCAGGTGCTTATTGTACACTCGCTTGTGTGTCATGTTGCATTTGTCGCAACCAAAACTCTGCAATTGATGTTATTATGGAACAACTATCATGTTTTTATCTGATTATCAAAATGTATATCAAAAGACCCATACTTCTACGTGTATTTTTGTAAAGAATTTTTTTAAAAGAAGAAATTGATTTTGATGATTATAGTTGGGCACAACACTATTTTTTTTTTTTCCAGAAGGAGTTGGGCACAACACTATAGCATGATTATTAGTTAAGATATTTCACGTATTATGAATACAATGCACAAACACCATTAGAGTATCTCACTATAATTAAGCTCCTTAGGTAATTTCTTAAACAATTGTCAATATTTAGCATTTGGGTATTAGTTTTGCTGGATGGGTTCCTTTATATCTTAGTATATCAAATTATTAACTATAGAATTTTAGTTCGTCTAGTTGATTTTGACAATTGCCTATCATTGCAGTCTCTCTTGAGTGACCGTGACAAACTCTGCCAGCTATTAGAACAACATCCAAAGTTGATGCAGATGCTTCAGGTATGACTACCATCTTTGCTTATTTTTTGTAGTTAAAAGCATCATTTGTTTTTATTTCGTTCTGCTGCTGTGCTTTTCACAGTCTAGAGGGTTCATCTCTTCTGCCACTTTTGGGTTGCTAATTGATTATCCATCTCCCTCTGTGGGGTATTGACTGTTGATTTATGTGCTGATATGACACAACTAGTAGTGCTTTACAAAATAGTGTTCTTATCCTTTTCAACTTTTCCTGTTTCATCGTGATAGTTACTTGAGTCGATTGCGTATTATTTCCTCTAACTTTTACCTTTTTTGGGGGTGTGGGAGGTGGGGTGGTGGGGTTGATTTTGGAGGAAGCGGTCTGTACCTTGTGTTTCTAGACGCATTGGGCTCAGGGGCGGATTTAGTTATAGTGAAGGGGTGTCAAATGACCCCCTCATCGAAAAATTATACTACGTAAAATAGGCTAAAAATGACAATTTTTGTTTGGTATATGCACACTATTGAACTTAACACTTGGAAAAATGCTAGTGTAGTGGTAAAGGGAGGTCGAACATTGCTTCAGGTTACAGGGTCAAATCCCAAGTGTGATATACTAAAATATCTTTTGAAACCCTTTTCTGTTAATGTCTAGCTCCGCCCTTGATTGGGCTTTGTGGTATTTTTAAGGCTGTGCATACATTGTAGACAGTTGCAGAATGTGTGAATGTGTAAAAGTTTCTAATAACGCTCTGCTGGTTTGGCAGGAGAAACTTGGCCATCTCTAAGTGGGAAACGTGGCTATGTTATGGCTTTTTGTCGTCAGAATTCAGCCTACAGAGTATGCAATTCATCACGGCCATTATTGTTTATGCGCTGCTAAATGCAATTGTAAAAGTTTTGGAGAAACTGCAATCGCCCTCTTGTACAGTAAAATGTTGTATTATTGGCTCAAGCCATGTCTATAAACCTGTATGTCATTGTACATTATTTTGTTAGCTTAGCTGTTCAGTTCTATGAGTTCACATTTGTCCCGCGGGTCTTTTCTTCATTTTCTCTAATGGTCTAATTTTCTTCGAATATAACAATGTGGTATCAAGGATAGGTGATAGTTGAGTTTCATTCTATCTTAATTCATCATTTCCAGAACATAAAAGCCAAACACTAGCTATCTGTCAAGTGTGAAGATGCTAATTACCTTCTTTAGTTTAGATTGCTAGATGTGGTGGCCGCTCTATAAAAAGATGTGTATAGTTTCACGGAAGATTTATCTTGTTTGTTGTATGCATGTTTGTGAATGCAATAGTTGCTGTAATGTCTATAGCTTGTTTAGAAACTCTCGTCTTGAATATCAATTGAACACAACCCCAGCTCTCCTCCCCTCCGTTCTCCATTCCACTCCCGAAAAAAAGGTATATGAGAAAAGATTGGTGATACTACATATAGATCAGTTATCTAACCGCTTAATCTGCAGAATGAAACATAAAGCAGACCCTCGTCGCGTGAAAAAAAAGAGAGAAGGGAAACTAATAGGAATAATCACTTACCTAACCGTTTAAACAAAAAATAACTGATGAATATATAATACTATGTTATACTCTATATATATATATGATTTGAATATAAACTGAAGTCTAACTGAATCTGAGACTGAAGACTGAGCTGAGCTGAACTATACAGATGAATGACTGTAATATGACTGATAACTAGTAACTAGAAACTGGAACTGATAGCTGTCAACTGATACTGACACTAAGAACTGGTGGTTGATAACTGATAACTAGTACTGAGCTAAAATTGAACTGTTATCTGAATTGGAACTTGTCTGGTGTTATGGGTTGTATCCTCCCAAATCAGGTAACTGAACATCTGAACTAGCCTCATGTATAGTCATGCGGTGTATACTGTGGCTATATACGCGTAAATAACAAACCTGGCGGGTGTTATGGGCTATATCCCCCAGCCAGTAATATCTAGTCTTTCTGGCCGGCTATTCTTGAAAAGATCCCAAAAAAAGAAGAATTATTAAGACATTTAGATGCAAAGTGCAGGATTATAAAGCACTAAATGTGTGTGACAAAAACATCATGTGCGAGTAAATTTTTATCCAAAGTGAGTATATTAGATACAACTCGGTCATGCTTGAGTTATTTCTACATTAACTATAACCTAGAAGAAACACATTTATTAATTTTGTATATTCGGCTTGAAGAAGCAACATTCACCAGTGTATAAGGCATGAAATATATACCTGCATTTTCAACTTTCGAAGCTCATGCTTCTCTTGTTAAATGAGATACATACGTGTTTTATTGACTTTGGAAGCTCATGCTTCTCTTATTAATACTAACACTAAATATTTGCACAAAACGCGGACATATTCAAATAAATTAATATGCGTGTACACTGGTACTTAATCATTTCTTTTCTTGAATCCTTGATGAGTTAAGCCACTAAACTTTCTTAAACATAACCTTAAATGGGACATCACTCAAAGCCAAACGTCTCATTCCATCCTGAACAAATATACCAACATCTTTGCAAATAACCTTGCAGAATTTGCATACTGTTGGGCAAAAGACCAGCTTATAATCACGTTCATATTTCTCAATCTTGAACCAGTTGCTTATAGTTTCCCTACCAGGGTTACCTTGAACTCCACCAATAGTAATAAAGTATTTCCCAGTTGTTTCATCAAAGTCATCAAGCTTCCACAGGGTTGTCTGAACACAAATTGAGGCTGCAGAAAACTTGATGTTTAAATCAGTAGACTCACGAATCACGCCTTTTTTAGGATTCACAGGTGTAAAGGTCAATGGTAGGCCATTCTTGATCTCCTTTTGTTCTTGGATGACAGCATCAAGTGGACATGATTCATTGCCAGTACTGTCTAATGTGAGTCCACCACCCCTGCCACGGACCACTGGCAAAATGTAGTAATCGACGTCTTTCCGGAGTTTCTTTCCAGCAATATCGACTACTGCAGGTGGAGCTTCGGCTGCTGAGGAGAGAAAAGAGTTAAAATAGATGGCAAAGATGATGAAGAGAAGGAAAGCTGAAAGCTGGTTGGACTTCATTTTGAGCTGTATTGGTATGTGGAGTTAATGTGATGTTGCAAATGGATTGAAGTTTGTTGGGTTTTTATAGCTGTGAGAATTCAAGAACTGAACATGGCCATAGGATCAAAACATTGAACCTTTGAGGCTGGCAGATTTGATCTCATAGAATAATCGTTTTCTGCTATTGATGGTCTTGACTTTCACATTCTAATCATAGGATTTCTAGTTCTACATTAATATCAGTTTAACTTAATACTTTTCTGACAAACTGATAAGATACTTAGAAAATGATGAGCATGCATTTAGCCTATTAAACAATGCATTTTAGTCGCTTATACTTTGCTTGACGGCACGTCACCAGTTCATGGCTGGCAATTTCCTCCTGTCATTTTATATGTAGTATAAGAAAATCTTTTCCCATCCAAGTTTCCACATTCAAAAGGTCAAACATTATTAGGTCTACATTATTTATTGGAGTTACATGCTAATTCCGTGCAAAAGGGTACAATTCTACTTATTGACCATATTTTATTTAGATTAGGTCATGCATTAGCTAAGCATGAATGTTGGATGTGGTTATTGACTGTATATAATGCAGATTGGATAAGATGATCTGGATGCACCTCACATTGTGTGTCAGTCATCATCTCTTAATGAGTAAAAAGACTCTGATCAGCAAGTTCTCTTATTCCAATCTTTCCAATTTCAAATTGCAACATGTTCTCTTCAATCTTTAGCTTTTGACTTGGTTTATTGCTACTACATTAAGAAACCACCTTACTGTTTCCCAAGGTCCAAGAGGTTGATATTTTAAAGAGTTTAAGAATGGCAGTATGTGGTGAGCAATCATCTAGGTTAAAGAACTTATGATCCATGAGAGAAGACAAATAGAGGCCTTTTGTTTATCTAATACTTAAAAAGCGCTCTTCAAATGAATTTGACAAACAAAAGCAAGCATGGTACTACTCAAAATATATTTTTCTAAAAAGTTGTGTTGACTATACCATTTCTCAAAACAATCAGTTTTTTGGCCAAACAAGCTCTTTAACAGCTGATACTGCTGGTGTCGCGGGTTAGGGGCTGCTGTGGAATAGTCTCCCTTTTCCAGTTAACGAATAGTCTTCCTTTTCCAAAAAGTTAATGAAAAAGGACACAATGGTGAGAGACTGAGAGTCTACTCTATGACAATATTATAGCAGTAAGTAATGCCAGAAATACAATGACAGAGTCTCGAATCGGGTGGAGACAAACAAAGGATGCTAATCTAAAAAAGCAATGCGCAAAAGAAAATTCTAACTACACAAGTGCAATTGATGCATCTGCACATTGCCAAGATAACTAACAGTGGTGCACTTACTGCATTGTGTTCATTTCCACAAATTAAGCAGCGTCTTCCTTAGTAAAACGAACAAGGATGAGAACCTTTTCATGGGACATTTTGTCCATGATCCCAATCATCACATCTAAGTACAGCGCAGAAAAGTTTATAGCTGACAGAGGACTACATTTCTGCAAAATTGGTAACATCAACAACAAGTACACCTCAATACCAACCTAGTTTAGGTCAGTTGTATGATTCCTCTATAACATAAATGCCATGTTTAGATTGTTCACATTGCTGGTCCAAAGCTCGGATATAGGAGAGTTGCAGTAGGTTGACATTCAGCTTACAACTTGTTATTCTGCAAAATTAGGAAATAGATCCAAATTTGATTGCTTTAAAGTTGTATCTAATACCCTGTAAATTCCATAATAGACATGTTGCCTGGAAGGTTCTGCCACAAATTCATGAAGAATTCCATTAATTTCAACCCAACTACAACCAGGTTTTTTCTTGATTCTTTGATCTCTCATCATCCTCACTGTCCTCGAAGCATCTTCCAACATATTACCTGAGTTATACAAATTCCAAAGTAGCACATACACCCCGTCATCGTGAGGTTCAAGTTCAAGTGCTTTCTTCGCAGCCATTTCAGCTAATTCCAAGTTTCTATTAGCAACAGAAGCACTCAAAAGTGATCTCCATATGACAGCATCTGGTTTCATAGGCATTTGATGAATCAATTTCACTGCTTCATCCAAATGACCCGCACGACCAAGGAGATCCACCATACATCCATAATGCTCTATCTTAGTTGCACAACTACTGTCATTCTTCAGCCTGTTGAATAATTCCTTCCCCTCGTTAACTAATCCAGCATGGCTGCAGGCAGATAGAACTGAAAGGTACGTAATCTCATTTGCAGTCACCCCAGACTCCAACATCTCATCGAAAACCTCAAGGGCATTCGTTCCTCTACCATGAAGTGCCAAACCTAAAATTACACTAGTCCACGAGAAAGCATCCTTCTTTATCATTCCCCTAAATATCTTCATAGCAAACTCAAGATTCCCACTTTTTGCGTACATATCAATCAGCGCATTATTTACCCCAAGATCGGTAGCAAAACCAGCTACTTTATTTACATACCCATGAATCGATCTCCCAAAATCCAGAGCTCCAATATCAGCACAACCAGATAGCACAGCAACAATTGTGATTGAGGTCGGGTTGTCTTCACCTTCCTTCCTCATTCTCTTAAACAGTTCCAACGCCCCAACCGGTTCTTTACCACGTACACATCCCACAATCATCACAGTCCACGAGATAGCATTCCTATATGTCATTGTCTCAAACAATGCCCAAGCAGACTCAATTTCCCCAGAAACTACAAAACCATTGAGCAAACTTGTCCAACTAGCAACATCCTTAACCTGCATACCATCAAACACACGTTGAGCCAACCGGATTCTCTCCGAGCGACTATACATATCGATCAGGGCATTACCCACAATAGGTTCAGGTTGATCAAGAAATTTATACACCATAGCATGCACTGTTTTGCCATTAATTAAGTCGCCCGTACGAGCACAAGCTGTAAGAGCTGCAACGATGGAATGGGAATCAGGTTTCAGAGAAGTCGAAACGAGTAAACGGGTAAACAAAGAGAAGGCTTTAATGGGTTGTTGTAATTGCAAATGCAGAGACAGTAGACAAGTCCAGGACACAATATCTGGTTCAGGAATTTGATCGAACACCTTGTGGGCAACAAATGGTTTGTTCAGTTTGGTGTATACATTGAGCAATTTACAGGCAAATGATTGATGAGATTGGATAAAGAGACCACAGGTTATGGATTGTGCGTGAATTTGCTTGACTAAACTTTCATGGCTTAGGCATTTGTCAAGTAAACGCTTTAAGGTTGTAGCTGTTGTTAACAGTTTCTCACTGTTTTGGATCATCAAAATACCAACTCGTTAGTGATTTGTCCTCGAAGTTGAAAACGACTATTTGAAATTCGGATGGGGTGCAAATACTAAAACATTAATGTTACAAGTGACATTCAGTACCTTACATTTGCCTTATATGTATCGTGAATGTGGGATGCTTTGTGCATCGGGTTGCCGACTAGCAGATAGTGGGGCGATTGGACCAAATATCTATTGCGTTAACGTCTTAATAAGTGTCAGTTATATGCAAGTGTTAAGTGAAGACATAGAAGTACTAGTGACGAATAGGAGATGGGAAATGGCAACAAGAAGGTAAATGTCGTACTAAGTTGCATAAGCTAATAAAATAACATCAATCAATTAGGTAAGTTATTCAGTGAATAACAACAGCACTGCAGTTTTTGTACTAACAGGCTGCTCTCACTCTTCATTAATACTAGTCTACTTAAGAGCAATTACAATGTTAAAGTGTGCCTTCACAACATTTTTGGACAATAATTACCCTCCCTTGCCACTCAAAAACACTGGAGAATGCACCAACTTCTTCTATATGCTGCAGTAGGACCATAACTGAGTTTTCTATTTTAAGCAACTCCAACAACATGCCCCTGCAAAAGAGGATACATATCACAAGCTGGCAGAGAAGAGTATACAGCCACCACGAGAGCCTTCATTACACATGAAAAGTACCTACGAGGTTAGGATAATTATTCCCTTCTACTTTTAGTGAGTTTATCGATGCAACTTTTAGCCTTTTAAGAATATGAGTGCAAGAAGGGGGACAGGACTAACCTTGCACCCAATCGATCATACACCGACAACCCTTTCGCGGACAGAGTTCAAGTCAGATACTTTCTTGATACTGCATCCAGAAATAGTATCATAATATGTCAAAAACTGAACACCATGAATAATTTTTGAAGGATGTCAACACCATAGTAGTCAAACCTAGTAAAGCCAAAACATAAATAAGAGAAAAAGAACAACCATATACTCTTCAGCGAAAGAAGCTACACTCTTACTAACATTCTCCTGAAGCCATTCAAACGAACATTCTCAAAAAGTTTATTATTTTATGGTTGTTTCTTCAACAACCTTTTACATAAATGATAGATCCTAGAAGCTAACGATAGCTTAAATGACAAAGAGAAGTGTTAAAACCCAAGTAATCATTTGACTATTTTGACGTTTTTGTCATTGTTGAAAGTAATGTGTTGAATATTTACAATGATTATTGATTAGGAATCTCAAACAATAGGAAACTTTCTTATTTCATCTCAAACGCCTATATAAGCAGCCTTCTAGTGCGTTATTAACCAACCAATTTACTAGAAGAGATTTTATCTGTTCTCTATTCACAGGAAGCAATAACTAAAAGAAAAGGTTTGTGTAAAATAGATGTCAGGAACAGAGTGCTGGTACTATGCCAATCGAGCAACTAAGCATGGTAAGTTTCCTTCCCTCTGTCACTATAAAGCAAAAATGTTGGTACTGCCTTTACGAGCCAAATTTTAAGCATACAAAATAAATAAAGGTTTTAAAGGAAAACAGTTTCCGAGTGCATATGTCACCTAAGTTCAGTGGAAAAGTAGAAGTATGTGGAGAAGACGCCTTTGGAGACTGAACCCGTGACCTCTAAAACAGACAAATCCTACCACAACCATGCTCACACATAGTAAGATCGAACAAAAATTCAGCAAAAAACATGGCAGATACCTGTACAATAGGTCTCCAGTAGGAGCAGACTTCTTGCATATCCAATCTGGAACTAGCCTCTCAAGAAGTTCTATCTGCCCTTCCACATCAGCTACATGAAAAGAAAATGCATTTAAATTTAACATAAAGCAGGAGTCAACGAAAGTAAAGGAAAAGAAACACTTATAAGCATACTGTTCTCATCAATATCGTAGTCATTCACTATGATCTTGTGAACAAGTTCCACTTTAGTCATTGAACGGCAGCCAACAGACTGGAAAATGTGGTGAATTAGACTAACAAGGTCGGATAAACCAACAGATTCCTGCCGCACAGCATTCAAATGACACTGATAAATCCTCTCATCCTTGCTTAAGGAGCAACTTCTTTCCTGAACCTACCAGAAAGATTCAAAATCAAATTTCGTGATTTAATGAGCAAAGAGAAACACAGGTAACCGACGGGTAAGCTAGTGAGCGCTCAAATGAGCGTACTCACATTGATAACAGAAACAGCTATGTGGCTTCTAACTGCGAAAATAATCTAAGTACTTGCCCAGGTAGTGAATGGTACCTCATGAGGGCATTTATCAACATCAGAAAGATCTTTCTTTGAAATCGTCTTCCCTTCCATTTTAAGGGCATTATCAACAGCTTCATGATCCTCTATACTGCCAGAACTCATACCTGAAGATATATCTTCATCAACCAAGGTAAAAAAATCTAATGACCTTTTGACAGTTAGATTGGAAACAACAGAATCTTGGTCTGTCCCTTTCTTGTGCTGATCTTCTGTAATTGGCACCGTTCTTTTAGGTGTGGGCTGATCAGGTGTTTCAAGCATTAGTTCACTTTCAGAAAGAAGCTTCATAGGAGTTCTTTTATCTCCAACTAACCTACAACCCGGCAGAGGTCGGCTCTCTTCAACATTGTTCTGGTTGATGAAGGATTTGGCTGACTTAGGATATCTCCCTTTAGAATCGTGGTCCTGATTCAATATACACTCAGATTCACAGGGTGAGCATGTGGGGGAAGATGCCGAGAGGAGATCCTTTTTTGCTTCTGCAAAAGCCTGCCGAGAAAAGCGTGGACTGAAGGATGGACAGAGATGGGATGATGATATTGATAATGATTGAGACTCGAGAGGACTTGATAAATCCCTGTTTTCACTGCTAGTGAAGAAGCTTTGGTTAAACGGATCTGGAAGTAATGCTTCGGGGATGTCACAGTCCTGTTATACAGTAGGCAAAATGAAAATCTCAGAGCATATACGATGGAAACAACTTCTCTACACAAATAAAGATGCATAATCCGTGTCTTGAAAATCTAATCTTCAAAAATTTAAAGAACAAATTTATTTCAAGAAAGAGTTAATAGGTTATAGCAAGAACAAAATCTAATGCAAAGAGTTATAATAAAATTCTTCAGGGTTAAGATGATTTATATCCACCCAAATGAAGAAATCCTTTATAATATAGCTCTTCATAAAATAGCCAATAAAGAACCTAATATATCAGCAAAGTAAGTTAAGTGATACTGCAAAAAATATTCTTAAACAATTAGCTTTCAGGCCATGAAAGCAATTTTTCTTGCATGCATTAGAGAGAAAAGGTTACGCACGAATAGGAAAAACAAGGATGGTATCTTTCAGTTAGATACTGCTGTTTACTGAAGTGCATATCCACTTCCACTAGTTTTTGAAGAATTCTTCCAGAAACCATTAAATACCAAAAACTTTAAGGGTTATTACCTTAGCATGTTTGCGCAGAAAATCCACAAGCCTGGATGCAAAAAGATTGCTGAGGGTCATAAACAGCGAGTGTTCTTGGTGATCTTCGACAACATCAAAATGCAAGGTGATTTTAACATCTGGCTTCATGCACAAGGTCTTCTCATCATGTACAAGTAATTTATCTATCTGAATGGCTTCAGGAACTATGTACTTCATCTGTGCGAGATGCCTGAGTGAGAATTTTCTGACAAAAGAAAATAGAGGAATAAAGACTTAATTTTTGAAACATGGTCTCATACTAGTGTTGAACTCTTGACCTAGTACATTTTAGCAAGGAATAAAAACTTAATTGCTGAAATATGTCCTAATACATTTTATGGCTGCAGGTGGTGACAGTATATTTACTACTGAATTAGTTCTATAGCTCTTCAATTGAATTAGAGCTGTCGGTCTATATTTTTTAAAAATTTGCATCTCTTTTATAACTTCCACATCTTCTAGATGCCTTTAATGATATTTTACTTCATTTTTTAAGCACCGCTAAAAAATCATAATACTTCAATTCAGAGAAATTCTTTTAAAATACGGGAGAGTTTATGTAACAAGACAAACAGATCTCTGTGACCCGCCAATGCATAGGTAACGCCGTAATGGAACAGGCATCAGGTCGTAATCTTATAGCTCACAGTCAACAAACAATTGTTAAATACGCAGTGCTCTTGTTACTTTGAGAACGGCAAATTTCAGCTGATTAAAAGCAATTGGTGACCAGCTCTTCCTTCAAGTGTGTGTTGCTTTTGCAACATCAAGCATTTACCGTTTCACAGCAAAGCGTATTATATGGCTCGATATTATCAAGGAATATATCAGAAAAGGTTTTGTATAGGCTAAAGGAAGTTCAATAGACCGAACAAATTTAGGTTGTCGTTTCTTTCCAAAAAGAGTTGGAAATTTTTTCTGAAATCAACAGTTTCAAAAGATTTTCTTCAAGCAAACATTATTAGAAATGGAGATCTCAACTGCTTTGAAACAAACACCACTAATAGCTTTAAATTATTAAATTCTTTTTCTCAATGCTTTCAAGACGTTAATCCAAACATGAGCTGTTCTGAAAGAAGAGATACATATAAGAGCTTGAAGAAGGTAATATCAATTATGTAAACTTGAACATTTTCTTCTAGCTTCAAGACCCTTTTTATTTGGATTTCTTCAAGAATGATAACCAGAAAGAAAGTTGCCACCCACCATCAACAAAGTCGCAGAGATAAGAAGTATCACCATACACGAGGAAATTAGAGAAGAGAATAGATATGAAAGGAAATTTGCACTGATAAGATGGTTAAGAAACAAAGAGTAATGAGAAATATGCGGTCTGTGACCACTCAGCTACCTTCCTGTCAGTACTTCAACCTGACTGGAGACATTCTGAAAAGTAGGTGACCTTTTCCGTAGACTGAGCAATCTCAACGAACAAACCATACGATCAAAGAACTCCGATAAGATTCTGTATCTGAAGATCAACACATAACAACTGTCAGAGTTAAAAACGATTACTTGGATAAACTTATACTAGCTTAACGAGGAACGAACTTTTCAGGAAGCTCAGCGATATCTACTTTTCGTGTAATGGGTGATTGCTCATCCTTTTTCACTGGTGTTGGAGATGAAAAATCTGGTCCAATAGAGAGGCCTCCTCCAGTGATCCCCTTTTTCTCCGTAGGTAAAGGAGATAGCACACTTGACTTTTCCACCCCGGGCATAAAGCTTTGACTTTTCACATCCAGGACTCCTTCTTCAGCTACTACATGGTCTGTTTTCTCCATTGTTTTAACGTGATAAGCAGTAAAAACCTGGGCAAAAATCATATTAGAAGCACAATCATACAAGGATAAAAAACACAACAACTACGCTCTATCCCAAACAAGTTAAGGTTGATTATATGACTCCTCGTTGACCAGTGGTGGAGCCACATATATCCAAAATGATACCCCTTCGCCTAAAATAACAACATTGTTTTTAATAGGTACATTCCCCTTAATGTTTTGGTTTGTCTACTCCGTTATACTTTGATACCCCTCCTTGAAAATCCTGGCTCAGCCACACTCACGCTGAACATTAAAACTCACCTTCAATATAATGCAAATACAAATAAAAAGTATATATATTTTTAAACGTGTAAATCTCTGAAAGGCCAAACGACTCCTAAGAAAGCATAGGATCTACAGTAAAAGTGCGAACATGTCTAAAACATATTCTCAACTACGATAAGAATAATTCAATAAATATCATATAGGAGACTAGTGCTAATCTATATTTCACAAAATTCAATTAAAACGATACTAGTAACTTTAGAAGTAAAAAAAGGGGAAACCTGTAAATTTACCTTTAGAATGTGAGTCAACTCTTTCAGCTACTAATTTTGTAATGAGCCAAAGCTGAAGGATTTAAATTGAAAACCCTAAGTAGCCTCAAAGTTTTCCGTTGTAAGAGGAGGGAAAGTGCTGTTACATCATTCAAAATCAAGGATTAGAAGTTTACCCGTTTCATAAACGGGTGATTTGCACGATTAGGTTCAATTTTGGTAAACGTTAAGTTTTGACTCTATTGTTAAAAGTTTTTGCAAAAATAGCTTTGGTTTTCAAAATTTTGACGGGTGCGTAATCTTGTGACTTGTGAATAAGCTCTCTTTACAAGTATCGAGGAATCCGTCAAAAGTTAATTTATTCAAAAGTTCGTTGAAACTTGGGGCTGTTGCTAAAAGCTTACGTTCTAAGTTTTGATGGATCTATTAGTACTTTGTGAATAATTAAAGTTTTTTTATCAGACCTGACTCAACTAAAGTTTTGATGTGCTCGTCACAACTGGCGAAAAAATAAATTCTCGCTGATATAAAAAATGGGGTCGTTTTACAAAAGGGCTACTATTAAAGAATACTGACCAAATTGGGCTAGAGTTACACTTGGATAATGTTACACGTTATCATGTGATTGTTAGGTGGGACACTTACAAAAATACTCATAAAACCTAAAATAATTACAGCCACTACCCACTACTTTCAAATATTACCCGACCTACCCACTAAATTATTTACCCACTCTAACTACCCAGACTTTTATACCATAGTTTATGCAGTATACCATAAAGGTATATAACTATAAGGCATAACAAAGGTATACAGTAATAAATGTGACTTGTATACCATAATTTATGCAGTATACTTTAAAGGTATACACCTATAAGGCATAACAAAGGTATACAATAATAAATTGGTAGATTGGGTAAATACTTTTAGTTTTATGGGTAGTATAATTTGTAATGGGTATGGCTTGTAAATACTTTAAATTTTATGGGTATAGAGTGTAAAAATCCCTTGTTACATTTCGTAAAAAAATTTCCCAGATGCCACTTTTAATACCGGTATTTAGTTTGAGGCCACTATTTTTATTGGTCTTACACTAGAGACCACTTTTGGGCCTTTACTAATTAAACATTGACTTAAGTTCTGTTCATTGACTTAAATTCTGTCCATACGGCCCCTGGATTGAAGATCCATTTTTAAAGACTGAACTTCAGTCCATAGGGCCCTGGACTGAAGTTCCATCTTTAAGGACTGGCCCTGGACTGAAGTTCCATCATTAAGGACTGGACTGAACTTCAGTCAATGAGGTCCTGGACTGAAGTTCTATGTTTAAGGATTGAATTTCAATCCATATGGCCCTGCACTGAAGTTCAATCTTTAAGGACTGAACTTCAGTCAACATGGCCCTGGACTGAAGTTCTATCTTTTAAGCAAAAGTGGCCACAAACTAAATATTTTGGTATTAATGGTCTGTGCCCAAAGATCAGTGGCAAAAATGGCCTTTCGTGCACTTTCCCCTTACATTTCTCAGTATATGGGCCTTCTCATGTGCAGGCCTTGGTAGGTTCCTGAAACAGGCTGTCTCATATGAACACCGCATCTGAAGGACCATTTATTGGTAAAAACATATTACCACAAAAATTTACACCAAACAAAAAAAAACATCAGTTAAACATGGTTAAATAATGTAAATGTTTATAAAAGAGATGCATATATTGCATTTATTAATTAGGTGCCGGCATTAGTTACGGAAAAGGTTAAGTTAAGTAATTTGTGTTCCTTTTTTATTTCGTTTTAACAGAAGAAAAGATTTTGGTTCAAATATACTCTCTTTGTTTCAAACAAATTATCTAAAAGATTATTCATAACAAACTTCAACAAAAAATCCAAAAAAATGCCCCAAAGCAGTAGCTCCTGCTTAGACTTTTGCGCTATATATATGGGGAAAAGATTATGACTTTTGCCCACCGTTTTCAATAAATCGGTCACTCCAAGAATTTAACTACTCCCTCCGTCCCAAATTAGTTGTCACTTTAGCAATAATTATTTGTCCCAAATTAGTTGACACTTTAGGATTTCAAGACTAAAATTGTTAGTCTTTTTCAATTATACCCTCAATAATTAAAAAAAATCTCAACAAAATATAATAGTCAAAATATTAAATAGGGGTAACATAATAAACTACACACTCTATTTAATGATTTGCTTAATGAACGTGAAAAAGCTAAAAGCGACAACTAATTTGGGACGGAGGGAGTAACTTAACTTTTCTGCTTCTTTAAGTAAAACACGTTTAATTGGACTGTTATGTTAGTGTTACAAAGTCATTCAATTTAACTGTCAAATTGTTTGTCTTACTTGTAATCTTGCTCCTATAGCAACATCCTCTTGATAAACACACTTGTCAGTTTCAACGACGTAAATTTTGTCTATTTGAACAAACTTAGTAAAGACATCACAAACTATTTAATAACAAACCTTAGCTTCTATGAACAAAATTATCATAGGCACAACGAATTATTGAATATTAACCTAAGTTGTTATATGCACCAAGAATAAAAACTCATTTTCCTTCCTGTTTTATCCTAGGGATTACCAAGTAAACTAGTAGTAATGTATACTAAAACAAGATTCTGTCATTTTTCTTGGATTTGATGTAATTCTAATAGAGTATGCTATTTGCTTTAGTGAGCTCGCTACGTTAGATGAATTAGAACTATTCAGGATGATGAGGTTTCGATTTAACCATTCCATGGGATTGAATTCACTCGAGTTATCACTACTATAATAAGCAGATCCAAGTCCAATACAAGTAGATCTAAATTTGCTACACTGACAAAGGGAGGTGGGAAGGGGACTTGTAAAAGTCTCTTTGGAGAAGATAGTATACAATTTCTTGTCACCACGTTAGAAAATCAACATCAATTATCAACTTACAAAAATCTGAATCGATGACATCAAACAATGGGTAGTATAATTTTCTAGGGTTTTTTAAAATCTCATATATTGAATATAGACTTATCTCCCGAAATCTTGCATGTCCCTCAAAATCTTTTATTTGATAGCGGCAAACTCATAAGGACCCACCTACCAAATCATAGTGGGTCCATGGCCGTCCAACTTCCCTGTTCCTTCCACGTCGCACCATACACGTGGCAAGACACACAGCATGACGTAAGCTGAGAAACCAAAATGACTGTAAACATGGATGTGATTGGTTATCCAAATGATCTAAGCTAAAAGATCTTTTATATCTCAAACTATTTAAAAATTTTCGGAAAAAGGCCAAAATTGCCCCTCTACTATGGTAAATCGGACAGGTTTACCCCCCGTTAAGTTTTTGGATCGACCATACCCCTGCCGTTACCAAAGTACACCTATTTGCTCCTAAAATAACGGGCCTCCAGCATGTCAAATACGTGGCTGCCACCTCAGTGCCATGTAGATCCAAACCATAGTAGAGGGGCAAATTTGGCTCTTTTCCATTTTTTCCAAAATCGTATCTGGACTAAGTTTCAATACTTAAAGAAGAAGTTTTGATGCTTAGAGGAGTTATTATAAGAGAAAAAAATGTGCTAAGCATGGTAGATAAGATATTTTGCGAGAAATATGGAATTAAAATGATACTCCCTTTAGTTTGGTTCCTAAGAAAGATATACTTTTGAATTTTCTGACTAAAATTATCTTTATTAAAGATGAGATAAAAGTTTTTAAATAAAATTATTTCTAAATAAATATATATATTCTTTTTAAAAAGACTAAAAGGTAAAATGTGTTATTCCTATTAAAGGTAAAAATTTCGCCCAGATGCCACTTTTAATACCGGTATTTAGTTAGAGGCCACTATTTTTATTGATCTTACACTAGAGGCCACTTTTGGGTCTTTACTAAATAAACATTGACTTAAGTTCTGTTCATTGACTGAAGTTCAGTCCATATGGCCCTGGACTGAAGTTCTATCGTTAAGGACTGGACTGAACTTCAGTCAACAGGGCCCTGGACTGAAGTTCCATCTCTTAAGTGAAAATGGCCACAAACTAAATATTTTGGTATTAGTGGCCTATGCGCAAAGACCAGTGGCAAAAGTGGTCTTTCGTGCACTTACCCCCTATTAAAGTGGATGAACAGTTCTTTCCGGTGTTTCAATTTTAAAAAATATTTTTAAATTTATCACAAAAAATGATTTTTGCTACATATTGACTTATTAACTTTAGTTTAATCTCTTTTCCTTTAATGACATACTTTTTGTAACATTAGAAAAAAATATAAGATTGTGTCTAGTTTCCTGGTATTGGCTCAAAAATGTAGATTTTGAAGAAGAAAAAAGTTAATCAGGAAAAATAATAAAAATGAAAAAAAATACTTAAATTATTAAAAAAAAAAGATAAATGTCACATATGCTTTTTTTTGGGCCTACTTTCTTCCTCTCATACACTCTACAGAGAGTAAAATCACTTTCTATGTCACTTATTACTGCATGAGAATTTTAGATACGCAAAATAATAGTTCAAGAGATAATGTAATCAACTTATATTTAAGTATGAAACTTAAAAATTTAGTGATATTTTAGATACTAGTAGTATATTATACTTGTAGTACTCCATATAGTAATGGAAGGGGAAGGTACAATTTAAGACACGCGTCAAAAGGCGAAAGGGTGCTTGGCTTGGACAGCACGTGGCATCACCATTTGTGGCAAATAGCGAAATAGTAGTTGTTACTTTCCGTTGCCGTCTCACTCACGTGATATTTCTTCGTCTTTGTCTCTGCATTATTTACTTGTTATAACAGTCAAACTATGACACGTAGCTGCTGCCTTCTTTATTATGTAAGGTTTGCATCCTACCCCTTTTTCCCATCCATTTCAAACTTGAATTCTCATTCATCATTACATATTTATAACTCCTTTTCACTTCAAATTGAACTCTTTCTTCCTTTAGAAAATTTTATGTTGTTGGGAGGATCCAACTTGAGAAACTTGTCGCGCATACATAAAGTGTGTAACAGCAACATTTTAACATTTTTTAAAACTAATAATACTGTAATACTATATAAGAGTAAGGTGATGGTGAGAATTAAATCATCAAAGAATGTGGTGGAATAGATAGATCATTTCTTTTAATCAAGGAAAGGTAGCGAAGTGGATGGAAAAACTGCAAGCAGCTAGAAAACACTTTCTTTTCAATAAGACCTACAAGATACAAACCAGCTCGGATTAGTGGGTTCTATCAAGCGACCTACCTGAATCTAACCATTTAATATCGTTCGACTATTATAACTACTTATTACAAAGTTCAATTATGTATCATTTATTATTTGTTGAACTTTTTTACTAATGTTTGTTAATAGAAATTAAAATTGATACACGTACTTGTTACTTTGATGTAATTGCATGACAATGTGGTGTTCAATTTGTAGCGTTACCACTAGATCACTACTTCACATATGTATTGATCAAATAATGTTGTTTGTTGGATACTTTGCACAACCATGACTACTTCAATTTGGACCACATAAGAGTACAATGCTTTCTTCAATAATGAGATGATTAGTCTTATGAATCTAAAGGAGTTTGAGGAATATAATATAATGTCTAAAAAATACCACCTCTGCATCACATGATATTTCTTCATCTCTGCATTTACTAATTGCAGTCGAACCATGACACGTAACTGCTGCAATTTATGTGAGCTTTCCATCGTTCCCTTTTTTCTGTCCATTTCAAAAAATTTCATTCATCATTAATTAGATATTTATATGTCTCGTTTTCACTTTAAATTGAAACCGTTTTCTTTGATAGGAAAATTGTGTTGTTTAGAGAATTCCAATTAGAGAGAATTTAAATATGTGTGGGGGCAAAAATCATAAAAGATAATGTTACAACAACCCTTTGAAAAAAAAAATCATGTTTTTTTTACTAATCCAAGTCATAATGAAATCTCCACCTATTCTATCTTATTTGTATCCTTTCCTCTTTTAAGTGTTTAAAAAAGAATGATAAATTACATTAGTATCCCATAATGCATATTATCATAACGATAGATATGTCATGATATGCTTAACATTACAATTAAAAAAAAAAAAAATTAGTTAGTAGTATGTACCAAGATATTTTTTTTTTTTAAATATATACCCAATCAAACCACCATAATAAATGAAACGGAAGGATTAACATACGATCTAAGCTTACCCAACATTACCTCAAATTGTTGTCCCGTTTGTATGAACCAATACTACAAACTAGAGTTCGTAACCTGACACATGTATTAGTTAGTTGCTGCCTTGATACATTTAAGTTTTAACAACCACGAGTTAAGGCTCGGACCACATAAGAGTACACATTACTTGCTTCTCCTTTTTCTTTTCACATTTTTTGATTGACCAACATGAGTTGCATGATATGATTATTAGTCCAATGAATCTACAAAGAGTTGAAACTTGAAAGTAATTAACAAAATGTCTGGCGACCAAAATACCAATAAAAGTTGACATTGATGGAAAGAACGAAAGAAAGAAATAAGAAAGGAATAAAGAAGGAACCTACCTTCGTAATAATTCATCAGAATATTGGTCATGCCTCCGTCATAAATCGTTCACTTCCAGTCTAGCGTAGGATTGCAATCTTCTAAGGCTTCCTTCTTCTATTTGTTGCTATTTTTATTTTTGTTATTGCCTTGTACTAGAATATTATACTGGCAAAATACTTAAAGTCACACTTTAACTTGTCCCGAAAGCCCCCTATAACACCTTAACTTTACGGGTGTCCTATGACCCCCCTTAAGAAGTTTGAAGTAGTATTTAGACAAACCTTATGTGTTATTTCCCAGGCATGTGTAAGTGTGTGTATGGCACTCGCCCCAACAACATGCCACGTAATTTCCAGCGTGTAAGACCTGCCACGTATTTACCCCCCTGAAAATAAAATTAACCTAACAAAGTTTTTACCCATTTCTAAGTTAACCCGTCTTCTCTTCTTACCCATTCTAAACCCTAACAACGAATCGACACAATCAAATCGTCGACACAATCAAATCGTTGCAATCTTTCAATAAATCAACACAATCTATCATAGAATCGGTGAAAACCCTAAATTTGTGGCGAATCAGGTTTACAATCCCTACAATCCATCACAGAATCGTTTAAAGGTCAGTTTATTTATGTAAAGTTTGTACTTAAATTAACATGTCTTTTGTACTGGTTACGTTAAGGTTCTACCATATAGGTAATTTTCACGCTGATGGGGATACGTATATGGCTGGTGGTATTGTGGATTATTTCGATATTGATGTAGATACATTTTCTTATTTTGAATTTGTCCACTATGTTAAGGAATTAGGTCATGACTCATCTAAAACCTCAATATTTGCAAGGAATCCAGAATCTAGTAAATCGGTAGAAATTAAAAATGATAGGGACATTTGTGAAATTTCTCCTCTGTTGAAAAATGGTGATATTTTTGAAGTTTATCTGTCCCACATTGAGGAGGCACCTGTGGTAGCCCCCCTTCCAATTGAATATCCAGACAATGTGGGTGGGGAAAGTGTCAGTCAAAGCATTGGGGTTAGTGAGGGTGTGATATTTGAAGAGGCTGCTAGGGTTGAGCCTGATTTCACAACTCTTCAAAGTGAAAGTTCACCCAACCCCAAACCTGCCTCTGAAGATGCTGCTAGGGTTGAGGATGATTTCACAACTCTTGAAAGTGAAAGTTCACCCAACCCTGCCTATGTAGATGCTGCTGCTGAACATCAAAACAGTGATGTTGAGTTGAGATCTGATCAGTTCACAGCTGATAGTTCTGATTCTTCACATGATGAGTTGTTTGGAGAAGTAGAAAAAGATTATGGCAGTGACATACATGAAGAGTATAGGGCTTTTAGAGTGGAAAGAAAGAATGTTCAAGTAAGGAAGAAGAGAGATAGAAAACTGTTACCTGAACATATTAAAACAGGACATAAAGGTCCAGATGTTGGGTACCAAAACAAATCTGATGATCCTAGAAAGGTTTTAGAGGGAAGATTATGTGGTGATGAGCCCTACTATATGAGTGATGAAGCTGCAAGCTTTGAGACTGATCCTGATGCTGAAGCTGATGATGAAGGAGAGGTTAAGAAGAGAGTTAGAGCTAAGAGGACAAAAAAAAGAGTAAAATTTGATCCTTCATGCAAGACAATTGTTTGGGAAACTGGTTTAGCATTTGAAAGTGTGACACAGTTTAGGGATGTTGTGACTAAGTATGCCCTTGATGAAAGAGTTGCCATTGAGAAGCATATAAATGAAAAGAAAAGAGTGAGGGTGAGGTGCAAACATACTGACTGTCCATGGCTGTTATTTGCTAGTATTGACTCTAGGTCACAAGATTTTGTTGTGAAAAACTACAATCCAGACCACAATTGTAGTACTTCTAACAAGAACACAATGGCTAACTCAAATTTCTTAGCTAAGCACTACAAGGACAGAATTGCAGAACATCCAGATATTAGGATATTTGAGTTTCAGGAAGTTATAAGAAAAGAGTTTGATTTGTGTGTGGGGAGAACTGTTTGTAGAAGAGCTAGGAACAAGGTATTAAAAGAGATAATGGGAGACCATGTTCTGGAGTTTAGTAGGATTCTGGACTATAGGGATGAACTAATCAAGTCCAATCCTGGTAGTACTTGTGTTGTCAAGGTTTCAGATGAAACATTTGAGGGAGGAAAGAAAATGTTTCACAGTTTTTACATCTGTTTTGATGCCCTTAAGAGGGCATACAAGGATGGTACTAGGCCATGCATTGGCCTTGATGGCTGCTTTCTAAAGGGTGTATGTAAAGGTCAACTGCTCACAGCTGTTTGCAAGGATGGTAACAACCAGATGCTACCAATTGCATGGGCTGTTGTCGAATATGAGAATCAACATACCTGGAGGTGGTTTGTCAACCTATTGAAGGATGATCTTGAGCTGGGACTTGGAGAGAATTTAACTCTCATCACAGACATGCAAAAGGTATTCATTTCAATCTTACTTTATTTTTTATTTTAATCAATTACAGTTTATGTTGGTTAATGTCTTTTATTTGATATTCTACATACAGGGGTTAAAATGTGCTATTGATGATGTATTACCAATGGCTGAACACAGAATGTGTGCCAGACACATCTTGGCCAACTGGTCAAAGGAGTGGAGAGGTACTGAAAGAAGAAACTGTTTCTGGAGGTGTGCTAGAAGCACATTTGAGAAGGAGTTGAAGAAGAACATTGAATTCATGAAGAGATTGGGACCAGAGAGAATGATGGATGAACTGTGTTACTACAATATGGAGAGATGGAGCAAAGTATACTTCAAGTACCATAGCAGTTGTGACAGTGTTGACAACAACATGGCAGAGAGTTTCAACTCATGGATACTTGCTCCAAGGCACAAGACAATAATAACAATGCTTGAGGAAATAAGGGTTAAGATGATGACTAGAATTGCTAAGATGAGAGAGTTTGGTATGAGTTGGAAGGATCCTATTTCTCCAATGGCAATGAAGGTGTTGGAGGATAACACAAAAAGGTCCATGAAATGCAGCCTTGTCTGGAATGGTGAGTATGGTTTTGAAGTATTAGAAGAAAAGTTTAAGCACAAAGTTGATATGAAGTATTTTACTTGTAGTTGTAGATCTTGGTCCCTTAAGGGAATTCCATGTCCCCATGGTATTGCTGCCCTTCATCATAGAAAGTTGGACCCTAGGCTATATGTCTCTAGCTGGTACAGTCAAGAGACATACCTAAAAACTTACAGTAATTTCATTCAGCCTGTCCATAATTTGGAGATGTGGCCTGAGGGTCTAAACCCTCTTGTGATACCACCAGTCATTAGAAAGATGCCTGGAAGACCCAAAAAAGTGAGAAGGAAAGAGCCAACAGAAAATAAGACTGGAAAACTCTCTAAAAGGGGTGTTGAGATGACTTGTGGCAACTGTCATGAAAGAGGTCACAACAAGAGGGGATGCCATAAGGGTGCTACTGCACAAGCCTCCAGTACAACATCTACACAAGCATCTACACAAGCATCTACACAAGCCTCCAGTCAAGCATCTACAGAAGCATCTACACCTACACAAGCCAGTGTTGCCTCTTCTACAACTCCAGTAGTTGTTCCAAACAGTGGAAGGGGTAGAGGAAGGGGAAGAGGTAGAGGAAGTGGTCAGAATACAACCCAGGTAATGTTTTATTTTTGTGTCTTGATACTGCTTGTGTCTTGATATTTTTTCTAACAATTATCCTTGTTATGTAGGATGTTGGCTCTGTAAGTGGAAGTGGAATTTGTAGGGGCAAGGCAGCCTTCAAAAAGCCAAGAATGGTTGGGATGGGTGTCCTTCATACTGAAAGTGGACACTCAATTATCAATGTAAGTACCTTTCTTTTCCAGCTTGAACCAATTTGAGATTGATACCTAACTGTTTCAGATTTGTTATTGCAGCCAGGAATGCAACCAAGAACATATGCTTGTTCTGCAGATGTAACAGGAGATATTGGCCATAAGCCAACTGCTGGGGTGAATTGGAGAGGAAAGTCTGCTGTGACCTCTGCTGGGCTGCAACAAATGAAAGGGAAAAAAGCCATGGAGATGAAGGCTAATGCTGCAGCAAGAGTGCAAAGGAGCAAGACTAGTTCTGTGACTGCAAATGTGCCATGGAAATGACTATATGTTGTTGGTTGTTTAGCAGCTGCGACTGTTTTTTTGTTCTGTTTATTAGCAGCTTGTGACTGCATATTTTGCTTAGTCTGGTTTAGCACTGGAGTTTAGCAGCTGTGACTGCATATTTTGCTTAGTCTTATTCTGGTTTGGCATTAACATCAGCAGCTGTGACTGCATATTTTGCTTAGTCTTAGTCTGGTTTAGCATTAACATCAGCAGCTGTGACTGCATATTTTGCTCAGTCTTAGTCTGGTTTACCATTAGCAGCTATGACTGCTTTTTTTTAGATCTTTTGTCTTATGAACATCGTTTATTGAATGCCAATCCAGCAATGACTGCATATGTACTTATGTTATACTATTTGCCTCAAGTCCTTTAAACATCATATTTGACATTAATAAGCATCATTTCATTACATAAATGCAGTCTCCATACAACAAAATGACTACATTTCAATCCTGCCATCCTAAAACATAACATTGCACCATAATCCTAATACATTACTAACTTAACCCTAAAACATTACAACATGATAATGGCAACAATTGGGGAAGATGATCCCTACATTACAAGTTGAAAAACATATGCTATCCCTAATAACTTCATAATAGCAATGACTTACAACATGATAATGGCAACAACAAGCTTAGATGATCCCTGCATTACAAGTTGAAAAACTGAAATTACATCCCTAATAACTTCATAATAGCAATGAGAAGGCAAAGCATGATCACAATACAAAGCAGATTTTCCCGGAGCTTATACTTGCCCAATTTGCCTCTCAACTTCTTCTCTTTTTCATTCATTCTCTCCATGTCAACTTCCATCTTCTTCAATTTCATCTCCATCCTCTTAAATTCTGCAACATGCTTGGAATCATTTTCATAAGCTCCCAAATTAGTCTCTAGCTCACGAATCTTGTCTACTAGTTTTGGGATAATAATTTTTGATCTTGGATCGATTTCATCATCAGCCCAACGCCAAAATTTACAATATCTTGGACCATTATAATAAGGACAAACCCAATACCTTCTACCTGGGTTTCTTTTGGTCCAGGCAGTCAACAATGGCAACAACAAGCCATGGTTACATCTCACTTCTTCATTCACTACCGCGTCAATATCGCCCCTGCAAACACTGTTCAAGCTACAAGATGAAGACATCTCAAGAGTAAATAGTGATGTAATTTAATCAGGCAGAAGAGAAATATGATTAGGAACAAATAGTGAGTAAGTTTGTAATGGAATTAGGAACAAATCGGGCTGAAGAGAAATATGATTAGGGTTTCTTACAATTGGGGAAGAACAAGGTTTGGAATTGGGTAGAAATATAGTTTAACCGGGTATAAATGGGTAAAAATCGTTAAAACAATTTCTTTATTATTATTTATTACTCAGAAATATGACTCTAACGCGCCCAAAACAACTGAGTTGAACGCGACAGCCACGTGGCGAATAAGGTTTGTCTAAATACTACTTCAAACTTCTTAAGGGGGGTCATAGGACACCCGTAAAGTTAAGGTGTTATAGGGGGCTTTCGGGACAAGTTAAAGTGTGACTTTAAGTATTTTGCCATATTATACTCCCTCCGTCCCATTTTATTTGTTGTAGTTCAGATATTGAGGGTCAAACAAGTTTATCTTTGACCTTATCTTTATATATATATTTTAAATATTTTGTGTTGTAATTTATTATGACTTATAGAATTTTTCATATAGGTTTCAAATATGTAAATTTTATTTAAGAAAAGTTAAAAATTTTATAGACTAATCTACAGTCAAATATAAGAAGTTTGACCCTCAAAACAGTAATTATGATAAATAAAATGAGACAGAGGGAGTATATGTTATAGTCGAAGTTGCATCACCTAATAACATCATACTAAAAAAATGCGTAGAGTCTATTCATGATATATTAATCCTTTTGTTGTGGCATTTCTCGGTTTTATATATTACTTTATTAATGCACACGTTTTCTAGTCTAAGAGATATCAAGAGAGGGAATACGCCTCATAGCATCACACTCAAAGCCCAAAAGGTTGCCATGATGAGAGGTTCACTCTTTTTATTTTTTAATTTTTTTTTTTTTTTTTTTTTTTTTTTTTTTTTTTTTTGCATTTCTTTCTCTTTTTATTTTGATAACAGTGGTGCATGATCAGCTTATGAGCATCTCAACCAATTTCACTTGATATAGAGCATGTTTGGGTAAACTTAAAAGTAGTTTATATGCACATATAAGAATTTGATAACTCAAAAAGTAATGTGCTTATAAGCACTTTTGTGCTTAAAATAAGCCAAAAATGAGAAGTTAGGAAATCCTAACTTCTCAAAAATAGCTTATAAGCAACTTATAATAAGCCCACCCAAACAGGCTCATATACCTGTCACTTCCTAACTCATAATTCTCAATCAACTTCATTAATCATTAGGTCACACTCTTTTATTACGGTAAATATTGATAGAATAAAAGCAATTCCAGAAGGATCATTCCCTAAAAGTGCTAACAAGTCAGACTTTTAGCCCATAAGTGGAATTAAACCCTAATTAATTTCCAATGATTACTTGTTAGATAAACACTATACGCATAACCTTAAAGCGACTAAGCGAGGGGCACTATATATGCAATACTTTAGAGTTTAGCCTATATTATATCCTTGCATTATTGGACACTTTACAGATGTATCAAGTACCAAAATGTAATCGAAACTGACCAAACATATATACTTACATCATGCGTTTTCCCAATCCAATAAATACATGATAGTGTTTTCTATAACATCAATTATTACCTAATCATAATTAACAAAAACATATTCTCGCCTCAATTTTAATTATCACTTCACTTGGTTTAGTGCAAATATTGTCCGTGTATGTGTATGAGTATATTTTTTTTTTCCTCTGTTCCTTAAAAAGAAAAAAAAAGTAGATACAATGGGTTCTAGAGTAATTTGCTGAAGTAGACAAGGTAAGCTGATCCTGACGTGCACTGCACCATTCACGCCGGTTCTGTAACAAACATACAACAATGGAGTGTATCTTTGGGGTATACATTAATTACAGAAGTCCCAGACGTTAGGGGAGCACTAAACAACCCAAGAAAAACCAAACTCACCCTCTACTTTTTCTCTGTATTTCTCATATTGTTCCCAAATTACGTTATATCGAAGCTTTGTTTGAATAGGCAACAAATTATACTTGGATGCAGATTTTATGTATTCGAACAATGGTAGAGCTAGGATTTTCACTAAGAGGTATAAAAATATGAACAATTAAACACACCAAAAATTTAAAGGGACTCAACACATAGTATATATACATATAAGCATAGGCGGACCTACATGTGTTGAAGGGGTATCAATTGATACCCCTTCGCGGAAAAAATACACTATGTAGATGGGTAAAAAAAATTTTTGTATGTGTATATACCATAGGTTGAGTCCCCTTAATTCTTTTCATATATTAACTTGTTTAAATTTTGATACCCCTTAGCAAAAATCCTGGGTCCGCCACTGCATATAAGCTAGGCCCGCCCTTGTATTCGAGTACAGAATTCTATATCGAAATAAACTATTTGTACTTATTTAATGATTTTTAGCACATATACATGGGTCAATAATTCGGATGAACATAGCTTACGTTCTAAATCTGTCCTTTGATTATATTATGGGATCAAATTCAAATTGTACATATTAATTTATACTTTTACAGAAAACTCTGATCACTTTAGGCTTTACGAATCCTCTGCTCGTGATAAGTTATAACGACAGATAACCTCCATCCTCAAATAGTCAAATTAAGTTCAATGATTCATCCTAAGTTTGCATGGTAGTAGTACCTCGTTGGAATTTGACTAATCATGTATAGAAATTGTCATTTTCATATAAAATTAAACGGGTTCAATTTTCATCTTTCTTTTGCCAATAATTTATACTCCTATATAAGAGTATTAATTACGAACAAATTAAGAGTATGTTTGGCCAAGCTGTTAAAATCAACTTATTTTGAGAAGTGTTTTTTTTTTAATCAAAAGTGCTTTTTAAATAAGTGCTTTGCGAGATAAACAGTTTATGTTTGGTCAAATTTTAGAGAAGTGCTTTTGTTATTAATTTGTGTTTGACCAATATTTAAAAAAATTATCAAATTACGAAAATGGATATATAATAATATCAATTTGATTAAATATGAAAGTTTGAAATGAGTATTCTTGTCTCAAATAATCAAAAACACTTATTTTTTCAAGAAGCTACTTTTTTTCAACTTCTTACCCACAGGCCACAGCAGAGATACAGCTTATGCTGCCACTCAAAATCACTTATTTTTTCTAGTAATTTGGCCAAACACCTCTAAATTTTTAAATAAGCATTTTTCGAGAAAATAAGCACTTCTGGCCTCCCAAAGCTTGGCCAAACAAGCTCTAAAGGTGTCATACATGAACAACGCTCAAAATGAACAGATAGGTACAAAGCTCTGAAGAATCTATCATGGAGAATATTCTTGAGAAGAATGATTCGATTCATAAAAATGAAGATCTAATTAATAGTCCTTATTATCGTCTCAGTTAGGTTAAGATTGCCAGTTAATTTCACTCTGATAATATCAGTATCCAACCTAATTGACCTGATTATATGATAGTGGCATTTGGAAAGTCAAAGCCTGTGCAATACAAAAGTTATTCTAATGCACGTAATTGTCACCTTACTGTCATCAATAAAGTGATAACAATAACAATTGTTCCAATGATAATTAAATATTCACCATTCAATAGTTTAAGACTTTAAGTGAACTTTAAAGGCTAGTTTGCAGTTTAATAATGTTGTCATTTAGAATAGAAAATTCTCCCCAAACTCTGCCATATTATTGAGGTTTCGTTTATATATGGTGGATAGCTTACCTCTCCTTTTATTTGGATATAGAATGTTAAAAAATAGGTCAGTGACAATGACTATGTCTGGAAAATACTCTTAAAGTAATGTCTTGCAATCCAACGGTTGAACTATTCTTATTTGGCATTTCTATTTCAATATAAAAACATAATATATTTTCTTTTAAAATTTTCATCACTGTAAGTTTAGTCAGTACTATTTACAAGAAGCTCCAATATTAAATTTAATTCGCTGTTTCTTAAAAAGTTATATATATAAGTTTGGTGAAACTATCTTCCTATTTTTTTTTTTTTTTTTTAAAAAGAAATGTTTGATTACGTATTGGATTGTCACACATGATTAATAAAATTGATGGAGTAAAAACTACTCCTCTTTCGATTTTTCCTTCTTTCTTGGTTTTTCTTTGTGAATAACTATGCCGTTGCGGCAGGGGTCGTCGATTGATTATTAAATTGAAGTATTAGACCAAGACACACGTGAAGGAAAGGAAAGACAATATATATTGATGAGTGCAATAAAAGGTTCATTCTATGGATTATTTTACCCTGTATTCTAGAGAGAAGCTTCTTCTTTCCTAAGGAAAAAAAAAATTTGAATATGATACGTTAAAGAAGGCCAAAGGGCAAAGCATACATATGCCATATTTAATAAAGTAACTATGAAAAGCCAACATGAACACATTCTTGTGCACACATTACCACCAGTCTTTCTTGCTTTGCCCATACCGATCCCAAGGACTCATGTACCTCGTGCCATTCAATTCCACTCTCCACCCACCTTGTCTGACTTTTTCTTAATGTTGTTTATATCTGATTAGAATCTGATTAATTTGAAATTGCAATCGGTAACTTATTAAAGGGTAAGCGTTTTCTACCAAAAATTTCTTCATTTTTAGAGATTAAATTCGAAATTTCTAGTTAAAAGGTGGAGAGATCTCATCAACTTCACGATATTTTTTGGGGTTGAGTCAATAATATTCAAAAGGCTATTGACTCATGTAGATTCAACACAATGTAGTTTAAAATATTCATATGGTTTGAGAGTATAATTATACCTGTTGTCCTTAAAGTAAAAAATTAAAATCTTAAGATGTCACTGTGCAATGACATTAATTATCTTCTCAAACTAAGTATTTAGAAGTCAGAACAACTAATCCGGCTGCTATACACCACTTACAATCTATTTGATTGAATTTGTAAAAGCCACTTGTCATAAATTTATAGTAACATATAAACTAAGAGAGTCAAGTACTTAACTAAATGATTAATTCGACAATACATTTGATTATTCTGACAACAAAAGATAAGCTATTACCATTTGTACGATGTTTCTTTGGTGGTTTAACTCATCTCAAAGATTATGGTCTTACACAGATAAGCACTTTGACAAAATCCTTGCATGGACTGAAAAGACCATATTATGACAGTGTCATATTGCTTTTATATTATGCACATAAAAAGGGAAAAGGGGTAAGAACTAAGAAGTGGACATTTATTTAAAAACGTAAAAAGGTAGCATTCGGCGCCATATAAAATGCAAACATCTCTCAAAACATAATTGTCGTTACATGACCACTAACTACCGCCAATATGACAAACTAACACCTTCTCGATAGCAACTACACCAGTAGTACTAGTACTCCATCCGTTCTATTTTATGTCACAAAATTTTATTTAAAAAAAAGTAATTTTAATATTTATAATTTAAAATAAGTTACAAATATTTATACGTCTATAAATTATTTTATTTAAAGTAAACAAGAATTCTTAGTACTCGACTTTAGAAAATTATTATTTTTTATTGAACGGATTAGTAATGAAATGTTGTGTGCTGTTTAATTACTCTTAACTTCTGTAATTCTTAATTTTGTTTTCTCTGAGTTTAATTTTCTCTCTCTATTTCTACTTATCAAGATTTCAACTGTACGTTGAAGATTGAAGAACCTTCCTTCAACCCTTAAAAGACCCCTTTTATTCCTCTATCTTTATTGTCTTTCTCACCTTTTTTCTTTCCAAATGTTAGTAAATTGAAATTCCCAGCTAGTTATATTCCCAACTTGAGTTTTTTGCATAATTCAGCTAAAGATATTTATAGAAATACAAGCTCCCTTCTTCTTGTTTTTTCTTTTCTTGATGGAAAATTTTGGGTCCTCTGTTTTAGACCAGGTATAATTTTCAGTAATCCCAATTGGGGTCTATCATTTCCCTGTTTTATGATTATATTATTAGTGTTTTTATTCAAAACTTGAGCTGAAATTGCAATAGAATATAATCCAGCTGATTAAATTTGGAAACTTTAATACAAAGATTGAAGCTTTATGTAAAAGTTGAAGCTTTAATATACAAATTGAATTGGGTTTCTGTAAATTTCATGCTTTGTGGAGTTTTTTGTAATTGGGGTTGGTTGTTTAGCTGCTCCACTTGTGATCCACTTGGTTAATAAATTGACAATTTTGAATTTATGAGCTTAGTTAGTGGGCTTTGGTTCAAAACATTATTGCACAACTTGGACTTGCTTTGCTTTCTTAAATGTGGTTTGCAATTCTTTACTCCAAATGTTACGTGAATCACAAGTTACTTTTTGTTAAAGCCAATCTTGTTTGACAAATCTGTCCTAGTTCATTATGGAACTCAAGTTTTTATTATGATTATTAATGAAATAGAGGCCACAAGTATTTGGTAATGTGGAAAATTTACAGCACTTGTCACTTTTCATTCATTTCTTGTGATCTCTTTTATTATTGTCATTACTGTATGTTTGCACCTATGCTTGCATTAATTGTTGTTTTATGATGCAGAAATTACTAGAGAAATTGACCGATCGCATGATCTGCTGATTATAAAACAAGGGTAAGTTGGTTTGTTTTTACTGCTAAGGCTGGTATTTATTCAGTTTAGACACCTTGTGTGCATATTCACAAAAGAGTCTGCTGATTTGACAGATGGTTCTAGTAGCAGTCTATAGGATAGTACTCGTGAGGAGCCAACTGTTTGTTGGTTGCTCATTTATTGTGATTTTTCACTTTATGACTAGTTTCCAGCTAAGTCTTCCAGTTTCTCTGGTGGTGGTTTCCTGCTACAGGCTTATTCATGTTATGGAAACTCTTTCCTAAGTGCATTTATGAAAGTGGTCATTATTTTTCTTGGGATAGTTTTTGTCTTAAGATCATTCTCTAATTTATGGTAGTGCGCTGGCAGATACGAGAAAATATTAGGGTATGGGATGCTTTGTTTCGACGCCGCAGGATACTGGTGGCAACAGAAGGCGGCCGGGAAACATTGGCGACGTGTCTGTATTTGTTCCTGGATTACGTATTCCTAAGTCGGTTGATTTCCCCCTTGCACTTGGTGATCACTTGTCGAAAAGCCTGGTGGAGCGCCTTTCCGCTCTCAGAACCAGGATCGTGGTTATGGCAGGGCAAGAAGCTCCCACAATTACAAGGACTAGAAGGAGAACTGCTACTCAGCATGGTGAGTTTCAGAGGAAGCGGAAGCACATTTTGTTTTTTGAATTTGGCCAAATTCTTGTTTCTTTCCTTATAGGAGGATAGGATTCATAGCAGCTATTTTTTGCAGGAGGTTCAACCCTTGGAGATCTTTTGCAGGCTCTCGAAGACTATTTGCCTGTTCTTTTGGGGCTAGTTAAAGATGGTAAATAATTTCGCCGCTCTCTCATTGGCATTCACACTCTATGGTTTCTAATTGTGAGATGTTATTTTCTCGATCATTTTTAGGGAGCCCATTACAACATAAAGTGCAATTTGTTTGGGTCAACCAAGAGGATGATGCAGAGGTCAGACTAGAAATATACTTTTTTTTGCTTTCTTTCGTGTTTGGCCTTCTATTTGTAACTTTTCCCACTATGAGGACAACTGTCTTATTTGTCAGAATATTTCAGGAAACTGCAATGTCTAGTGCTTGGTATGAAGTACTATCCATTTTGCACTTGATGGCTACCTTGTCGTTATCGCAAGCCAACTTACTACTTCTTCCTAGAACGTCTCTTGATGGTTATCACCCAAAGGTATCTGAAGGTGGGTATTTATCCCGACTTTAAGTTTCCAGTTTCAGTAATTGCTAGTAACTGGCGTGATGTATCCTTGATTTGCATAACACTTGATATCTTGGCAAAGCCTCCAAAACCGCTAGCGGGACTCATCTATCTTGCAGCTTCAAATGGATTTTTTGGTTTCCTCATTTTGTTTTTAACATCTGACAGAGAGCAGAAGATCTTCTGTTGATATTTTCCTAAAGGCTGCTGGATATCTTGATTGTGCAGTCCGAAACGTTCTACCTCAGTTGCCTGCTGAACAAAGGTTTCTTACTCTAATACAATTCAAATCCATGTATCCGTATTAAATCTATGGAGGGTTATATTTTCCCAATCATTTCATTTGATTTTAGGAGAAATCTGCCAGTAGACCTAGCTGAAGGAGTTCTGCGAGCACAGTGCCTCCAAGCATTAGGACAGGTAATGGCTTATTCAGAGCCTATCTCATTTTGGTTGTAATTTTTAGAAATTTTGAATTTCCAAATAACGTCCATAATTTCACTATGCTCTACCAAATACGTTCTCTTGTTGCTTTAATGAGTATCCAAAGTTATCTAAGATTGTTATGGGTGAGTTTCGGTATTGTAATCATATAAAGCAAATACTTCAGTGAAGTCACGCTTCTACTGATACTCTTTCAGTTTCACTTTACCGAATTACCATTTGATAACATCCCAGAAAAGTCAGTACATTCAAATAGTGCACCAAAGACAGTGCAATTACTATACAAGGGCTCAGTTGGAAGTCCTATATTAATGAATAGGATTTTTATAAATTTGTCTATGACAATATGCTTCTGATTTGCCGTTGCAGAAAATGATAGTTTTCATGGATTGGCTCAAGAAATATTCATTGAGCCAAAACATGAAATATTCAGGCAAAGAAAACGCTATTTATGATGTCTTTTCAATCTTGATATTCTATTATGTGTAGAGTATATCCTAATGTGTAATTTTGCTTTTGACTTCTTTATTAGTGGTGTTTGAGTTCTTCATGCCTGTTACCTGTGCTTTCAGAAGATGGAAGCATACTCAGATGTGCACTAATTAACGAAGTGCAAGATATGATATCCTAACACAGCTAAAGCAGTCTATATGGCTAAGATTTCTGTTATAGATGTGCACAATAGCGACGTTCATCTGGATATAAGCTTAATTTCTAGAGACAGTGTAACCACTTTATTTGGCAAATATTTCTGTTATAAAAATGTGCACAAGAGGAAGGAGATCATCTAAGTTGAGTTACCTAAATTCAGCATACTTTCGTGCATTTAGTCATTTGATTTTTGATTATGTTCAGCTAGGTCTAATATCATTCTATCCATGAACATAAGACACATGTTTGTTGTTTTAGCAATATTATGGTGGTGTCCATTTGCTTCTTGTGTGAGTACTTTTTGTTGGATGAAGATGCTAGATGTTGCTTAATCTTCTAGTTTAGAAAATTTACCATATGAATTAAATTTTCTTCGCTATCTGATGTATCTGTTACTATGATTGATTAGGCCGTTGATATTCAACTTGGACTTGCAATTGACAGTACTAAAGCAACACTGGCTGTCAAAAGAAGGCTCGCATGCGAGATGGTAAAATACTGGCAGCAGGTACTGAATCCTTTCGCCAAAGCATACCCGAATAATTTGATTTAAAGAGGGTTATATGAATCCTCTACATCATTCTGCTGTATTCTGGTACATTTCATTCCTATGCTAATTACTTGAGGCAAATTAGGGGTTCTCTCTCCCACTCATCCATCCCGATATGGGTAACTAGTCCCAACTAGTTGGTGTTGCCTGTATGGATCCCTTGCTTCCAATGAAGTCCTTTGGTTCCTTAAAACTCATTCCCCATAACATAACAACAGAAAGGATAAAAGAAAGCTCCTTGTTATTCATATTGTGGAACATTTTCTTAGTTGTTGCCAGATAGCGTCTGAGTTATCAACTACTTAGTTTTTTTGGTTACCTTGCAGGCTCAAGATAACATCATGAATCTTCCATTATCAAATGGTTGGGGAGAAAAGCATAGGCTTTTTGTGAAGTGGAAATATAATGAAGCCAAGGTATGTTGAGATTTTTTATTTCTTCGTTAATTCCTAGTTTTTAGTATCTATGCCAATAACAAGAGGTCAGAGTAAATTATAGGACAAAGTCTTCCTGTATTTTACTTATTGATGAGTGAGAGACTTCCTCTGCATAAAAGCTTTTCCTCTACAACATTTTCCTGATTAATCCATGCAAGGATGACAGACATCAGCATGCTTTATTCAGGTTTGATGATAGATGGAACTTTGTCGAAGGCACATCTAGTTAGATTTGGCAGTTAGTGCGCAGAGCATTAAGAACAGGTTTCAGTATAGAATAAGGAACTCTCAGAGTATCTCCATCTCTACTGGAATAGATGTCTATGTGTTACCAGGTACAGAAAGATGGTTGTTATTGGATGGCAACCTTATTTAATCTGAGTGTTATTAGCATATGAATAACCCAACTGGTTTGGGCCTGAGGTGTAGTTCACTGACTTTACCAACCATCATTAGCATTTGAATTTATCTCAAAAGTCAGCTTCTATCTATTGAATATATTAAATATGTCACAGATGTAGCACACCAGGGCAAAAGATAAAATATAAAAGTAGAACTCCGGATAATGGCGTGCCACTTAATTGTGGTCGGACAGAATAATGATGATAGTGGTGCAGATCCATCTAAAAAATCGTTCTCCCTTCTTTTTCGTTCGGTCAATTTTGGCCTGGGTCTTTTGGTAGGATGTAATGGAGAGGTTCTTATATATCCAAATACTGCACTCAGGTCCATGTTTTTTTTCTATTGGTGAAAATGGTCATTTGGTATTGGTAGTGGTGCATCCCAACTAGAAAGTGGATGATTTTTTAACCTTGCTGATTGCTCTCTGAATTTGACTTGTCATGTGTGGATTTGAAATTTGTAGTTTCTTGTTCTTGTGAATAACCTCATCTATAATCATTAGTATGCATGTTGCTGGCTGCCTCAATTTGTTAGTGAAAGTCCTTCTATGCTAGGGGTTTTATTTGGTCTTTGGTCCTGCTTAGAGTAAATGCTTATGATTTTGTTCAGTTGAGGCAACCTAAAAGTCCCTATTAATTTATGTAATGGAATGGGTAATTAAAGCATAAAACAACTATGATACTTTAACGTTTTGCTATCGTAGCGTGATAGTTTTTGGTATTGACTCCATTTCCAATGTTTTGATTAAAAACTCTTCTGAGTTTTAGAGATTGTTGAGTCTAAGAATGAGAGGATCTGGTGAAATATGCTATGTATTCTGGTGCTCTTTGGTTGATTCTAATGCTACAATCTTCCTGCATTACCGGAATATTCGGTGACCTAAAAACACTGCTTTATCTTGTGGAGAATTTAGGGGTTATTTATTTCTAGCAATTTGTTTGAGTTGTATAAAATGCACAACCTGCATCTTTCCATCAACAAATTTTTTCCTTGGATCAAGAGAAGATAACAGCTTTCAATATGCACCCAGTGATAATACAACAAAAAGTTGTCTGTGTGAAAACATGGGGAATTGCAGTTCATAATCTATGTACTTAAGCACCTTCATGTTGGTCTTTCTAAAGCTTTTGCTGCTGCACGACGATCTTCTTAACCTATTGTCTTTTCAAATCCCCTCAAGCTTATGTATGCCGCAAACAATTCTATGCAGGCTGCAGCATACTATTATCATGGCCTAATCCTCGATGAAGGAAACACAGAAAAATCTCATGGAATGGCTGTAGCTGCCCTGCAAGCAGCAGATGAGTATCTGAAAGAAAGTAAGAAGGTGTGTGAAGCTTTCAATGCTGCCATTCCCCTCTCCAGGTAAACTTTGGATGATCCATTTTTAATTTTTTCCCGCTACCTGTAATTTCCAATTTTTTTTGCTGTGCAGTGAAAGAACTGTTTGGGGAAAAAAAATGGGAAACTACTTTTAGCTCTTGTGTAGGTTAATTATGAAAACCAAATCTGTATACAGAAAAGAGCTATAAAAGCACTGAAAAACTATTTGTATGTTTAATGGTTCTTTACCTATCAATTTTGATTAGAAAATAACTATTTCAATCAGATAGCTTAGTGCTTTCAATTCTGGCATTCGTCTTCCGAATTTGAGATAGCAGAAGAGATCTTTAGTTCAGCTTCAACTTTAGGACTTCCAACTGTTGTCCTGCACTTGGGCTACTTATTAATTGATTTTTGTTATATCCTGGTTATATCTCTTTATGACCTTAGTGTTTCCAAATTTATGTTTTTTTTATGAGGAGTTGGTGTGTCCAAATCCATGTATTTGGTAAGGTTCTTTGGTTGCACTTTAGTGGTATTCAGGTATCCATGGATGTGGCTTTTCAAGATGTTACTGTATCTAAAGCTATTGTTGTTTAAATTTCGCTGCATGAATGAAACTGCGTAATGAAGCATTCAGTTCTAAACTTGATTTGAGAACTTTACAATGTAAAGGGTGATACTAACTTGCAGCGATATTAATGAGGCTGATTCAAATCTGTAGAACTGTGTCTAGTGCCCAAACTCATGAGTCTGGAAAACAATATATATTTTCATTTGAAGCTATTTCTACCTCTAGTGGTATGCTGAACTGATATTTCATTGGAAGCATCTAGAGTTAGAAATTGTACTAAGCCATGCATTGCCAATAAGTTAGCTGGGGCAAAGGAAGACAGACTGCTTTTAGAGCAACTGATTTTGTTTCGCCCCTCCACCCCTTTTGCAGTAGTAGTATGTTATCGTAACACATCTTTTTCTCCCCACCTTCGGCCTTCCTGATTCCATACACCATGCAGAAATCCTCCATTGTGGGGAACGATGAAGTATCTGTCCGAGAAAATTCCAAAGGACACTTCGAGCAAGGTGCGGATCAACAGGGACTTGTACTCCTATGAAAAGTAAGTTTCCTTTGGCTTTAAAAGTATGATGCTTCGCTGCACAAATTCTTATCTGAACAAGATTGCTAAAGTTCGACTTTGAGAGATGGCATGCGTCCTTGTAATAACTTCAAATCTGGGTAGACATTACGAGATAGCTTTCTGGACTTAAATGAGGTATAACATTGTAATAGTATGGAAAAGCCTGTTTGCTGCACCACCAACTAAACTAACCTCTTTGAGCCAAAAATAAAGAACAAATAGAAATAGAAAGCTATGCCAGTTATGAGTCTATGACAACCAGAAAGATGAGACATGGGTGAGTGTCAGACATTGTTTCTGAGAAAGTTTTAACTGAGATAGTTTATGGCTTTATGCACGGTCTAGTCTTAATCAATGTGAAAAGATAGAATTCCCATGCTGAAAAATACTTATACCTGGAAGAGAATTGCTGTAGGATCATAGAGACAGCCCCAACATTGCCAGACTTTGCGTTGGCTCTCAAACCGGATGAATATCAGCTTCCTCATGTGGATGCATCTTGGGATGGTGAAACTACAGGCAGGGGACAGATTAATCAAAACAAGCTTAAAGGGTAACTTATTGCACTCATCAGGTTTCAGATTCCGCAAATCCGGGTTGGTCGAAAGTGCAGGGTGACTCTATTCACTCCTCAAGAATTTGGACAACTTGCTGTTCGCTGAAAGTCCATCTTTGTTGCACTATTAGTCGATGTGATCTCTATTTCTCCAGTAAATTGAATATTTGTTTCCTTTCTCCTATCTGATGTATAGTCAACCTGTGAGTGAATTCTGTACAAGTCGCTTTTGTTTGTAATCTTTGATCTACAGGAAAAGGAATGTATTTATTTGCCAGCCTACACAATAATTTCTACTGCCTCTTGTCCAGCAACCTGAAGTCAGAACCAACGTTCAAGTAGTTTGATAGAAAATGCTGGCTGTTTGTATGATGGACGAATTCAGGGAAGAATGTTTCAAGTTGAAGAAGCTTATGTATCTGTATTCTGATTTCCTTTTCAATTCTGACTGTAAGTTGCAACTGTAGAAAATGAAACTTCTCTTGGAAACTATCAAATGTTAAATATATTTGGCAACGAGTCTTGTAATGAGCAGTTGCAGAATTAGAAAATTTCCATCCTAAGCATGAAACTAGTGAAAGCAAGAGATGCAAAGGGAAAACAGGAGGAAAAAAGTAGGGAGACCTGATGGTGTGGGTGGAAAATGAAAGGGGTGGAAATTTGTGTTCTCATTTCATCTTTCAAACAAAAGGGCTAATTTTATGTGTGCTAACTGAGCTTTATCTGATGTTCAGTAAAATCACGAAATTATTTTTTTGTAACATTAAAATCATTTATCTACATTTTGTGTCATTAAACTTCCTGAACTGTGTTAGTTTCTTTTTAAAAATTCAACTCACAGAAAGGTCAAATTTCCGACACCAAATGGTGTCATGTTAAGTTTCAAAGGATGTAGCATAGAAGAGCAACGAGGGGACTAACAGAAGCTTAGTGTATACATTAACTGATAGTGTTATTCGAAGATGCATTTCTCAAGTACATCCGTTCGCAGGTCCAAAGGTCTTTCAGGGCAATATTCAGAAATGGATTCTGAAGTTGAACATTGAGAGAATAAGGAGAAAAAAGGACAGAAACATATGAAAGGCTCGACAACTAAGAGCGAAATATTTCCTTCAAATGGCAATCAATTAACTCTGCAACTCGTCACTTATCAGGTATTTATTAACATAAAAATTGGTAATGTTACAATGACTAAAATTTCCACCATCATCTTAACCCGTTCCAAAAAACTACACAATAAATTAAAAAATAAAAATCAAGTACAGGAGCACCATGCCAAGTTACTGGTGGCACCGCACTTTCTCGACTGACTCAATTTCTTATCAAGATATTAATAGTACACTTTGAGGTAAAAGATCAAAATTCAGCAGAGCCTGGTGTGCGAGGGAAAGGTATTGCATCTCTGATATTGTCTATTCCAGTCGCAAACTGCACGAGCCTCTCAAAGCCCAATCCGAATCCAGCATGAGGAACTACAGCATAAGGGAGATGTGTAATCAGAATCCCAAAAAACAAAGAGCAGGAATGTTCTTTTGTCATTTACCATAACGAAATTTCAGACCAAGTATCTTGAAGGCAAGTTGCAGCCAAATGTAGTTTCGCAATATTAATGTTGGATCCAAGTAAAAGGCGCATGCATTACAATGTTTGAACTTTATGATCACCTACAAACTCACTGACCTGAACCATAGCGCCGCAGATCAAGATACCACCAATAGCTTTCTTTGTTCAGATTCAAGCTATCCAAGCGTTCTTCTAGGTATTCTAGGCGTTCCTCCCTTTGACTTCCACCAATAAGTTCTCCAACCTGAAGAAGAAAAGGACTTAGAAAATTTGAACTAAAACGATATTATGCATCAGACCGTTCCATGACTTCAACTGGTTCAAAAAAATTAATAAATGGAAGCCACAGCTAAGTACCTAGAAACAACAGTAGACAGTCAAGCAGATATCATAAAGAATAACATTACTGGCTTTCTGGCAATCTGAACCTATAAGACCACATTGGGTTTGCCGGAGTTCAGATCCATTAATGAGCAGCTCATGCTGTAAATGACATGATTGGGTTTCTGGCATGAACGCCCTATCTCAAGAAAAAATGAAAGAAAAAAGTATTTATAACCATTTGAATATTGTGCACACCAACTACTTATTAAACCTTAGCCAGGCAAATAGACACTGGGATTAACTTATTGACACGTATGTAGTCATTTAAATGTAGGATTCTATTTCTTATCAGTTCCTTGGTGATGCAAATAGCTATGTGTAAAATAGGTGGCCTACCTGAAGATGTATATGAGTGGAATGCATAACAGCTACTGAAATTGTTTTACTTATGTTCAACTTATCGAAGCAAAAGTACCCATCACGACTAAAGAATTAATCAAGTTTCCGGACTCTACCCGTGGTACCAACATATCCATGGCTGCAACAGTCTTTCCATCGTCATTCTCCCGCATGTAAAATGCCTTGATGTCCTGAAATTAATGAACATGATTAATTATCTGAAATCCCCCCACAGTTTGCATAATTAATACAGATTGATAGTAAATTAAACCTTTGGATAGTCTCTAATAATTACAGGGCAGCCACCAAAAGCCTCCTCGGTGATATACCGTTCATGCTCGCTTTGCAAATCACATCCCCACTTCACCTACCAAACGCATACGCAGACATTACAATTATAGGTAAAGTAGCAGAACTGTGCACTGGGACATCAACCAGAACTGTAAGTGAGAAGGAATGATAAAGCATACCTACCGGGAAATCAAACTTCTTTTTTGCTTTTAAAAGAAGCTCAACAGCGTCTGTGTAAGTCAACTGCACAAAATTCTTCTCAACTACATCCTGTACGGAGCAGATGATTACAATTTTTACAACTATTAGGTTCCACCATAGAGCACCAGTGTTGTTGAAAACATATAGAGCAAAAAATGCATCGAGTTACTGGAAAGTCATACACTTAGTCTATTGATGATCCCTTTCTCAATCCAAGTGTTGAAAAAATCCATATCTTCTTTGCAATTCTCCAACACATATTGCACCTTTCCAAGCACAGTTACGTGAATACAAATGTTCAAGAGTTGTCAGAAGAAAGTAATAAATATGCACTGAATGACAGCAAGATGTGACAAGTAACATACTACATACTGGAGATAGGCAGTAGCACAGGCCATGTCATCATCCAAGTCCGCAAAAGCTAGCTCTGGTTCAATCATCTTATAAAATAGGAATCATTGTCAACGTTCTATTGGTTTCCTTCCACGTGTAGGAAGATATATAAGAAAAGTTCCAGTACATTTAATCAACTGAAGTGTAAGTGTTGAAGAAAATGGACCTTGGACCTAACTCAACCCCAAAAGCTAGCTTAAAGGGAGGAGGATTGCCCAAGCCATATAAGGAGACCAAATTCCTCATCCACATCCGATGTGGGACTCAACACCCCTCCGCACGCCCAGGCCTTTGGCAACTGGTGCGTGGATAATATGGGGTCCCAACATCGGTGAATAATTGGGATGGGCCTGGCTCTGATACCATGTTGAAGAAAATGGACGTTGGGCCTAACTCAACCCCAAAAGCTAGCTTAAAGGGAGGAGGATTGCCCAAGCCATATAAGGAGACCAAATTCCTCATCCACATCCGATGTGGGACTCAACAGTAAGCTTACCCAAAATTCAGCCAAATGTCTGGAAGTGTTGGAATTTTCCGCTCTGAATGTAGGGCCAAATGTATAGATCTAGAAAACATTAGACATCCTTAAGACTTGGAAGGCAATTAAGACAAAAGCATGAAAAGATCTTGTGACCAAAACTTTTAAGTTAGGGAAAAAATGGTCATAAGCCAGAGAAAGCAGCTGCCTATGAAATTGAAAAGCGAGAGGAGACTCTACATCAGAGAGAGCAGTGGCATATGTTTCACCATTGAGTTGTCCAGATACTGTCAAAAATGCCGGTTTCCCAAAGAAGTCCTGCAACATGAAGATGCAATTTGTAAGAACTAACTAGAAAGTTTCAACACAAGAATCCAACATCAAACGCTTGCACCTATTAACTTACAGAATTTAAAAAGTTTACCTAGCTTGTAATGATATAGACTAGCAAAGGACTTAAACTAGCTATAAAATTCACTATAAAATGGACAAAGGCCTCTGCTTGCTGATTTTACTTACCTGTGACCAGTCAACAGAACCAGATTCAGTCGTAGGAATAGCTTTAACTGGTGAATCTCCACCTTCTTTGGAGTTTGGAATCTGTTAGGTAAACAAACATCTTAAGCAAGTGTAAGAGATAAGTTCATAAGAAGGAATATGAGCAAAGCTCTGCTAAATTATTTGCATCGAACAAAGTATAATTGGCAATGAATTAAGAAAATAAGAATCATGTAAATAAGGAGAATACTATTCAAAGCATATGCACAGGAGCAAGAAAAAGGTAATCAAGAAGAAATGAGGTCAAGATTTAAGTCATAAAAGACCCATCTATGTCCAACAGAACGCAGATAAAAGAAAGATTCAGCAAGACTAACAAGACTACGAGAAGACTAACATTCAATGCTTTGTATTAACAGTCTATTATGCAACAATTTGACAATGCAAAGTTCAATGATGTGGAATTCCAAACATTTAACCGATCGTCCTTTCAGCCGTCATCCAAGTTCTGAGTGCTGTTTGTTTTTCTTTAACTCCCTTTCTTAGTTCTTGAGGAAGGTGAGTAATGCGAAGGGAGATGACGCCCAGCACATAGAGTGCTGGAACACCACCTTGGAAATTTGGGAAAAGACGGAATAGATCATGCAGCATATTAGACAACGTATAAGTACATACCAAGGTGGTCACGCAGAATTGCTCACCAGCTCCTTCACAATCAGAAGCAGTAATTATTGGACTTGAGACCCATACGAAGCCATTTTCTTGGAAAAACTTGTGTGTAGCGTAGGCCAAAGCATTCCTCACCCTTGAAACCTAAAAGAATCTGACATGTCAAACTAGGTATCCAAAAAGAAAACCGACATACAACTAGTAGAAGTTTGCATATCCAGAGAAACAGAGACATCTATCAGATACAGGAAATGCAGTGGCTTCTATGATTGCTGATTTTACCTCAAGGTGTTTACATCCAATGGGTGATTTCACTGCTAATCGACCCTTCACATTAAGTCTACCGCTAACAGAATAGAAATTACCTTTCAAAATGTCAAGCCTATTGATTTTCTTACCAACATTAATGATACCCAGCTATAAGTTATTATCCTGTACTAGCTTCTCTACAAAAATTTGATGGTTTCCCTTAATAGTAATCCAATTATTTATCATTTCCAGAAAAAGACAAGCAAAGAACTCCTGGTTCACAACTTAAGTTATAGGCGTTTAGAGAAACAGTATTACTTGCCTTGGAAAAGGACCTTGAATTCTCTTCTTCATTTTTTTTTTTTTGGAGGGTGGGGGTGTGTGGGAGAGGGTAGGTAAGAACCTTGAAATTTCAAGAACTAGCTGAGCATGCTGCCCTTTGCGATTTACTTGCATATAGGTCTCCTATAGCTATTCTATAATTCCATTCCAAGTCACCACTTATAGTTTCTTCTTATTGAACCTGTGATGCAAAGAAGCTTTTTTTCTTTTCATTTTTGGTATTTAAGAAAAAGGGGAAGGATTCAGGGAGAGAGAGAAACTGACTGATCGCTATACAGAAATGATGAAGCCTGAAGGCAAAAGGGCAATTTGGTTCTAGCACCCTCTGAAAACAGGCTGCTGGAGACAACCATTAATTTACACAGGAGATAATTTTTGTGAAAAGGATGTCATATTAAGAAAAAAAGTTGGGTAGCTACCTTTTTCTTTTAAAACCATTACAGGCCAAGTAGTAATTTTCCTTACCATATAAAAGGGGGAGGTGATTCATAAGTAATTCAAACAGAAAAAGGTTTATTGAGTACTGCATGGAGGCAGCCAGTAGGTAAGAAAAGAAACCTATAGTATGGGTATTCCAAAACTTCCTCAGTGTATCTGGGCAAAATGAAATGAGAAATTTCAAACTACCAAAAAAAAAACTGCAACAGTCCCAACTCATACCGCACTAAATGTGTTTGTCCGAGGGCGAAGGTGAGCTTTCGTCCTCAAAAATTCTCTGCTGACCCTTTTCTTCTGGATGGGAAAAGATGGATCGCTTTTTCCAACCTGGGAGGAAACCAACACGAGCAAGCGTGGTGATTAAATGACCAGTAACGTAACGTAAAATACAGCAACAAATAGATAAACATGATAACTACACAAACGCTCCAAAGATTCTTTTTTTTTTTTTTAAGAATGTCAAACGCGCCAAAGTTCTGAACAAAATGAGACCGGATGGGCAAGATAAACATGTCTCATGAAATAAATCCAAATAGAGCTGCTTAAACCTCCTCGCAGCTTACGTCGTTTCTTTCTAACAAAATCATTTGCCTCATTTTATGCTTACAACATGAAGGACGGAGACAATTAGTTATTGGGTTCAAAATTATTGAAGATAGCCAATAAGTTACAAACTAAGATCCTTATTTTTTTCACTAAAAAAGATGCAAACTTTTCAAGGCTCGACAATCAACATCCATAATTTGGTAGCTCGAGATAAAATTGTAAGTTCTTCTTAGGTATCTAGCAAGCCATGAAATGATGTCACATACATTGAGATCTTTTTTATGACTGAATTTCGGAATTTGAAAGAGAGCCTCCATATGCTATTTCTGTTTCTCTGTCCCCGTTTATCCGTTGTATTTTCTCTTACATGCTCTATGCTAAACTGTTGAATCTGTTCAGTAAAAAAGATCCTATTCTGAGCTAGAACCAGAACGAATTTGGACCACTGTTCACATTCTCCATCAATATAACCATGTTCAACAAGCTATTAAACAAATTACGCTCATCGAGATGCGAGTACAGAGTTATTAGCCAGGGGCAAACGATTGCAGCAGCATTGAAAATTTTGGTTGAGGATTCAAGCAGGCATGGAATTAACTATAATCACTTCCTACTCCCATGTGAAGTCTAGTGCTCTGCTGGAAGACCATAGATGTCACCTAACTTTGAAAAAATGCTTAGTAACTAATGCACAAGTCATGACACACATGTGGTGATTAATGATAATGCAAAACATAAATACTACGTATAACACCAATATGGATATTCTCATTCCGCAAAAGATAAAATATTTATAAGCAGGTGTATCATTCCTGTTTACTCATTTTTCAGTTGATTTTGTGCTTCTCATTTTCTCTCTTTACAAACAACTAAGTCAAGAATCCTCGGTAAAAAGTAGCTTCTCTTTGGAGTGTTCAAGGATAGTTATCAAAAGAAGAAATATACCCTCAGGAGTAAGAATGATTAGCACTAGAAAACGATCAAATAGGGTTAAGTCAATTACCACTACAAGCTTCTGAACCTTCAACTCTATTTTCTGCTTTGATCCTTGACTGCTGACTACAGTACCTTCGATCGATACTGATGCGCCAGTTGCAACTGAGCCATTGTCCACCTATAAGAAAAGAATTGAACAAAGTTAAAAGCACATTCAAATTAGAGATTAAAAGAATAGGTCAACCAAGTCAAAGACCCCATGAAATCAAAGTCTATAATAATCTTAAGTTAGAGAGACATTGTTCAATATTGAAGCCTTAAAAAGTTATCTTCCGAAGCCAGAAACACCTTCCAAACAGAGGATCTTTAAGAAAAGGTTACATCATGGTTTTTATGGTCTCAAGTTATACCATCCACTAGGTGCAGTCTGGAAATTTTTTAAAACATTTTTGTTCTTTGGACACCTAAATTGTTATGAATCGGCAGTCTGTGAACTTTATGTGACAATTAAATAAAACTATGTCCTGTAATAGAGGGAGGCAATTGGTGTACCGGTCATATTTTTGTTCGTAAATTAACACTCTAAATAATTGATACAAGAAAAAGAAAATGTCAAAAAAAATCACTCTATTGGATGGCGGTGTCTTCCTTTTGAATCCCACTCTCCAACTTTTCTCTCTGTTGTTCTTTTAGCTTTTGTCTGCCAAAAAACATTATATTTTAATCATTATTAGCTAATTTTGGGTAATGTGCACATAAAACTGAATGTGGTGGATTCTGGTGACTATTGAACACACAAATAAAAAACATACAGACTATACAATGCATGGCCCCTTCTTATCCTGATTCCTATCACTTTATAACCATAAATTTCCACAAAAGCATGTGCCTTTTCACCCAGATAACACAATATCGAGGCTAAGTGCATGTTTGTAGGCCGTGCTGGTTGTCTAAATATGAGGTAGCTAAAATCATAACATTAATTACAAGACCTTCCCTTCAACATCAAATCTCTCAAGCTTCACATAAATGTAACTCTGCATATCTCAAACTGTCCCTCCAATACTTGAATCTATAATTTTAAGTGATCAGCAAAAAATATATGTAGTTAGTTCCTAACATCATTAGGCTGGCAAGTCTCTTACAGGAATATGCAAGAAAAATCTATTACTGCATATTCATGCATGAAGGACTTCCTTTTTTATCACCAAGAAATCCTTGAGGGCCAATGGCATCACAAGTTAAGCTCTTACCGCTAGACCAAAAAAGGAGCATGCATAAAGGACATTTTTTTATGACTGTGGTGTTCGAGCCAGGTTGCACACACTTGGACTAATTCAACAGGTACCTTCTACCTCCCCCAACACAGGTACCGGTCATGCATAAAGGACAGTTTGATAATACCATACATAAAAAAAGATGCACTGGTAACATATTCAGCACCTGATCATAACCATCAGCATCAGAGCCCATAACACATTGCATATTCGAAATACAAGAACCATCATTAACCTGCACATTAACCAAACAAGCACAATCTTAAAAACCACAACACATTGCTAAATCAACAAGTCCAAATTTTTATACACACCGACAGTGTAAAGAATTATTTACATCGATAAAAGTAACGTTGCTCTGAACCCTAACAGTCCTAACCCAACCTCTAACAACCAAAGTCTGCCCTAAAAACTCCAATCCTTCATCACGCCCAGCTTTTATATCCACAACCCTCAATCTTTTTCTAAATTGTTTAACTTGTTCAGTATTTACATTTAGACCCTCAAAGTTTTCAAATTTGGGTTTTTCAACTGCTTCTTGTCCGGAAGAAATGGCGGCAGAAACTACAGAGCAAAAGCTCCTTTGTTGACGGTTCAAATTGTTTGGAGGGAATAAAGAGTTGAAATTTTTTAGGGTTTTGATGGGTTTTTGGTAATTATGAGTGAAGAAACGGAGGGAGTAGAAGGGTTTAAGGCGGAGGGTGGTGGCCGGAGACAGAGCTGCTGCTGCTGCCATTGGAGTTTAATTTGAGTATTGCTACTACTACTGCCACTGGTTTTTTAACTACCCATATCCGGTCTATCAATATAATAAACCCGGTTTGCTAATATGCTTTTATTTTGTTTTTTACATTTTCTTGTGCATTAATTAATTTAATTTAACTTAAGGTGAGCAAAATTCTTATATTTGCAATTTCAAAGCACAGCATGAAAGTAGTTGAATCCAAAGCATAGGTATAAAGTTGTTGTTGTTATAATAGTACGAGTTAAATCGCGATTATAGGCACGAATTCAGCTTTTAAAATTTGTTATAATGCATGTTCGATTGAAATGTCCAGAAAAAATTTCATCAATTCCACCACGCATATTAACTTTATCTGAAACATCAATTGCACCTTTATTCACTTTTGCTTACAACATAGAGACACATTATACATGTATCTTAATAAGAAAAAAAATGACAATCAGGCATGAGTTGATAAAGTTAGAGCTTAAAGTCAACACCTAATAAGATGTCATAAATTTTTTAATAATATTCATGTATCTCTTAATTTAAAGTTCACTCTTATAATTTTATGTGGTATAAAGCTATAATATACTTTTAAGAATTAATTCCTTTAAAGATTTTTAATGGATAAATAGATACAATTAATTTAAACAACCAAGTTGAAATTGTATATATGGTGATGATATTATGTAGTAAATCTTCCTTCCGCGGTTTTAAGTTTCTTTTCAAAAAATCCAAATTTTCATAATAGCCACTTTAAACTTTAGAACTTCTAGTAAACTATTCAAATCAGTCATACATGTAAAGAATGTTTTTTGTAACCGCAACCAACCTAATATATTAAAATAAATGGTTAGTATTTTGATGACTTGAAATAATTTTACCAATATAAATAAATAAAACTAATAGCTAAATTTTAAGAGCCTTAGATTCTTGGGACCTAGAGCGAAAGTATTAGTATCCTAAGCCTTGAACTGCCCATGATTCGATTCACAAAAATTCATGATTTTTCGTGAAATTTAGCACTTTAATGCATGAAATTTCATGATTTACCTATATAGTTCTTGATTATATGGATTCAAGCTTCAATTGATTAGTTGTTTATTCTCCGAATTTTTATATAGTTTTGTTATGGTTGTAGCATGGTAGGTTTGTTACAAGTTATTTGTTTTTGATGAAGTAATAAATTTTATTGGTAGCATCAAGCAGATGCGAAGATTACATAAGATACTTTTTGTCAGCTCAGATACAAACTATTAATCTAAGGAGCTGACAAAATTCAAAAAATAATATAGGCTAGTTATATAAGTTAGTTTGGTCCAACAAAACAATCAAAACATCTACGGTCTCTCTGTCCAAATGCATCAAAAGATACTTGCAGGCACTATTACCCAGATTTTTTTATGGCTTTATCAACTGTGTACGAACTCCAACTTTCATATGCTTCCTTTATACTTCCTGGCATGACCCAGCTTAAACCAAAAATTGCTAGTAACATGTTCCATATCTTTGAGGCTACTGTACAATGAAGAAATAAAAGGCTAACACTTTTTGATTTTGTCTGACACATATAGCACCTATTAGTGAAAGCTCCTTTTGATGAGGTTATCTTGGGTCAAACATGATTCTTAAATGACTATCCAGCTGAAACATATTATCTTCGTACGTAATCTTGTTCTCCATATTAATTTCCAAGGCCATGCATCAAGCATTTAGAGAAACAAGTTATGTAGTGACTTGGTGCATGATAGGTGATTGAAGTCTTATCCTCGGTTGGAGTTGGGAGTCGAGGGTGTCAAAGAACTATAGACCCCAACTTAATTCTTGGTTGATCATACATTTGGTGAATGAAGACCCTAACTTAATTCTTGGTTTAATTTAAAAAATAAAAATAAAAAAAATAACCCAATATTTATAGTAGAAAAACCTCACTTTATCTAAATGTACCTAGCGATCATTTGGGGATTTTGCCTAATTTTTTTAAACCACACTCTTCAAATGCTTTTTACGTTTTCTAGCTCCTCCTTTATCATCCTCTCTATTCTTACCAATATCGCCTCTCTTACCCTCCGCTACCACTGTTGCCGTTATTCTTCATATGTCTTTGTTTTGCTCTGCTACTGCTTCCTCTTCTTTCTCTCTCTCTTTGCTACGCCTCGCCTCTATTGTTTTCTCTCTCTCTTCCTACTGTCGTCGCCCTGTATTTTTCTTGTTCTTCTTTTTCTCCAGTTTTTTTTTTTTTTTAAATATGATGTTATTATATATGTATATACAAAATATTAAATTAAAAAAATATATATAACATATTATACCTATATAATAATATATATTTATGAAAAATAAGTGTGTATACATTATAAAAAGGTGCATAGTATAACACTTTTTATACCATCAGATAAACTTAAAGGTAAATATCGTAATTTTCTTTAAGTTTTAATAAAACTAAAATTAACACAAGAGTTAATAACATTAAAAAAAAAGTTGATACTACTTCTACTCGAACTAAATATTTTCATTAGTCCTTTACTCGATCATCACTGTGAACTAATTCTTTAACCGATCAAACATTGCAAACCTGGTAAAGAGTAATCATCTGCCCCTCAAGCATTCTAAACTTTGGTATGCTTGTTCTGGTTTAACGTTAACCGTCACGCATTAGCAAAGAAATTTCTGATTGTTTCTTGGGATGAAACTTTATGAATTGAAGCTTTATTAATATTGAATTTTTAACAATGGAAGGCTTCTGATCAGTACATTATTATTCAATAATTAGTATATACAAAGTTTGTTAATTTAGTTTTAGATCAAACCCATATATTGTTTTGTTTACTCTTGCTTGCAGAAATTGTTAAGCAAAGACAGGATAGTGGCCTTTGCAGAATTGAATTATATGTCTGAAGATGGGATATCATTGGCATAAACTACTAGGGACATATAAAAAAATAATAATAATAAATAAACAAATGCTCATGGAGGGTAGAAGAACTAAGAGAGAAAGACGGAGCCAGGCACAATTGTATCAAACTCATGTCACGTTTCTTAACCTTATTAGCTTAGTTGATTTTCTCTTGTTAGTTGTTAGGTTGTAAATGAACAAACAAAATTTTGCTGATTGAAAAAAGCTAGACAGAAAGCTAGGTCCTTTGGTTACAAGGACTCTTAAGTTTCTATTTGGGTAAATAAGACAAAGTCTTTAATTAAAAATGAAGTAAAAGGAACACATTTAAAATTGACATTTATGACTAACTTTCAAAAGTCCAAAAATTTACTTATTTACACAAAATCTTTACTCTTTCTTCCCCATCTACCCGTCGACCTTCCCCCTTTCTCTCCCTCATCTTTCCTTCCCTATCCTCGACCTCCTCTTCCATCTCTTCCACCCATTCTCTTCCTTTCTCCCTTGTCCTTCATCTGTTGTGATCCCCTGATGTTTTGGCTATTTGTCTAGAGGTTCCGGCAATCTGTTGAACATCTGTTCAGATGTTCCGACCATCTGTTCAGATATTTTGGCAATTTGTACAGAAGTTTCGGCCATCGAACATTTGCTTTATTGTTATGCAATTTTCCAGATGTTCTGGTCATCTTTTCAGATATTCCGACTATCTGTCAAACATCTTTCAAGCATTAGTTCACATATCCCAGCCATCAATCCAAATGTTCATGCGATTTGTTAAGATGTTTCGGCCTTTGAAATATGAATTCTAGAGTTTTAATATTTACCCAAAACTTTTAAAAGTTCTAATTCGACTCCCGATTGACCTTTAATCAAATTTTGAAAAAAGAAAGAAAGAAAGAAAGAAAAGAAAATATCCTTTTCTTCATTAGGGTTTTTTAGGCCTTATTTGTTTGCATTTAATAGGGGTTTGAATCTAATGATTGAGATAACTACTCATTAAATGTATTTATTTTTTTCTCATTCAAAATCACTTAATGGATATGAATGACTCCTAAATGAATAGATTCGTGAGCAAGTCTTTATGGTATACAAATTCTTTAAGTGACGACACCATTTGCGGAAGTCACATCTCACGTTTCCAAAAATGCTAACTACTATTTCGGAACAAGTCAGCACTATTATAAACCTTTTCTATTTCATTGAACAAGTTTTAAATTTGATTTTTGGTGGATGATGTTTCGTATTAAATTAATAATATTGAATTCTTAAAATCTTTGTAAATACATTTATGACATTATTATTTATTGTGCATAATTTTATTTTCATTTCAAATAATTCGAATTATTTTATTTAATATAATGTATTAGTTTATATCATTTAATTAATTTAGTTTCTTTTTTTAAAATAATAATTTTACTTTTCTAATGTATTTCTATAATATTTTAGTGCTATAATGTTCTTTTAATTTTATATTATATAAATACAGAATAATTATCTTCATTCACATGTTGAAAAGCAAAACCTCTTAATGATACATATTTAAATGTGTATGTCAGAAACTATATCTTAATTTAAATGTGTATTCAAATTCAAGTACTAATATTAATAAAAATAAATCCCATTTAACATCCTCTCCGGAAAGTGTACAATGGAAAGGGAGGAAGAAGCAGTGGAAGAGGCAAAAAGGAGATGTAGAGTCCTCAAGAATCGAATTGAAACCTTGAAAAAAAGTACTCAATCCTCATGTAAAACTACCCTTTTGAGGCTAATCAACTCTGAGCTCTCTTTCCTCAACAAATTGAACAACAACAAGAAGTCACCTCTCAAACTCAGCACCAACATTGGATATCTCGAATCAATTGTTCACATTCTTGAAAACCCATTTATCACATCTGTTTCACGTGTTTGCAAACCCATTCCAAAGCAGAACATTTATGTTGACATTATTTGTTCTTTTAATGGAAAACCAGTTTGGTTTATTGTTTCAGACAGAAATCCTAGGTACATTTCTTGGCAAGATTCTGAGAAAACTAGGAATAATAACAATAAGGGGTTGAGAAGTAGAATTCTTGAACTCTTAGTTGCTGCTAAAGAGTCTTGTGTTACTGTAAGACCTAGTTCTATTATCCTTTTTTTCTCAAATGGACTTCAAAGTTGTATTCTTGATAAGCTTAAAGATGAATTTGGAGCTATTACTGATGTGGGGTTTGGTTTTTGTGACTTTGATTGTGAGTTTGTTGATGATGATGAGGATTGGGTGAGTGTATTAGGTAGGTCATTTGAAAAAGCATGTATCTTGGAAATAAAGATTGGATCTTTTTCGTCTAGTAGTGCGGTTTCGGATTCTAGCAATGATGTAATGTTGCGGGATAAGGATGGGCAAGCGTTTAATGAATTAACTGATGACGATAGTAATGATGTAAATTTGGGCGATTCTTTCTGGGCTCTTGGCTCAGCGTTGATGAGTTGGTCCGTTGTTGGTGTTGAAGAAGTTGAGTTTGTTAACTTTGATACGACAGCGCTGGTTGCTATAGCGTCCGGGATTAGTAATGGAGGTATTGATCGAATTCTGGCTACTCCTGAGAGTGAGTTGAGGAATCGGTTCAAGGGAAATTATGAGTTCATGATTGGACAGGTGAAACCTTTGTGTTAAAATTTTTGGAACCCTTCTGGTGTTTAATATTTATCTGTTCATTTTGATTATGTTAATATGCATTTGATCTGTTATAGAACTAGCATACCCTAGAGACTCGTATGAGAGAGCTAGTGGCTTTACGGCCTGTGACCTGCAAGACGTTGGTTGATTTAAAATATTGCATAGTTGCCTCTTCAGTGATTGATAACAAATCCAAGTCTCATGCCACATTTTCAAAATCACACTATCGGAATGGCAGAATAGCTAGATTTACGAGGCAAAAAGAGGTCATTTGAAGTTACAGTTTATCGAAACATTAGCAGAGTTAACCTTGTGTCCTTGTTAACTGGATATGATTACAATATGTAGTCATGTATATCTGCTTCAATTGATGGTTCACATCATGATTTTACCTGGAATATATAAGCATAACAAATTGCTAGCTTTGATGTTCCTTATTCTGTGGAAGGTAATACAGCTGATTCAAACATTCGTCACTAAAATCCGTTCTGTGCTGGAAATAACCAACTGCTTATGTTTGAGGTCCTTTTGTTTTCTGTCCTTATGAAATATCTTGATAAACGAACCATCAGGACTCATCTGGTATTAGTTTAACCTCTCGACTTTTGCATTTGGCAACCGTTGTAGCAATATTCTTTGGTTAATGTTGTTCTTGGCTCTTACCAGGTGAATTCTGAACTGAAGAAGCCAATCCACATGGACCTGATGCCTGTAATATCTCGAAAGAGAGGCATAGTTTGTGAAAGTGTTTGTTCAGAATTTCAGGAGCTTGTTTCAATGTGTGGTGGGCCTAAGGAGAAGTCTAGAGCCAAGCACTTTCTGAAACATCTTAGGTGAATTTTTGATATGTTTCAATATGTTTCTTACAGAAAGTTGCCTTTCCTACGACTTCATTGGAATAATCCTCACATCCAACATTACATGCTGTGTGTATTCCTTTCCCCCTATTACCTCCAAAAAAGAAAAAGCTCCATATGAATTGCTTGCCATCCCTCTAATCTGACTTCTAAATATTCTACAAGTAAAACTTGAAGAATGTTATCGTCTTGTTATATGAGCTTTAAATTTTATGCCCAAATTTCCTGGCATGGTCCTTCAGTCAGTCTGTTACCATTGCTTAGTTCATAAATCTGATACCAGAAGTAAGAACAACCTGAATCTCATGATGGTACATTTTTATATGTAACACTTGTACCTCAGACCTGGTGGCCAAGAAAAAGCAGCTTGTCATGCATTGATAGTTTTATGAGAACAAGCTTTTGGCCTTCTAGAGAGTAGCTCCCCTTACATGGTTCTTTCTCGTTCTTTTCGACCGATTAGAGTAAGGGGTCATAAATGTTGTATAGATATGATTTAATAGAAAATCCGTGTGGATAAGCAGATCAATTTTCATCTTATTCGGATAGCAAGGATATTAAATTGTGGGAATAAATTGGAACAGTGAGGTTTTCTACAGGGCATATATTTATTTATATGGGGAGTTGATGAACTTGTCAAGAGCCACGCTTGAATTTCTTTTCCTCTCCGCTTTTCTTTTCTCTTGACTTTTTTCTACAGTTCATTGGTAACTAGAATTCCATATGACATATGCTGATCATTTGAATAACTCAAACAGGGTTGTTCCTGACCGTCCATCGGAACGGCTGATGAGCCTTCCGACAACCAGAAAACTGGCTTTAAAAAACAAGGTGGTTTTTGGGACTGGTGATTTCTGGCATGCTCCTACCATAACTGCAAACATGGGATTTGTCAGAGCTGTTTCACAGACAGGAATGTCCCTGTTCACCGTAGAGCATAGACCACGAGCCTTGGTTGGTGATTAAGCCCCTGTGGCAATGTCATTTGGAAAAAGATGTTGATCACAACGCCTGAGGCACTCCATATTGGCTTAATGGAACTTAGTCTAGAATCACTGTGATAGAATCTTTGGTGGTTAAAAGAGATGTTGAACTACCCATGCTTCGTCCAGAGATTATGAAACTTGCCTGGCTATACATTTGTAAATATTAGACTAGCAGAAATGTTTTATGGGATTTTGTGCAACTCATGCTTGTATAATGCAGCTACTATTATTAGCTATAATGCTTCTTGAATCATAAGATAAATGAAGACACATATGCTATCTGCAATTGGTTCTTTTTTTTTTTTGAAAGTGTCGAGCGAGTAACACATCATTCCTCAATATACTTTTGAAGGACAATTCCTAAGCATTAATGTGGGATTTCTTCAATAAATTGCTTCTTATTAAACTGCACAACCAAGCAGTAAGCAACAGCCAGTATTTGGCTGATGAACATGAATAATAGGGACAAAACATTAATAGTATGACAGTGTACAGATGACTGTATAGAATTCTCTAGAGTAGAGATCCCAAAAATGAAAATGAATACAAAACAACAGAACTAAATATCTAAGTGAATGGAAAATATGTAGAATACAATGCAGAAGCTTTTACAGCTTCAACCCAAACTTACAAGTACTGGCCTTAATGCGGACCAAACTATTAGCAGAGAGGCTGTCAACTATGAGCAAGCAATCTCCCATTACCTTTACCTTTCTCAACTTGAGCTTCCCAAGTTTAACACTAACTGGTACTTTAATCTTAAGATCTAATGGAATTCTTCCAGTTTGTGCTGCTTCTTGAATTGCTGACATCAAGGTATTACCATATTGTGATTGCCCAGTTAAGGCAACGTCGACTACTGTTTTATTCTGATGACCTTGATAGAACTTGGGTAAAGACCCTTGACAAAGCTGTGTGTTCTTGTACCAAACACTCAAATGACTTCCTTTCTCATAATAGATACCAATTTTCTTGTTGGGGTTCACAGCAGTGACTCTAATATTAAATCTTGCATAGAGGCTCATGTCAAAATTGAGCCTCAAGTCTGATATTCTGAGGTTGTCCACAGAGTACTGTGGGATCTTTGGTTTGAAAACAAGGTAAAGAATGCCAGCAATTGCTGCAATAATGATGAGTAGGAGTATGATGAGGCTAATTGTCCAGCAAATGCATCTGCACCAGCAGCCTCTCTTTTTATTAGGTGGTGAATACATTATAGGAATGGTACGTCTGAATGGCTGGTTACTTGTTGGCTGCTGAAGCCTCGATGGATCACCTTTTTCTGATTTAAATGAGCCTCGAGGCACTAATGGGCGTGTTGGTGGTGCTGGAGTTGGTGCTTCCATGTCCACGACAGGATGAATCCTTTGATTTTCTGTCATTCTTGTTGCCAGTTGTTACTAACTCAATACGCTATTGTTTTTGATCAACAACTTAAAACTTCTCCACTCATACAAGTAAGAACTCCTTTCTTTTATTGGTGCTGGTGCTATGTTATATAGTAACTTGGAATTCAGATGTTTCTCATTTTCTATTGTTATTTCAAAGTCTAGTGAATTAAATATCCCAATAAAAGATGGTGGTAGGAAAGTTTTCAGCCTATTTCACCTAATAACAAGAAAAAATTGAGAGGGAGAAGTAAGGTAGGCCAGCTATATAAATAGTTTTGACCATGTTTTATTCGCAGAGCATTAATGACTTTTCCGTATATAAGTAACGAAATATAACTTTTCGTTTTTAGTTGACCTACAAGTAACCTGGACAGCCACGTCAAATGGAACTTATTGAATATTCTTAATGCTTCAGTCATTGCTCGTTTGAAACTTGTACACAGTACAATCTAAATCATTCAATATTCATAATTCATCCTAAGGAAGACTCACTAGAAGAAAAAGAAAAGTAGTTAATTTAGGGTTAACACTTGACAAAATGTATTGAAGAGCTTTACCATCTCTAATCATTAATAATCTTGACACTCTTACAAATTATTTACAGAGAGCACCACTTTTCCAGCCTCATACATTTTTGTCAAAAGGAAATAGGGTAAAGGGCAGCAACAAGGCAAAAGGAGCTTGGCAAAGGGCTTTATGAATACTCTTGATAAAGTAACAAGCACAGTCAGCCTCGATGAAGAGTTTCAAACCTTACAACAGATGAACTATATTCTTCTATCCGATATGCCAACGGACTACTCTGAGTGAATCAACCATCTTCAGACTCTGCAGCACAAAGTAACACTCTATTAGGGGGAAAGAAAAGGTAGAATTAACCACAATTAAATAAAAATTGAAATTGTCCAGATATGTCACAGTAGGAAATTTGATGATAGTAACACCAAGTCACTTCGCTACCAAGAATAATTAAAACACGAAGTAGATTTGGTAAGTAAAATACATTTCCTAAGAACCTAAGTCATTTCTCATGCAGACCCATACCATGTATTGCTTCCATGTTGTCTTCCTTGAAAACGCCGAGAGGAGAGCCATGGACTGATAGAAGCATTTCCCCAGGCTTAGGCAACCTTAGAGTTTTGGGAGTCATCCCAACAGACAATCTGTTACTATTTGCCTGTAAAACAAAAGAACTACTATAAATATAGCCTCTAGCACAAATACTCAGGAAGACACTGAGGAGTCGCTTCATTGAACCACCTCACACTTGCATACAGTAATGCAACTAGTTCAATACCGTTGTTCCTAATAATGAACTAAATACAATGAAGTTATGGTATATCGTAGGAGAATACCTACAGGCGCATACATCCAAATAGAAAAATAAAAATGAAGGAAATACAATGCTTCATACTGCAGGGTCTATGTGTCAACAAAATATTGTCAAACCTACATCACACTACTTAGACATCGTTTAGAACGAAACAATCAAATATCAATTGGTAAATAGATAGCTAGAAACAAGTAATAGCAACAAAATGTGCAGAAATAGTATTATAGCTACATACACCAGGTGTCTGTAGAGCATCCGGCATATCCAACATTTGGGTGTCAGACGGCTCTTCCAAAACCTACAAATATAAAATAGCGAATAAGGAATAAAGAAGAATAAGCAAGTGTTGCTGCCATGCATGGCAAGGGCACAGCAACTGATTAATCAATGAAGCATGCCATGAACAAAGTCAACAACCAGACACTTTCTAGAGCTACGTGATGAGCCAGCACAAAGACATATTTGACTCCACCCCCCTCTCCACAAAAGACAATGAAAGCCCAAAAAAATTAAATGTGAAGGAGGCTTTTGGATGTACCAACTAAACGTATCTTACTTCCAAATCTTAAATGCAAGAATTTAGCCAGCAGACGAAATAGGACACTAATGCAACCTAGGATACTCATGCGGTATTGCAAAGTGAATTGCACAATGACATAAGCAACTGAATCGGTAGAATGAACTGCAATAGAACATACAAATCCCTTGATCTGCAGGTTTTCAGCTCCAAGAATGGCTGTTTTAACTGCCAAATGCAGGTAAATGTCAGTTAGAAGAATCAAACTTGAGCATCTAAGATTTTTATATAAGGACGACCAAGAAGAGATTTAAACATACCAGATTTATTTGAAAATTCAAATCCACCAAATGGCGGCATGGCACTGGAGCAATCAGGGTACACCATGGACAGTCTATGAAGAAGAGAAGCATGTAGAGTCCTTCCATCAAACTGGTCCATGCTTAAATTACCATCATTGTCTCTCCATTGCACTTCATACTGCCCATGCTTCTCAGTCCTTACAATAGCCAGGTTTGGAAACTTTTCCTGAAAAAGTTGCATTACTGGAACTTGCAACTGTTCATTACTGAAACTTGAGCGCAGCAACCGCAACATAGTTCGCAAGTGTTCCATCTCCACATCACGAATAGCCCTGATAGCAGCCTTTTGACGTTCAGCTGAAAATACATTAGGATACAGTAACAATAAGGTGGATGGCATAATATTTGATGAGTTTCGATCAAAAAAATGTGAAAATCCAAATTCATCAGGGACAGGACAGATAACAGCAAAAGAGTTGCAATAGACGGGGAACCATGTTTAAGAACTTTGTAGTTACATACTTTCAGATATCATTTGTTTGACTGAGAAAAAAAAAAAAAAAAGAGAGCCCGGGAAGGCGGGAACCACCTTTAAGAACTGTAAATTAAGTGTTGCAAACTCTGGAATACCGCTGTTATTAACTTACTATCACTTCCTCCTTTTTTACAAGGTACCACTTTCTTCTTAGTGTTTACTCAAAATGTCCAACTCAAAACTCGGACAGAAAATGTGTTCCTTCTACATTTAGCTTTTCTCATGAAATGCATCTTCATAACTTATTATTACCATACAAAAGAATATCGTAGAAATGGAGGGTATTAGACTTAGCAAGTTGATGATTTTACCTCTTTCTTCAGCTCAGGGAAAGAGATAACAGAACAAAGTAGCAACACAGAGGACTTATTCCATCACATCAACACAACCCCAAAAAAAGAGGCAAAAGCAAATGATGAAAATGCGAAAAAACGTGACTCATGAAATATAGCTTCATGCATACGAAGTGCACTCAAGCAACACAAAATCCTGTCTCAGGCCACCCCAATTAAATATGCAATTTCTCATTCTTCAATAAAAAAATATAGTGAGAGAAATAGGACAAAATCCTGTCTCAGGTCACCCCATGCAATTGCTGTCCTTGTCCTGTTTTCTATCACTATATTTTGTTATTGAAGAATGACCAACATACTCTTTCTTTCAAATGTTAAAAAGAACAAGCATTTGCATGATAAAAATGATACCTTCCCGTTTGAATACATCATCCTCCTTTTCCACTTGATGTTCGTCTTGATTAGCATCCTTTTCAACTTCAGTTTTCTTGCGAGGTCTTCCTCTCCGTTTTGGCATGGAAGTATAGTGGTATACAAATTCTCTGAAAACATTTTTCTCCCCCTAAGTTAACAATCACTAGAAATCGTGCATACACTTTTCTGTGTACATGATTTATAAAAAGATTATGAATCATAAACTGAAAAAGAAAACATATGAAACATAGATTATAAATCTTCGTAGGGAGACCTGATTTTGTAACATAATAAAAAATCACTCACTATTTAATGAAGCGACCCTTTTTAACCTTCTTATTTTTCTAATTAGAAGGTGGCTAGAGGGATAATTCTCAACAGGCTTCATTACACCAGCTGCTTTTCTCCCTTAGTTACTAGTGTAGATTATACATTTATTTCTTTGCTAAAGTTACAACTTATGTGCTGTGCTGATGGATAACTCATAGAAAAGGGGACTTGACAGCACCTTATTTTTTCAGTTATGTATAAGTTGACAAGAATAATAAACTATGAGTAGCTTTTCTTCAAAGGGACCAAATTACTATCTAGGTTTGCTAAAAATTCTCACAAGCTCTATACCTGCTCAACAATGTCGTCTAAGGGTAGGATCTTTATCAGGCAGTTTGGTTCAGTTTCTGATATTATCAGTTCAGTTATCTATTTTTTAAACATGTTATACCAAACTGATAAGATATCAGGCGGTTTAGGTATCGGTTTTATCCGTTATCATTTAGGCCCTCTGAAATTGCAAAAAAAAATAAATTAACTTTTCGATTGACATGACCTTTTTTTTAACTTTTTAAAAAGTGAGCCTCAGTTCCTAGCCGAGAGTCTATTGGAAACAACCTCTCCACCAAGTGGGGGTAAGGTCTTTGTACATCTCACCCTTCGCAGACCCCACTTTTGGGATATACTGAGTTTGTTGTTGTTTTTAAAAAATGAGCTTCAGTCTCACCATTTCATAACATGTTTTCAATTGCAAAAAAAAAAAAAAAAAAAGAAAGAATTTCTATCGCCCAGAATCAGATATCATCAGCTTACAACATTATTCTTTCCAGTAAATATTTGGCTCAACAAATTAGTCAATCAAGGCTGCATACTCCCAATGAGTCAGATTCATTGTTATATGGCTGCATACGCCCAGTGAGTCAGATACATGTAGTCTTGAAATCTTTTTTCTGTTTCCTTGTTGAAATCTCCCTAAGGGCTACCTAGTGCTATCCCACAAGTGGGATCTGGGGAGAGTGAGATGTACGCAAATCTTACCCCACTAAGGTGGAGAGACTGTTTCTGATAGACCCTCGGCTAAAGAAAATATTTTAAAAACATGCTTTGAAAAGAGAAAACAAGATGATGATATTATAATAAAGCAATAACTGGCATAAAACAAGAGATACCCGAAGTGAGCAGAAAAATACCAATAGCAATAGAAGGAAAATGTGGCTTGGAAACCCTAACTAGAACCTTTGACTGTTTCAATAGTAATTTCTTTGAGTATCTTTTATTTTGCAGAAATTCATTGCTTGGTCTAATTCAAAATTGGGCTTCTAGAGTTGCGATTGAGCAGCGATGGAGACTTCTGAAGCGAAGGACATGTTGCAGTCCGTTAGAGTTGCTGTCAACATTAGACCACTAGTTACTCTGGAGCTTCTCGTAGGATGTACTGATTGTGTGACAGTAGTCCCCGGTGAACCACAGGTGCAGTTACTTTATTATATTTAGCTGGAAGAATCCTTATGTGTTGTAAAATTAAAATTTATGGTTTAGTGGTCATTTCACATTTGTTCTGGTGTGTTTTTTTAATTGGAATCATTCTTATTGCATCTGAGAGTTTTATTAGTTCACTGTTGAATTATTAAATTACCATAATTTATTGCAGAGTAGTGGATTGATGAAATGAATTTCAATTATCATATTTGATTGTAACATGGATATTCTCTTTACACTGATTTGTCTTTTGTTGGTAAACAGGTGCAAATTGGATCACATGTGTTTACATTTGATTATGTCTTTGACAGCAGCGGCTACCCATCTTCACATATATTTGATAAGTGTGTTGCACCACTTGTTGATGCCTTGTTCCAAGGCTACAATGGCACTGTGACTGTGCTTGCATATGGTCAGGTAAATTGCCAGTAAAGTTTGCTCATTCGCTGGTGGATTTCTTAGGTCTATTATTATACACACATTTTATTTGATTTTAGACAACTCTTTTTGAGCTTGTTATGGCCTTGAATTGAATGTACTGTCTTGACATAAGAGACTGAATGGTATGCATTTCTGCAATGATGTGTGTTGAAGACGGGTTCCGGGAAAACATATACCATGGGTACAAACTATAATGGTGAAGAGCAGAGTGGTGGAGTTATCCCTAAGGTTATGGATACAATATTCTCTAAAGCAGAGGCGAAAGAATCAGCAGAATTTCTAATCAGAGTATCATTCATTGCAGTATAGAAAGAGAAGTCTGGTATTGATTAGATATTTATCTTTGCCAGATATTAGTTACATGCTGCTGATAATCTTCAATTTCTGATTCTTGCAAAATTTCAAATAAGGAGTGTTTGATTTGTTGGATCAAAATGCACCAGCCTTTTGCAAAGCTGATGGGGTAGCTAAGCCTACTTGGGGACCTGCTAGAGTTTCCATTCAAATAAGGGAGACTGTTCATGGAGGAATTACACTGACTGGTGTCACCGAGGTAGAAGTTAGGACAAAGGAAGAGATGGCGTCTTTTTTGCTGCGAGGATCGGTGAATCGTGCCACTGGGAGTCAATCAAGGTCTAGATTACCTTATTGACGATATTTTGCTTATTTTGAATCGACATTGCTTAAGTTTCTGGAATAACAATTTTGTTGGTAATAATGGCATATTATTGACCAACATCGCAAGTACTGGAAAATCACCGGTAGTAATACACATTCATCTACTACACCCTTAATAACAATTTTGTTGGTAATAATGACACATTATCGATGTAGTAGTTAACTCGCCTCATTTTCAGATTTCATATTCAACTATTTTTTTTTTACTTGTAGATATCTTATGGGTGACCTGACAGTATAAACTTTTCCTTACACTGTCAGTGTATATTAGTTAAACTCCTTGCTCTAATTCCTTTTCCTAAATGAGAACTTTCAAAAAATTGACACCTAAATTCAAAGGCATATCAGTACTTTGGAGCAATTAAAGCTAGCAAAAGGATATATTAACATATTTACCAAGTCACAAAGCATTATTATCCAATTCATAAATCAAATTAAAATAAAAAGAGAAAGGATTAGGGTTCTAGCTTCAAGAGAACTTACAGCTCAATGGCGATGGAAACTAGTTCAATTTAGCCGGAGATACTGCCGACGGTAGAATATTCCGGCGTGATTTCAAAATTGGGATCACAATTTTCAAATTAAGATTGGGAAATTTTTCTGTTTTGGACCTTCACTGTGTAACACTGTAGTAATTTGAGGGGGAAAAAAGAAGATCCATATATATTATCCGGTTTAAAAGAATTTAACCTTTTTTTTCGCTTTTGGTCCTTATAATATGTGAATCTGCGGTTTGGATCTAGAAAGTTACAAATAAGCCTCGCAATGAATTAATCATGGACATCCTTGTCCCCTCTTCACTTTTCACTTTTGCTGATTAAGCAGAGGCTTCTCTTTTTAAATTTGGAAAATGTTCAATCTTTTCAATAAACATTTGGCTCATTTATATACTTGACATATTCTTTAAAAAAATTGGCTATGATTTAAAATTATCATTATGTAAGAAATGTTAAGACGCGCAAAAATACTATTCATTTTGAAGGGCAGCTAATGTTAGACCGATAATGGCGATTGCCAAAGCTTTTTATTCTTTTGTGTTAAGAACTTCTACTATAAGTGATAAGACTAACATTAGTTAAGTTTTTTAACAATAAATTATAGATAACAATATATGATATAAATTGTCTTAAAATATGTGAAAGTGAAGTAATTGTCATCGTACAGTAAGAAATTTCACATACAGATGCTTCAATTGATAACATGTCAGTCAAGATGCTTCAATTGATAACATGTCAGTCAATTTATTCGACTCTAAATTAATTTAATATGATTTGTTATTCAGCACATCGACAACAAGTTCAATTGAGATTAGGCAAAAACAGCATCAACCCACCATTTTAAACCATATTTGCACCAAGTCGACCAAAGTAACTAGGTTCCATTTTGGAAAAGCGATCAAAGCGTGAACCAATTTGTAATTGATAATTAATATTTGACTTGTAATAGATAAATTCTGACAGTGGGTGGTGTATACTTTTACTGTTACACCTGAGAAAATACAAACGACCAATTTCAAAATCCAGTACAAAGTACATAGTACTGGACGTGACGCACATAATCAGGGAAGCTCCGACGTCAAAAAGCTTGAGAAAGTGAATAAGTATCCGTTTAATTAGCGAATTACTGAGTTGCAGAATAATGGCACTGCAAATGTGTGTAACTATCTTTGATCAAACGATACAGTCCCTTTTGGACAGCAGAGGAAAAGAGCAAATATCTTTTGTAATGCAACTTCCCAAATTTCTAAGTTATTAGCCTGGTAATATACCCACCTTTAATCCGCTTTTAAGTGTAAATGAACAATAATTTTCCAACTACAAATGACGAGACAACAGACTGAGTATCTGGGCAAAATGAAACAAGTAATCTAAGACTGTAATCTGGTCAAGGTACAAATCAGAATATGACACAGGAAAAAAAATTAATTACGGGACAAATGGAGAGCAACATTCAAGGCCATTGTAAATACATCACACCATTCAGAGCCAGCAGGTTCATCCAGAAAAGCTAGCGCATGTACCACCATCAGTTCCGCCGAGCACAGTCGCCCTTCAATTTTCCCATTAATAAGGGGGGGCCAGACCAAGTGCAGAAACAATTTCAGAAGAAAAACTGAGCATTCCATTTATAAGAAATATGGCACTCCAGTCCTGGGCCCTCTCATCTGGTTGTTTTCTTCAGTTTCAGAGAAAAACTTTACCTCTCTTTCCTGATAAAACCATACAAAAATTAGAAAAGAAAGTGGCAAGGAAAAAAGTTGTGGTAACATGTCAAAAAGAGGACTATATAGGTAGAGACAACAATAACAAGCGAAGCACCAAATGTTGGAGACAGACCAAAGGACAAGTTGACACTGCAATTGTCTAATATGCTTTTCATGTCTTCTCCATTTTTCCTACCCACAGCTATTTCCATGATATCATCCCCATTTCACATGTCAATGTCCAAAGCATTCAAAATCTCAAAAGCCAAAATCTTGGCTTAGCTTCTTTTTTTTTGGGATAACCGAGAAATCACCAAGGGCCAAAGGCGGGTGGTTCAAAACTCAGTGAATAATAGGGCCCCTTTACCATTCTCCACTTAAATACCGAGCTTAGCTTTCCATTGAGACGTTCTAATTACTAGGTTTCTCCAAAAATCAGAATGAGGTATAAGTCCAAGACACACAAATCCTCCCATGATCTCAAAATAGTTGGCATAAGACTTTGCACATATAACAACACACATCAACTTGAATAGGTCAAATTGTATGAGATCAATTAGCGTAATAACATTAGATGGATAAAACTGTGAAGGGACAATGAAAAGCAGAGCATACAAGCACACAGAATGGGCACCGCTAAGTAATCCCAAAGAATAAACGGGCAAACTAGTAGAAACTAGTAGAAGGTAACCGCGTGACAATGATAGTAACACTACCATATTCTCATTGAAGCTCAATATTGAAGCAACATTTCCACATCGGTAACAATAGTTGGGAGCAGACCAGACCTGCATGGTACAAAAGACAACAGAAACACAAGTTCATTATATGCTACACACCAGATGAACCACAGAATAAGAATTTGTTACTCACTGTCACCAGTCCTTTATCCTGAAACATGTACTTCAAACCTTCCTGGACAAGTTGGTGAGCCCGGCAAACTAGGTCCAGTTTATTGATGTGATTAAACTGCAAACCATGTGTAATGTTACTATTCAAAACAGGAACTGCAACAATAATTAACAACTTAAACTTACATACCTCAGTGGTAACCCTGGATCCAAAAAGCCAACCTGCCCCTCGAGGACTTACTGCCCATGTTTCAATATCTTCTGGGTCACTCCACATAAGGTCACAGAAAGGTCCTTCATGGGGAATTTCGCAATTACGTTCAATGACTCGGATCTGATGGATTTTTAACAAAGGAAGAAACAACATTAGCTCCAAATGTGCCCACATTTTGAATACAGAAAGAAGAAGATACAATTGAAAAACATAAAACTAGAATTAATTTATTAAAAGCATTGATATCAGTGCAATCAATTCCAGTGCATCCTCATGTACCAAAGTTGCAGAGGATAAGGAGCTCAAGCAATCTTCAGACATGCGACATGGTGTGAGACAAGTTAAATCACATACAATAAGCAACTTGTAAGATATTCAGCATTTTTCCCCACATTTATTTACAAAACCACATCGCACCCTATCTGGAAATCTCAAAAGGGGTTGATTTCTTTCCAGCATAGTGAAGTGATATATAAAATCCATGGTTTGAAAAATTTGAAACTCATTACAAAAAGGAGAGAACAGCCAAAAAAATTAAAGGTGAAATCTACAAACCTGATCAATAGTTCTAACATCAGGAGAAAGTCCACCATGGACACACAGTACCTGTAATTGAAGAAGGCAAATGTTAAAAGGATTAAGAAAATGGCAAGTAGGTGGTGTTTATAGTGGTAGAACATACTGTTCCGTCTATGATCGCCGAGAGAGTAAGATAGTCAAAAACATCAGTGCAGTATCGCCAAGCATTCGCATTTCCATACTTTCTTTGGCATTCATCATAGAATCCATAGACCTATTATAACATGTAAAAAGTACAGCTGATCAGAAAATAGCACATCTAGGAAATGCTCTTCCTTCACATAGCATGCATGTTTACACTACAAAGAAAAAAAAATTCACTGAGGTTAAAGTGGGAATGGAACAAAGCCAATGGGAGCAGCACTAAGTGGTGGTAACAACTAACAACACTAACAGCACTAATAAAGAACCCTTGAACTAGAACTCAAATAAAAAATTATGTACACTCAAACTGCTATCCTTTCAAACTTGATAATCCACTTGTAGGTCCCACTAATCACAAAGACAGCCAGAACAGAGAGAAACACTAGTTGCTCTCTGCTACTCACCATCTTGAGGACCTTACTAAAACTTCAAAGCCAGGATCCAGCTATAATGTGGTGACAAGTACTCATTAGAAGAACAAAAATAAGAAAACAGAAAAGACATTCTGCAGTCACCATTTATTTGAGGAAGAAAAACCCTCACAAAGTATGATTTACAGCGAGGATCTCTCAAATTGTCAATCAAAACCACAATGACAGTAAAAAGAATTGGCTCTTCGACAAAAAGATTGAGAGGGGAGCAAAAGGGGGAAACTATGAGGCAAAAAACTTGACCACATCTATGAAACTAGCATCTACCACCTACACTTCACGTGTAGGTTATTAAAAGTTTAAGGGTAAATATCCATTACGTAATCATTGGAAGAACACAATAAGCAAATAGAAGCACATTCCACAGGCACCAACTATATGAGGAAGAAAAACCCTCACAAAGCATAATTTACAGCCGGGATCTCGCATTATTAATTAAAAAACAGAATGACAGCAAAAACAATTGGTTCTTCAACAGAGAGAGAGAGAGAGAGAGAGAGAGAGAGAGAGAGAGAGAGAAGGGGCAAATATGAGGTAAAGAAGCTTGACCACTTTTACGACACTAGCATCTACCACCTACACTTCACATGTAGCTCATTACAAAATTTAAGGGGTAATAGCCATTACCTGTGTTAGTTGCCTGCTCTCATGATTTCCACGTAACAAGGTAATGTTGGCTGGATGTCTGATAGCAAGTGGAAACCAGGAAAAGTAAATAATTAAGAAAGAATTCCATTTTACACCCTTCAACAAAGAAACCTTCAGAGAGAGTAAGATGAGCATTGGTTTAACTGAAGCAGCACAGATAACGAGAATCAATCTTGAACATGAGTTACAATTGTATACCAAGCGGAAAGGTAAAGAAGGGGAACTATCAGAACAGATGGGCAAAAACATGAAAATAAAAACTGGATGCTTTCAGAGTCCTCTCAGACTTGATAAAAAAGAATTCACAGTACTTAATTCGAATTAGAAATATATTAGAGAAATAAACAGTGAAGGAAAAACATGACTGTTAGTCTGTTACAAGGTCCCCAGGTCATATTTTAAGACAAAGCTTCAAACTTACAGTACCAGAGTCGTGCCTCTTCACAATTTAACTTTTGCAAGAACTACCAATCAATAAAATAGCTCATTCATTGGTGCAAAAAAGAAGCATGACCAACTCTGGACAAGTAATATGAAATTGAATTATCAAGTACCGTTCCATACCTTGCTTTAAGGAGCAACAAGATTGTAAAAACTTCCAGACTATTGTAGCCACGATCAACAAAATCCCCCTGGCCCAAAAAAAAAAAAAAAGAAAAAGGTTACAGCAGAATGACTTGACCAGAGTAGTGGCTGGAAGTTCGTGAAAAACTAATCGATAACAGTCGATATCTAGAGTAGGTATTGTTTAAAGCTTACCATAAAAATGTAATTCGTGTCAGGTACATGACCTCCAGTCTGGAAGAGTTTCATTAGATCATGAAACTGGCCATGGATGTCTCCACAAACTGTTACAGGACTATTAACTGGTTGCACATTAGACTCCTCTATCAGGATTTCCTTAACCTGGAAAAAATAACATGTCTCAGACGCAAATAAAGGGTTCAAGGGTCCTTGAGGAGAGAATTCAGAAACGCTCCTTCTGTAATGCACCATAGTTCAGAACGAATCCTTTCAAGTTTTTTACACTTTAGCAGCACAGAATAGCCACATATAAATAAGTAAAAAATACAGACATTATAATTCTGAAGCCTTATCAAAATTAGGTAAGAGAGGAAACAAAAAACTTAATAAATCAATCATCATATGATGTTTAAAAATCAGAATCCAATTTTCTTTGCAAATATAAAACCATTGAATCAAAATACATGAGCAAAAACAAAGCTTGCAAACACTTAGTAGAGTGACATATTTATACCACCAATCACCTGCAACCCAACAACGAACATAATCAATTAACTCCCATTTAATCCATTAACCTCCAGCCACAACTTTTTCTCTTGTTTCCACGCCAGAGGCATGTCAAATGGTGAAACTAAAAGTAGTAAACATAAACTGCCTTTTAGCTTTGATTGCCGCATTAACTTCTTTAAGCCACAGGATAACATGGAATTATACTAATAGATATACGTTTCAAATACTTGAGGTTGAAGATCTCCCTATCAATAAAATTTACTTGAAAGGAGACACAACCCATGTCCCTGAACAAGAAACTGCTGAATCCATACGCGAATGCCATAATTCAGTTGACCACCCACACGTTTATATCACAGCTTGAATTTCAGTCAAGTGCACGAAATATGCAAGAAAAGAGAAATACTCAAGACACTCTAAGAATGCACCTAATCCTGAAACACACCTTAACGTACCCCAAAAACCATAGAAGTAACTTTCGTACAAGTAAAACTAGAAACCTAAGGCTACACCCGCAGTAACAACAATTCGTAAATATAACTAATAGTGTTACCCAAGGGTGTGGCCTAGTGGTCAATGAATTGGGTTGAGAACCATGAGGTCTCAGGTTCAAATCACAGTGGAGACACAAATCACTAGGTGATTTCTTCCCATCTATCCAAGCCTTGGTGGATAGAGTTACCACTGGTGGGAGGTAGCAGGTACCCGTGGAATTAGTCAAGGTGGGCAAAAAAGCTGGCCCGGACACCATGATTAAAAAACAAAACAATAAATAAAAACATGTGGCACCTAAGATCAATCAAGAATATATCCACAAGAAACAACCAGTTTAAAATAGTTAGGGTTTAACTAAATCAGCAAGAATATAACAAACCCAATAAAAATAAAAATAAAAATAAAAATTACATATTCACAAAGGAGCTGAAGTTGGTCCTCAGCCAAGTGTTGTCCCTCTTTCACCTTTGTTATCCACTGATCCAAATCCATTTTCTTTACAATTTAACTAATTTTTTGAATACAAAAACGGAGTGTGTACTGATTTAGCAAGTGTTGAATCTGTTTCTGTTGGAATCAAAAAAACTGAAACGGAGAATATAGAGAGAGAGGTGGGTGAGTATCTCTCTTCAGATTCACCCGATATTTTGAAACCCTTCCAAACTACTTGAGATTTTACCCAAACTATTTTCGTTAAATTTGTTATATAGACTCTTTTACCCTTTCAGCCGTCAACTCATTTTAGAAAGTCTATGAATTTCATTTCTTAAATTAGTAACGATATTTAAATAGTAGGAGTAATAATATTAACCTTTTTCAACTTTAAATATTCAAATAAATAAACTAGGCAAAACATTACCTTTCTTCATGTTTAACTGTTTCTTTTGTTCTTGTCTAAAATTTATTGATTTGATTATTTTTATTCGAGCACTAAAAAAAAATTATGAGAGATTTTTAATCCTACCTATAGTTAAAGATATAGGAGCATTCATTGTTTCATCATGCTTTTTGGTGATGAATTTAACGTTATATAGTATAAAGAATATTTTACTATACTAAATGGAACAATTTTATAAGCAACTTGGTGATCAAATTGATATTGCATTATTATAGGACATAATTTGTAAAATATATAAGTTAAGGTGTTGCATAATTTATTTAATTATTATTATTTTTGTTATTATTATTGTGATTACTCTAAAAGGAATAATATTTTTATGATACTGTTTGAAAATGTACTAATTACCATTGATTTTAGAGTTTACCAGTTGTATTGTTTGAGCTATTTGGTTATCTGATTTGTGTCCGATGTCATGTTTGAAAATGTACTAATTACCATTTATTTTAGAGTTTACCAACTGTATTGTTTGAGCTATTTGGTTATCTGATTTGTGTCTGATGTCATGTAAGTGTAGGATGCTTCAATATGTATTAGCAACGCGTCACAAGATATAATTGAATGTGAACTTCAATACAAATATTGAAATATTAAATATTCTCCTTGTTTAATTTTCCATACATACATGATACCAAAACCAAAGTTATATAATCATTCATATCTCTATTCTCTACTACATTGATCCATTGTTTGAAGTTAAAGCTGCAAATAGATTTGCGAAATTGTGTTTGCATAGTTTAGATATGTAGATTCACATAAAAATACAAGTATTTCAATCTCAAATGGGATCAATACTAGATCAACTAGTCCCTAAGAAAATACATAATTTCTTCTCACACATGGTTTTCGTGTAATTTTGAATCTCTCGAATAAATCTTGCATCTTGTCTGAATAGAGATTTTCAAACATGAATATCCAAGCCTATCTTCATCTTTCGACACAAGAGTAACCATATCTTCCAATCTAAATCATAGACAAAAGAAGGAATAGCAGATTTTTCTGCTATGTAAGAAAGGTTTATGAATGAGCATCCTGTAGCAAAAATGGATTATAATATCTGTCTTTCATCTTCGGTTGTGGTTCTCAGCTGCAATGTACTTCAACAGCAAGTTTCTTTACTGTACTTGGACACAATTGCATCTCAAAATTCCTGCTGGACATTTCTAGTGCACACTCATTTTGGTTAAGGCAAACCTGCAAGACACAAAAAGAGCAACTGAGGTTATTACAGAAGAGAAAAAGGAGTTAGTCGTGCTAGCTTACTGCTATTAGAGCTTAGATATTGCTCTTTCAATTCAAGCCATAACGATACTTTCTGGTGCAGTTTATTGCTCATGGGGTTCATCAGATATTAACGTTACCTTTTCGACCACTGATGCAGAATTTGGATCATGGCAGTCGCCTTGCATGTAGGAGCCACATGTGCCAGTAGGATTACCAAAGCTGGCAAATTTGATAGCAGAAATGTGAGTATTATTTGGGCACTTCAAACTTAGAGTTGCCCTGCTTTTATCATTCTCAACTTCTCTTCCTTGAAGATATTCAACATCAAAGGATGGATGGTCCTCTGAAATATGACCACAAGCTCCAGAGACTTTTCGCTTGGAGAATCTAATTTGAGTAGGGTCTCCACCTGTCTCCTCAAAGATCACCAAGATATTTCCTGATGGCTTGAACCAAGATCGTGGAACATGATACCTAATTAACAAGCACAATATGAGAAGTTCTACTAAAAAGACATGGATGTACTTTATACACTACTTGTCTTCCATCGAATCAGCAAAGCTAGAATTTTACCTCTGCTAGTAACAAAGGAGTGCTCCTTTCGCAACTATACGAGTTTTAAATTATTTTTGGAATTTGTCGGAGAAAGTAAAGTAAGCATTCATACTACTGATACTGTTCAGGCATGCATCTGATCTTCTTACCATCTCTGTGTAGGTTCTCCACAGCCAGTGTCACATTTATCAGGGTTAAATTTGCCTCTGTAGTCACATTGAATAACACACTTCTCATTCTTAGAACTTTTCCTTGGCCAATATCTGCCAATTTCTTGTCCATTCAACCAAGCCATTCCTTTTCCCATATGAATCATGTCAAGTGCAATAGGTTCATCACCAGGAGGAGAATCTACTACTGCCTAAAATATTGCAGAAAAGTATCAGATATGATGGAAATAGTTAGAAGGGGTAAAAACTTCAGAAGTCAAGCAACTACCTCTAGGCTCAAATATCAAGCGCATTATATGTCTTACCTTATACCATGTGAGGGGCTGTTGCTTTGGTGGCTGGGAAGTTGGAACCCAGATTTTACTGTTCAAGCCATTTGACTCATGTATTCTCAAATGTTCTCCGTGCAATCCAATCTAGAAGTAAAATAAACTGTTTGAGTAGTCAAGGTCACCAATATTTTAAACATAATATAGGGGGTGCAATAGTGAATGAAGCCTTCTGAAACAATGCTTATTGGTTCAGGGGTACTGAGTTGCGTATGAGAAACACCTAGATTTATTAAATGTGAAGCACAATCCAGAGAGAACTTGAGCTGGTGCGATGAAACATCACATGGATCATAGACTGAGAAGTAGTTGAGATACTTCAAGAGAAGATCTCTAAATAAGAATAATCATTGGCAAGACACAACTAGAACTTGATCAAGCCATTTTTTAGTTTGAGCAGCTTGATATCAAACCATTGCAGACCCAGTTGAGAACTGTACAAATTAGAAGTCAATCACATGTTTAAGATGCCTTTGATTGAAGGAGCCCATAGTAGCACAATGGAACTGACCTGTTAGCCATTTGAGCAGAAAGGAAACAAAGACTTCCTCTCTACAGAAAATGTGGGACAACTTATCCAGTATTATTGCAAAACCAACCAGGGTCTGACTTCTAGCTTAGGTGATTTGTCTGGTCTCATCTCACTCAAATACTATAGCCTAAGTTAGGCAGTTGAGAACCTAAGCATCACGAAGAAAAGTTTCCCCATCTGTATTTAGTATGCAACAAGGCATTTGCTTGTCCTACAGTCAAAGCCTTGACGTCCTCATCAGGCTCCATTACCACTAGAATAGTCGAGGATCTGAGCAGATGGTTTGAGATCCGTACTTCCATTTAGAATCCCACTTTAGAACTCGAGTTATTATGGAATAAAGTAACTCAGAGCCTCATAAACATGCCCCAGATTATAGTTGTACATATTTCTTTGTTTGTACTCTTCATTTGGTTCTTTGGTTGCTACCTTTTGGTTCACATTATTGGTACACACATGAAATACAAAACTATATATATATGATGTTTCCTTCCTCAAAAAGCATTCCATGATCCTCATCCCCAACCTCTTCTTCTCCCAAAAGAGAAAAGAGGCAATAGCACAAGCGTCCATCTTAACAATGTTATCGCTTTGCATGATTAATGGTTTTTCCCAATATTGAAAGTGGCTGTCAAAATAGTCTCAACTCTAAGCAAAGATTTTAAAAGAGGAAACACATGCTTTATAGATTGACAATGACACAGCTGGAGGACAAACTTAACAGGAGGAAAAGGCAATACCTTATAGGTCCAAGTACTCGCAGACAAGTCCATAGTTCCACTCTTAAACCCTTCAACTTTGACACTTATTGGACCAGCTCCGATCCATTCATAAAACGATCCAGCTGTCTACAAAGAGAAAACCAAGTTATATGCAGTCTTAAACGATGGAAAAACATTCTGAATAACTAAGGATTGTAAAATATTGGAAGTATTGGTCTCTTTGAACCAATCATTTTAACTGCAGCTGGAATGCTGTGTAAGCTTTTGCAGAATACCAAAATCCACAAGTTATCAGCATATCCTTTTTTTGGCAGAGAACTGCTGAGTGCTATTCATCATTATAAATTACTACTAATAAATAATTATGTTTCTAACAGAGAGACTTATATTTGCAAGAGTAAAGATGCTTCATTTTCACTCCCCACCAAAGAAAATGTTGGAATTGATCTTGGTATAATGAATCTTCATGTTACTATTCATATGAATCGTTTTCCTTGGAATGGTTAACATTAGATAAACAGAGCAAAAATTATATATAGCTCACATGAACTAATTTATGATGCACAAAGAAAAAGCATTAACAAATGGAAACCTGATGGATCATATCTTTGGATCTATCAAACACTCCGATCCAAATTAACCATCCTATCGTGTATTTTGGGTTGTTGGAAATTGTCCACTTTCTTAAAAATTAAAAAAACTATTTAATCTTTCTTTTAGACTTTTAGTACAACAGTTGGGAAAACTGAAAAACCTAACAAACTACACTTTTTAATAAAATGATCAATCCCAAATCTAATGCAACTTGGGCCCCAGGGAAGCATCCAGTCACCACATTATGCAAAGATGAATGCAGTTGTAGCCACTTACTTGTAGGCCCACAGTCATGCTTAACAAGGCAATTTCATTCTTCCCTGCCTTGAGAGCAATATGAGTTCCAAACTTGAAATGTGGTACCGTGCCATTTCCAGATGCGCTGGCTAAAGAGCAATATGCATAAGTAAACAAAATTTCTTAAGGGTCACATGCACTTTATACAAAAAAGTGAATATATTTCTGAAAGTAGAAATTTATATACACGGGGTTCCCTTTTTCTTTTGGTGTAATTTCCTTATGCGAAAGTAGGCATATAAAATACAGACCTTGAAGATTTTGATTGATGAAGACATGCATAGCATGACCCTTTGATTCTACAAAAAGCATTGCACTGCTTCTGTTTCTTAGGAACTCTTCCTCCGCATTAACAAATATACTGCCATTAATCAGAAGTAATGAGCAAAAAGTTATTGATAGGTTAACAAAAGCTATTTCAAAGGGCATTGGCACAATTTCTCAACTAATAATGTGACAGAAAGTAAACTAGATTTTTCTGCCCCATGAAAGTTCACTACCACCTTCCATCCCATTGACTATAAGAAAACCAAAAGCTCCCAATGCTTACCCAAAATTGATAGACCAATAAGTGACTTCTTAAACTTTTTTGACAACAACTATTCTGAAATAGGGGAAATAATAAAGTTAACAAAAACTCTAGTATGTTGCACCAATAACATTTTAACTTTTAAGCTTGAAATTCAGTTCAACCTTCGCCTACAACGCCTGCCTGCCCCCCGAAAAAGATGATGATTAGCAGATAAGTTTCTTTCTTTCAAGAATTTATGAGATAATAGATTGAGAATTTTCTATTGATTTCTTGTTCCGGAAACCAAAGAGAGGGAGAAAATGGCTCCATCCACTCATATAGTGCAGTTCCTCCTTGTAGACATATTATTTTCCTATTGGCCAAATGCACATCTTTAGGTAAAATGATGATAATGTTCGTCAACCCAGAGTGAGACCAACCTTGTCGTGTACCAGAGGTAGTCTGTAGTATCTTTAGTGGTGTTAATGTGATCTACAAAGCCGTTTTTAGTGAAATCAGCAAGTCCCCATACTCCAGCTGATTCCTTGAAGACTTCCCACTGAAGAGCTTTGATGTCTCTCCTTGGTGATCTTACAGTGGGCTGCAAATCTAGGGGTTCCATATTAACTATAGAAGCTTGACATCCGACCTGCAAACAAGAGGATCAATTGCACAAGGTATTACAGAAAGTATTATGAAGCACGAAAATGCATTCTGGAATGCGATTTAGCTTAAAACTAAAAGTATCTAATATCTTTTAATCGTATGGGTTTACTGGGTTTATAATATCTTATCAGAAAAGCCTCTATATTCATGTCTTTTATGTTGTCCCAGCAAAATTATTAAAATGTATATGGAGGTATTCTCTTTCATGAGCAATACAACCTTGATAGCAAAGGTCTCTTTTTTCCAAAGGGAATTCATCAGTTTCAGCAAGTTTTTCTTTTGCTGCTCTGCTGAAGAGGTCCTAGAGCCCCTATCCGAAATGACAATTGTCTATGTCATTAACCTCTACTCCAAGTTCATTTATCTGTTCTTTATTTATTAATCCTTGCCAATACGAAGGTGCTACAAATGAAGCTTTGTAACATTAACAACTACAATGTTAAAATAATGAATCACTTTACAATAATTCAGAGATAGACAATTACAATCATTCAATTGGAGGAAAAGCATACTATTTCTAATAAAGGAGGTCAGCAATATCCATAATTTGGCAGTTATTTTGGGGTGTGAAATAGAGACCTTGCCAACTACCTATTTGGGCCTATCACTGGGGCAAAAATAAGGCTCTGCAGATATGGGAAGGGGTTTTGGAGAGGATTGAAAGAGATTAGCTAAATGGAAAAGTCAATATCTTTCTCTTGGTGGTAGAGTGGTCCTTGTAAATTCTGTTCTCAATGCTGTTCCTACATATGTGATGTCTTTATTTCCTTTGCCAAACAAAGTGGAAAAAAGACTTGATGCTATTAGAAGAAACTTTATCTGGCAAGGGAACAAGGAGAGCAAGGCTTTTCATCTAGTCAGCTGGAAGTCTGTAACTGTTAGCAAGAGAAGAGGAGGTCTCGGTATTAGAAATTTGAGAATTCACAATCAAATATTTCTATTAAAATGGTTGTGGAGGTACAATTGTGAAGAACATGCTCTCTGGAGACCAGTTATTAGATGTAAATATGAGGAAGGCTCTCAATGGTGTATCAAAGCAGTCAACTCATCTTTTGGTGTGAGTAATTGGAGGTCCATCAGAACATTGTGGCCTTAATTTTATTGAAAATGCAGGGCTCAGAATTGGCAATGGATTGAAGACATCATTCTGGAATGATGATTGGCTTGGGTATGGTCCTTTAAAAGACTTATTTCCTGACCTATGTAGCAAGGTACTTAATCCCGATGCTAAGATAGGCGAATTATGGACTCAACAGGGGTGGAACTTCAACTTTAGGAGATCTTTGAATAATTGGGAGATTGATAGAGTAGCTGATCTTCTGAAACAGTTGGAAAATTTTCAAAGAACTTCAAACTGTGAGGACCGATTGATATGGAAAGGTAATAGAGAGAATATATTTTCAGTGAGGTCAGCGTACCAAATTTTATCAAATAGCAACCAAGGAATTTCTAACTGGCCCTGGGAACAGATCTGGAAAGTACAAGCACCAACCAAAGTTCTCTGTTTCTCATGGCTAGTGGCTAGACAGGCTTGCTTAACGCATGAAAAACTTATGACAAGGGGGTTCCAGTTGTGTTCCAGATGTTATCTTTGCAATAGAGAATCAGAGGACAACAGCCACTTATTCATAAACTGTGAAACAACCTCGCAACTGTGGCATTTATTCTTAAACATGGTGGGGCTCAGGTGGACTATGCGTAAGTCATCATTTATTCTGATACCTGCTTGTATTGGGTGGACCATTTGGAAGGAGAGGAATGACAGGGTGTTTGAAGGAAAAAGCAGCACACTACAAAAGATCAAGATGAATTGTTTACTGCTTTTTCATTTTTGGTGTAAAGAAAGTTATGTAAATGATGATGATTCCATACTAGACATTATAGAATCCTTGTAAGTAGAGCAAGGTAAGTTTTAGTTTTTTTTCCTTTTTGCTTTTAGTTTGATCTTGTACTTGCTTACCAGCACAAGCTTTGTGCTGAGGATATATATATGTATACAAATGTTACCTTTTCTCAAAAAAAAATAAAAATAAAAATTCAATCATTACATTTTTAGCTGATATTTTTCCAAAACAATACTAAAATGTACCTTTGCTGTGCTGAACACTACATTTTTGCAGTCTGGCAAAATGCTAACAGACCATGCTGGCAGGTGATATGATATATTCCGGAACAGTACCACCTTGTCATTTTTATCATCCATATTGGCAAGAAAGGCAGCACAAGCTCCTGAAGCATCTTCATATACATCAGCCTGAAGAACCAATGAATAAAGAGCAGTGAGATAGAGTCCGCCAGTGTGGAACAGTTAGTCTTACAGAGTAAACAATTAGAACTGCAATGCCACTAGTATCACGGTCCCTAGTTCGCTTGTGGAAGAGGAAAAAGCAAGAAGAGGACATACTCTGGTCAGCTAAGTCGGAGGAAAGTGCATTCCATGTTAATGTGGGAATGAAACTTCTAGTTTAGGTTCAGATGTTTTGGCCGGCTATTTATCTCCAAAATCCAGAACTATTGGGATTTTTTATATTGGGAGACTTATAATGTCCCTGAAGGCTGAAAAATTTTGGAGCCAGAATTTTTAACACTTAGATTCGCATTGCTCATCAGTAATCATCACAGGCTTTCAGACTAACAAATTAGGGTGATATCATGTTTGAAGACTTTAAGAAATTACAGTACCACCAATTCTCCTAGCTTGTAAAAAGGCAAAGCACTAACTCAAATTCTACTTACAGAATTAACATATGTAGAACAGAAATAGAACTAAATGAAGAAAGTGAAAAATAGAATAAATTTGAAAATAATCAATACTCTGAAGTCTGGATCATGTGGAGTACCATCAGAAATGGAAGAGAATTTACCTCTTGTAAAGGACCGAGTGGAAGAAGGTGCGGCTCATTATTCAACACAGCATGCTCACACAATTTTATGGCCTTATGAAGTTCTTTAAGGTGACCCCATTTTGGAAACCTTGCTAGACCTGGAAGCCATAATATACAAGATTTATACTATGTTAATTTAGAGCTTGTGCTTACTAAGCAATATGATGTTACATAATTTTATCCTTTTAGCCACAGAGACAGATGAGCGAACCATATTCATCAATTGGTGCATCATAGTCGTAACTTGTGGTAATGAAAGGGCCACCTGCAGTGCGGCCAAAGTTTGTTCCACCATGGTACTATGAAGAAAAAAATTTGAAAAGGAATAAGGAAATCCGTTAATAAAATGTTGGTCGGAAATTGGACAAGCTATGTCAAACTGAAAGAACTGATTAACTTCAAGCTAATGTTGGGTTACAAAAAAGTTGAATACCATGTAATAGTTCTGCAGGCTTCCTCCTTTTTGGAAAAAACGAGCAACAGCATAAGCAACATCTTCCGCAGGCCTGTGAGGATCTCTGGCCCCAAATGTCTTGAACCTGACAAATTTAACAGTTCGATATTACAAACACAATCGACTGTTTCATCACTACCTCTCAGATAAGCCAGAAATTCATCCTTTTCTACATAGTATTGAAAATTTGAATTACACATCCTTCGAATGGAATAAATGAGATGGTAGTCTCAGCAAAGAAAAGTTGAGGAAAGTTGTCATGCCACGGTAGTGTCAAATGTATATACACATTCTTAAAGCAAATGAAATAAATGCAGGAGTATAAATGTTAGCTTTTAAAACCAAAACAGAGAAATAGAGAACACGAACTCATACCACCCCGGCCAGTTTTCTGTCCAAATTTTGGGCTTGTTTGGAGAGATTGGTTTGAATTGGTCACAGTAAAATGAATTGCATGTGTCAATCTGCAAAGGAAAAAAAAGCATTGACGAGTAGAGGTAGATTGAAATTCCCAAAATGACATGCTAGCAAATTATTTACTTTTGGCTAACAACAACAACTAAGCCTCAATTCCAAACAAGTTGGTAGGAGAACAAGTGTTTAGTTGACTGAAAAAACTAAAAAGTATCTTATTTTATACACTTGCTTTTCCTGCCCCCATCCTCCCACAACCACCTTTTGTCTTTGCAATGTGCGGACGGTTAAGACCAGAAGCAAAGAAGACTTGATCGCACAGCAGATTACGAGAGTGCACCAACAAAAGTAAGTTTAAACTTGACAAGCAAAAGTACTTACCTCTGTCCCAATAATATGACATTCACTAGACACCCTAAACCTACAATTGGTTGGATAAAAGCTTCTCGGTACTTTGTTATATATATACTATGGGCTTAAAGCATCAAAACTTATTTGGTAAACCTGACATGTTATATGAAAAGAGTAAAAAGGCTCCCATTCCAGAGCATGGAAACAAGTGCTCACCACAGGATCAGGAGCATCATACTGCTGGCACATTATCCAAGGTACACCAGTATCTTGAGAAAGAGCCATTCTAGCAGCCCATAAAGCATACCTTTTCCCTCCTTCTCCATATGCTGTTTCATAGTAGCCATACTCATTTTCTACCTGCAAAACAAGATTTTGAGCAAGTCAAAACCTTCATGAACAAGATGCAGAGACTAAAGGAAGGTCAACAAGAACAATCTCATAAAAAAACCAAAGCTAGCTGCAAAAGCTTAGTCATCCAGTTGCATTCTTTTCCTGAAAGTTCTACTAGCAGGTTACAAGATAACTATAAGTGCTTAATGAGTAAGTGGATCAGCAGTTTGCATATCCTTCTCATGTTTCCTAATGTTTATCTGAAGGAATAACAGAGAATTGGACATAAACTTTTTACTTGGGTAAAATCCAGTTTTCAATGTTTTGGAAGCAAAACAAATTATGAACCAACACAAATTTTGATGATTCTTGAATATATAAGGCTATATATTTGAATCTGCATATTGAATTAAATTAGGAAGTCGCAAAATGCAAAACCGAAGCTTAAGGAGAAGGTTTTATGCCTAAAATGATGAGCTTTCAGGTTCCTAACTTGCCTGTGCCAAGATGATTGGGCCTCCTTGAGATGCAAAAAGCCTCTCTTGCTTCATTAAGTTCACAATGTATGTCATGAACTTCTGCATGTAATGCTGAAATACCAAACAGAAGATTAATCATAAGGAATCTTTTCATGACAGAAATGTAAAATTGGTTGAATAAATTCGACATTTATGAGATGGTTTGGCTATTGGCTGACCTTGAAAGGTTCGCTATCAGTCCGAAAGGTGGTACCTGGTACATAGTGCAGCCACACAGGAAGTCCACTGCATGAGTTAATAATTTGTCAGGATTTCTTCTGAGCTCTTTATTAAAGATGTAACAAGAACCCTGCTAACAAAGCTTCTAAAATTTCACACAGCGTGTCAAAAAGATCCACCATTTACTTTCTACTTGACGCTCTTCATTAGAGTTACTAAACTACTTGGATTTAAAGCTCAATATAAATGTGCCAAAACATGAATGTGAAACATACCCATAGTTCCATTCTGCGGCCACAAAGGGCCCAATCCTAAGAATCAGATACATTCCAGCCTGCTGAACTATCTTGCAAAATTTGACTAGATCATACCTTCCTCCAAAGTAATACTAAAATCGTTTTTACAAGAAACATTAGATATCAGCTCTACACTCTTATGAAAATAAACTTCAATATTTGATAATTCATCACGAAAGCATCACTTATCTTACATTGTCCGGAGAAAGTTCATGACCATTCCAAAAAACATATGTCTCTATAACATCCACACCTCCTTCCTTCGCCAATTGCACCAACCCAGGCCACATCTATCACATTTACAATAGAACATATATAAAGTTAAAACCATTAATAACTACTTCGTGTTAACCAGACAAATAATTATAAGATGAGTTTAAATTATGGATTTAAGTTTTATAATTTACACTATTATGTCACATTTACTTATTGTAGTAGGTAACTTACATTATCTTTCAATATGTCAAATCACACTTTTACGAAAGTTAACTTGTAAATATCTCTCGGATGACCTGATGGTGTACAGTGTACACTGACAGTGCACAAACTTAAACTCTTAAGTCATATACATACACAATAAGTGTAAATAGACTTTTACACTATCAGCTCACTCGACCTTTACATGTTGTAGCATGTAATCTGCCGTATACAGAACACATAATACTAAACTAATACTATGCTAGTGAAATAGTAAAGTTATAATGAGACTCACGGCGGGGACACTGCGAGGATAATGAATGGAAGCGGAGATGAGAAGCTTCCTCTGGCCATTAATGATCAATGAGCGTTTGTCATAAGTCACAATATTACTATTAATAGTAACATTAGCAGCATCTACAGCTACTAACGATGACATTATTGTTATCCATATCGCTATCGACACGAGGAACATGAACTGGAAATAACTCATCGTCTTTATTGCTCCGGCGACTAGGCCACTGCCGGGAATCTAGATAAGCTAATAGTTTGTGCTATATTCAGTGTTACTTTGCATTTAATGAGTATTTTTACCGGTATCCGTACACCGGAGAAGTGGTCGGAAATAAGTAAAGAGGAAATGCGACATAAAGAAGCTGGAAGGCGCCTTTATATAGGTGAGCGCACTTATGTTTTTGAATTAGATTTTGTGAAACTGTCTACTTTATTTATTTTTCTTTCTCAAACTGCAACAGTAAGGATAATGTTTTTTTTAAGGAGTAGTACGAGCAATCTCATGTGCATAATGTACAACATCCTCAGTGAGAGTTTAATTTGTCAGTGTTAGAAAACAACATTACCGCCATCTTGCTCACTAATTTATCCTATATATGTCGTTTTAAGGAAGCGTCTATAAGCAAATTATCTTGTTTACTCGGATTGAATAAAAAAATATTTTTTTTATCATCTCTTCCACATTAATTAAAAAGAGATATATTAATAAATTTATAGGCTAAATATGCTCTCCCATCTACTACCTGGTCTTTTGGGTTGTACTCGCCTATTAGATCTATGACATTGGTGTTTTCAATGACATTCAACTTCTAACATCAAATGATCCCTCCGTTTGAAAAGTACAATGTATTTAATTGGGAAGGGATTTTGAAAAGTACAAGATATTTAATATCAATGATAAATTAGAAAGAATATAGCCAATTTTATCTTGAATTGCTAAAATGACAAGTAAACTTAGAATTTGACTTTGGTGAATTTGGACAAGTAAACATAAACGGATGGAGTATTTTATTTCAATTATGTTATATCCAAAAAATTAAAGATAAATTTGAGACCATATATGAGTAATACTATGATTAAACTCTCAACACAAGGTTCAAGGCTTCAGTGGATTCCGTAGTTTTTGGTTTATACTTGTATATTTGTTAAAAACTTATATTAAATATGTATAAATATTTTTACCTTTCTAACTCAAATAGTCAGTGGTCTCTTTTTGAAATAGTTAATGGGTTCAATGATCATTCGAATCCCTAACCTTTGAGTCCAAACTCTTCATTGAAAGATGTGGTAGTGATTGGATAGTTAGAGTCATCTTACTCTTACGCAGTGGCCTCTAAATTCATCTATGAGAATGAAAACTTTCATTATATATCATCATCTTATCTCTTGAATGGACTCACTTAATATGAAACCGAATTAATCAGGTCAATCATTCAAATACCAAATTAGGTAAATCACAAAATATCTGCTCCACTTTTTCCTGCAGAACAGGCAACAAAGTCCTAGTATTGAGGATAAAGGTTGGTAGACCCTGACGAAGAATTTACCAAATTGGCAAAGGGTATTACAAAAGAAGGTGGATGATTAAAGAAAATAACGTGTTGGAGTCAGCATGTTGTTCGGTTGGCGGGAAAGAAGCAATTCCCTCTAAAACAGTAAACAGCTAAAGCCCAAATACTGGGGGTACCAGTATACTGCAAATTATCAGAATTGTCCATATTCTCATCAGTATTTATTCTGTCAATTTTTACTAGTTTCAACGTCGAATTTAGACCAGATGCCATAATACTACTGCTGAAACTATTTAAGATTGCATTGGGAAATGGGGGAAGGCCCCCCCACAAGATTGTTTCACAGCTAAGCTTGATCTGGTTCACTACAAAACCCCATGGGCAATCAATGGTTGTCTGTACCACATTTACGTGACACTTCAACTCCTTGTCTCTTTTTCATATTTACTTTTCAACCAGCCACCTGTTATTGAGGTCCATTCATATTCGTTTTCATCCGATTTTACCAAATAATCAACTACCAACATGAACGCCCAAATAGCTTTTAAAAGAAGAGTGAAAACTTAAGAGAAGGCATGTGAATTTGGGTTTGTCAAAAGAGTTGTCTTATGTCATGTAATTGGGATGCTACAATTCACTAGACATGCAATAGCGCAAGAGTCGAGACTACCTCGGTGAAGCTCGGATCTTATCTAATTCTTTTAACATTTCTTTCTCCTCTAGGATGGCAGAACGACATTAAAACAAATTTACTCTTTAGCAAATTATAGCAGTATCATAACCGTGTTTAGTCGGTCGATTCTGCTAGCCCTCAGAGGTATCTGATTAGGAAATGTATCACTTTCACTCAGCCAAGATAAGAACTTCACCCCAAATACAACTCTAATAAAGAAATTAAGGACAACGATACCTGAGAAATATAATTTAACAGGAAAATATTTCCTTTTTAGCTCCATAATTGAGAGCTCGCTAAAGTAATGGCACCCCTAGTTTAGGGGATAAGATGGTTGCCTTGCCCTCCAGCTCACTCAAGAATTAGATAGAAATATATGTCGGGTTTATGTAAAGATTTAGGATTTCTCGAGTACAATTTAGGATATGTCAGATATGACAAATATTAGTATGTTTTTACAAGAGCATTGTCAACAGTGGAAAGAGGAACAGAAAGTCATTCAATTTCTATCGGTTGTGGGGTGTCGTCTGTTTGGTCATCACTGGCCTCAATTTCTTCTGCTGCAACTCCAGAGGCATCGACTGTTCTAGCAACCCATTCCTTCAGAGGATCTTCATTCAAATCAAGTCTTAAAAGGCCAGCAAATATCCCTCCCGCGAAGGCAACAGGTTCCTGCGTATTGGGGAGAAGTTGTTTCATATGAGAAAGCCTGACAGAAGCATCTTCACTTTTCTTATTGGAAGAGAGGAAAGACAATACTTTTCTCAAGAGCTCTCTCAAAATAAGTAGTACTTATGATTTCACTTTTATTGTTGAAAGAGGAAAAGAGCAAAGAGAATATTCTCATGAGCTCTCAAAATAGTGGTATCATTTTGAGGCTTCAGAAGATGTGAGGAAAAAAAAAAAAATTCTCAATAGTAAATTGGCGTGAACTTTACTACAGCCTACAGGGACATCAGAGGATTTGATTAAAAGGCAATGTGGACCTGTTAGTAAAGTTACATGGCCATTACTTCTAAACGAAGTTACTATGAGATTGGCTTGTAAAAGTTTTTGTCAATGCACTATGAAATCATTGATGACATTATCTCAACTTCTCAGCCGATGCAGCTCAGCTTGTGATGGAATTGCTAAGAAGAAAATTACATGAGAAATGAACAATATGTAGTCAATAAGCAATGCATCATTTCATATTAAAAATAAAAGACTTCAGTAGCTAAAGAAATACTTAAGCAAAACTTCTAATCAGATGACTCAGATTTTTGTTCTTTTACCAAAGTTGAGCTCCAAGGGAAACTAAAATAGAAACAAAGAATAAATCAAATGTCATACTATCATGATCTAGAATTCCATAATGAGGATATATATCCAACAAGATCATGATTCAACAGTTTCTAACATTCCCTGCAGGGCTGGAGAGCTAAACAGTTTCTTTCATGATTTCCAGTATACAACCTGGGTTGTCCAGAAATTCCTTTATATCAGGCCATCTGGAAACAAATTCACAATAAGCAATTAACCACATGCTACACTTCCATTCTCTAAAATCAACTGAGTTACTATTCTATATTTCCCAATGGAAGCTGCAACATAGTACTACTTATTAAACAGTGTGAAACTATAGATGGGTTGACAGGTTTAAGCTGTGAGACCTCATGTAAAAATTCAAGGTAAGGTTGCGCGAAATAGACATAATGTGGTCGAGTCCTTTCCTGAACACCGTGCATACCAGGAGCTTAATGTGTCAGGCTACCCTTTAACTAGCACTAAATGGTTTGCCTGGAGACATAGATGCATTACGTTAAATTTCCATCTTAAAGTTAACTGTACACGGCAGACTTATCTATAGCTTTTTATGCAAACGGGACTTTCAGCATATTCTGTGTGCCAGAGCTGATGTATGATAAATCGCCAATCAGAGTTCTTGCGCACTCAGTTGACACGTACTCTAATAGAAGCCGACTAAACACCTTCATTCTCTAGGTCTAACAGATGATTAACACTTGCAAGAATAGTAATACTAACAATCATTTTAGTGCAGTCTCTGGGCAACACATCTCAGCCACCAAGCAAACCAAGTATTAGGTACATTGTTTCTTTGTAACACCAAGGAGCTAACCAATACACCATATCAGCAGTATGTTCCCCACATCTTGGTACCAACCACTTACTACACCATCCTGTGTGAAATGATTTTAGTGAAAAACGTCACTACTTAATTTGCAAAGAATCAGGTACGTTCTTTTGCTTTTTTCTATTGCAAATACATACAGCATCATTTCGTATAGCTGGGACGAAACTTAACAGAACAAACAACAGCATTGTGAAATTGAGAGATAGAGATTTTTACACTAACTAAACCACTGCTAGTCCAATTAAATAAAAAACAGTCAATTTTTGTATATTCCAAGTATACTATGTGTATATAATCTATGTATTTTACCTAGGACGGTTATTTCTGTAAAGTGATAACCAATTGTGCCCCAGAATTTAACAGGTAATGCAATCATATCACCAAAAGGGGGGGTATTACCTTAAGAGCTTGTTTGAGAATGGGTTCATCGATAGGATTAAAGAAAAAAGCATTGACCCGAAACCCAGCTGGCTTCACATATGAGGATGTTGTAGAAGGTAACTGTTTCCCAAACACGTCAGCTTTCCATTTCCTCTGCAGTAAATTTGTCGAACAGAAAGCAGGCAAAATAATAAGTAGTAGAAGTACAGTAACAGAGATAAAGTGATAATGAAATTGAAGGTTGACTTACAGTTGCACAAGAAGAAGAAGAAGGTGATACAGAAGCAGCACAATTCAGAAGCATGGACATCTTCTTCACCAAGCTCTGCAGCTATGCTCCCACACCGACAGGATAAATTAGGCTGGCCAACTCCTTTTTGCTGCGACTAGCCAACCTTTTAGGAATAGCCACTTTTCCGTCTCCCAAATACTCCACCGCAAAGTTCCCAATTCTTTCTAGACTTATGAACTTTGTTGGGATAAATATTGAACTTTATCGCGGGGTTTTCACTTTTTTTTTTTGTCATGAATTGTCATTTTTCAAGTTCAAAGTGTTTCACAAATGGCACTTAATCTTTAGCAAGGGTCATTTATTTTTATTAAGATTAAGAGGCCTCAATCTAAATGCAGATTTGAATATTAAGATGAATCATTAGAATTATTTATTTTTTCAACATCTGAATGTGTTTAACTTATAGTATGTAGTTATACAAAAAAAATAATATATAATTCAAATAAAATAGTTATTAAATATGAATAAGCAACTACAAAACAACCAAATTAGTGTTTAATCACCCAAAAAAAAAAAACCAACATCTAACATTCAAGAAATAAAAAAATCTTTCAAATAACTAAAATATAAAATATTTAAATTTTTTCATCTTTGCACAAGTTGATTTGCAAGTTGCTCGCGTAAATTTTCAGCTGTCCAACTTGGTCCATTTGTTTCATCTAATGTTTCTCATTGTTGTCCTTCGTCTTCAAATATTACTTGAGGCAGATCAAACTGATTAAACAAGTCATCATGTATACGCTCCTTCCGGGTGAAATTATGAACCGCAAAACAAGCAGTTCCAACATCTCTTTGAACATCAAGTGAATATGGAGTCATCTTGCCCAAATGAGTAGCAAAAATAAATGATATATTTCATGTTGCAAAAATCAATGATCATTCTTTATTTGTTTTTTTTTCAAATGTCGTTTTTACGTTTATAGAAAATGGCTAGGGTTTGAGCAAAAAGGTAAATTCAAGACTCAAACTTCATTGATATTTAAATAAGCTTATAGAGTATTTTATGAATAGGATTCGTGATATAAGCAAGATATTGAAGTATCCTAAGAATTGAGTATTTTTAAAGTGTTTCATAAAAAGTAGAATTTTAGACTTGAGCCTAGACCAAATTTATAGCTAATAAGCTCACCCTTTTATCTTTTGACATTAGTCATATGTAAACTCTGCTTAGTACCAATGATTGATACGGTCTTATTGATCAGGACTAATCTGTTAGCTTAACCTTAGGTATTCAATTAAGTACAAGCATATGAGCGTGCTTGCATAGCTTTTAACTTAAGTTCTGCAAATTCCCGCAGTTATATCCCCTTTTCTTTTATACTGTCAATGCTCAAACAAATGAATGTCTGTTTCACTATCATCCATTGAAAATACTCCCATCTACGTTGAATTTTTGTTAGAGAAATCATACTTCTCCTCCCAGTTGCAACCCAAGACCTAACACCACCCGAGGAAGTTGCGTGAAAGAAGAATCAGTACATAGTAGTAGCCTAGTAGGTATCAATCCATAGTTCAGGTGGAGAAAATTGAGCGAAATAATAAGTAAAATACTTACCAACTCAGATGGTGAAAATTGGGAGCAATTGATAGTTGAGCGAAAGAAGAGTGAAGTTTGTAGATGGAGAGAAGGGAGAGGAGGCGTGAAACTAAAAAGGAGGAAGTGGAGAGTTGTTCCAGATTTTCTGTGAAAAGTCGTTCCAAAAAAAGTGTTGTGCATATTTTGAAGATCTATATACTATACAGACTTTATCACAAATTTTTTTAGTTAAGAGGCAGATTTAATAAGTAGTATTTTTTTTTAGAAAAAAAAAATACACTTAATGAGTCTATATACCATATTCAGACTAAGAGCCTCATTAAGTGCAAACAAATGGGCCTAAGTGTATCAGAGCTTTAAGCTTTGTTAGTGATATTATCTATGTTCATTATTAGTACTTCGCTATTGGCAACAAACAACGATGAAGAAGACATGTCACTTTTCCTACTTATTGCAAAGTAGCTAAAGGTTGAAGGGTTCTAAAATCGTGGCTTTATATTTTTAAGCGGGTGTAAAAGTGGCTACTGTCAAAAAAATTCGAAAATGTATCCTAATTGTCAAAATTTTGCCTAGTAGCCCTATGCTGACACCAAAGTTTAGTTTTTTGCCTGACAGAGGAAGTGTTTAAGTTTTAGCTTCTTATAGCTACCCGGCAGAAACTTTTTGGACCGACTTTCTGGTTAGCGCCTACTTTGACAATAAGGCTAACCGTTAACCGATTTATCAATGGTGGATAGAAGTTTAACAATGGTGCTTGAAGTGTCATATTTCTATAAATATTTCGTCCTAATTATCTAGGGAGAATGTTGACAGAGATAAAAGGTTAAGTGCTGCCACGGGGGCAACACTTGCAACATTTGTCATTTTATACTTGAAGTGCTGCCCCGTGGGTGCACTTTGTACTTGAAGTGCTGCCCCCGTGGGTGCACTTGTCAAGTTATAACTTGAAGTGTTGCCTCCGAGGGAGCACTTACTTAAAATTAGTGAGGTTATTCTTGTAAAACCACCTTAAGCGAGGTCAATAAGGCAAACCATTGCCTAATGTGTCATAGTTTTATATATTACCCGGGAAAATATGGGTCAAAATACAGGGGTAACTTTGATGACTAGTCAATTTTCGCACCACTTAAAGAGAATCAGCCAATAATTATAAATTTTAAAAAAATAATCAGATTTTATAACTTTTTTTAAGAGTAACCACATAACAAAAATCCGAGAATTTGAACAAAATTCAAGTGAAATTTTATTGGAGCTTAGTTCAAAGTTCAGGGAAATTCTCTTAGAGCTTCATATTTGAAGTCACTAAGTTTTTACTGGGTCTTTTGAACTAAAAATGTTCAAAGTCTGAGTACATTTTACTGGGACTTTATATTTAGCAAAGTTCTATTATTTTTTATTGGAACTTTTGAACTAAAATATTCAAAGTTCCAGTATACTGGGACTTTATATTTAACAAGTCCCTGTAACATACTGGAATTTTGAAAATTTTAGTTCAAAAATTCCAGCTAATAATACTAATTTTTTTTCGTGTTTCTTAAATCTGCCTAGTTTTCTAAAAGTTTTTTATGCTGACTAGTTTTCATCTAGCACCGTGCAAACTAGCTACGAGGTCAATATTTTACCATTACAAGCAATCACCGACTTATGGGCAATTAATAGAAATTGGACACTTTTAGCGTCCCATCAGAGTCTGGCGTCGAAAGAAAAGTCTTACAATTTTTGCTCGCATTAAGAAAAGTTCGTGGCAATTTCCATATCTTACTAGCTGTAGGACTTGGTGATCGCTGGAATTTTCCCGTGGTGACTTTTGGCGTTTGTCAGAAATTTTTCTGATGGGGCAAAAAATGTAAGACTTTTCTTTTAAGGGTAAAAAATTGTGACTGCATTGACAGATCTGTCCATTTCCCGCAAGAAACCTCATGCCATATTACCGAGGACCGGGATATCTACAAAATTATGACACCAGGGCAACTGGTTTATCTATTTGACCTCTATAATGGTGGTTCAACAAAAAAGATATTCGTTTAGTTTAATAAATAAATTTTTGATGAAAATACCCATTTGAATCTTATAAAGGACATGTCGTATCACCGCCATTCCTTCTTCGTAAGTACTGTCTAAGGCAACACTTGCCCTCACTTATTCGCGCATTCTCCTGAACAATTGTCTTGAAGTATTGCCTAGGCAGCACTTGCCTTTGACCCTCTTGCACATGCAATACTTGTCATTGACCTCTTCCTATATTCTTCCAGTTAAGTTGAAGTGTTGTCTATAGAACGAAGCGGAGGCCATATTCTTGAACCATATTAAATGGACACAAACTTTTAGAATCAGTCAATTTTTAGGATACCAGGTGAAATCTTCTGGTGAGGACCAGCCTAATCGGCCTTGAGGATACCATTCAGTTGGACTTGCGACATTTCAAATTAGTTGGTTGTTTATGTGGAAGTAGAAGCAATGGCTTGTTTTCTTGTGTTATCATGTCCATTACGCTTATCCTTTGTGTAACCCAACGTCTATAATTTAATAGACAAACCAATTTATATATGAAATGATTTCTTCGCAGCTTCTAACAACTTGAGTTTTAAAATTATGTGTTGTCCCCGACTATTTCACAGACTAATCAAATTTAGTCGTCCATGTCGAGATTAAGAGATGAATGAGAAAAATTATCCAAACCACCCAATGCAACGAACTTGGTCTCAATTGGGGTTATAGTTTGATGACACAAGTGATCTTGGGATGATACCAACCTAATCTCTATGAAACTGACAACTACTACTAAGTACTTCACAGAACAACAACATGGCTTTATATGTAACTATTAAAACTCGCATATAATTCAACTGACAACTACTACTTCACAAAACTACAACAAGGCTTTTAAAGTCGGCATATAATTCAATAACACCAAATGAAAATTTTCGAAGTTAAAAAACTTCAAATTCCAAAGCAGCCTTAGATCTCTGTATACATAAGTGCCAGAAATCTAGGGTACTTGTGTTGCTTTTCTGTCCCTAGCAGGTTGACTATAATAGTGGCTCGTAATTTCATTAAATTTTTATCTGAAAGTCATCGCCAAGAAAATCATTTTTCTATTAGCATATGCCGGGCTTGTTCCTAACAAAGTAAAAACAACTTCTCATGAAACATTAATGGCAAAGCCAGTGATATAAAGGTATCATCAATAATACTCTATATTATGGGGCTCGACAGACTTGACTAGTCTAAACCTCGAGCCTTTAAAAACAACCAAAGGTCACAAAAGAAAATAAAATGGGGTCGTATAGATGAATTAAAATTTGTCAGAAGTATGGATTAGCTCTTAAGATTGGGTGATATTCAAGAAATTAGCTTAGAAAACCCAAAATGAAGTAAACATTTATCTAACTTTTCTCCAACTTGAAGTTTCTCAGCCAATCTTTTAAAAAATACTTGTTCAAATTCGGTGCTTTTACTAAATCATATTACTATAAGTTAATCATGAACAATGTATTGACAGCAACCCAGTGCTTAATTACTCCATATATTGTATAAGTTAATTTCTTCCTTAATCTTTTGCTTCGAAACGACATGCAAAATTTTATTTCTTATCGTGGGATATGAAAAATGTATATAATTAGATTATTTAGAAGTTCATGTAAGTTATTTCATGAAGTATGTGTCCAGATAGTTCAAAGTCTCGGTAGTTAGGTCTTAGCCTTTCAACAAGAATGATGGTGCACTATTCCGTATTGAAAATTACTCCATAATTTTTCATAAATTTCTCATCTGTCACTAAACAACGTATTTTTGCTTATTTCTTTTTTAAATAATATTTCTATTTGGATATTTTTCTTCCTCTAGATCAAATTTATTTAATAGTATAAATATTTTCTACAGTGCTAGTAGACAAATAAAGGAAAATAAATTTGTAGTATCTCGTACAATGTGGTGCATTTGATTGCCCTGCTGTCCATGTCCTCCAAAAAATGGGAAAAATCTATTACAGATTGAAACTCAATTAATTTCTTTTATTAGTATTCCCATTACACTTCTGAGATCTGCAGGCTTCAAAGATGGAAAATTTTCAGACTAGATAGATACATGACAATAAATCACACAGCTAATTTGAGTTCCAATAATTAGACTCTAGCTTGAAAATTGCAAGAAGAAAAAACAAAGAAATCCCAGTTGAAATGAGATCTAGGCTGATTATCATTTACTATATAAAAGAGGAATAAAAATCTGAAGCTAAGATTATAACTGAAAGAATGGCATAATATCTAACAGCAAAAAGAATGTTAAAAATACTTTATTTAATAACAGAACTAACTATGAGTTGACAAACCAAGAAAAAAACTTTCATTCTCCAAATAATTATGTGATGTGAAATTCCTACTACTTAAGCTACAAATAATACATCAGACGTGGGTCTACAGATCTTGGGTCAACGAAGCCCTTATTTGCCCTTCACACCACCCTCTTTTGTCTGTTTCTAGGCTCTTTGTTTTTTTCATTAGTTCTTTAACTTGTAATAACACCTTAATAACATATTATCACTAGAGAATTTTGTGGAAATGTGTGATCAATGAGCTCCCTTCAATCTTAATTACAGGTTTCGAGTGTGAAGAGAGCACGAACGAGCTATTATTACGAACGGTTTCGCACTGTAGGTATCGAGTGTGAAGAGAATGCGACCGAGCTATTGTAGCAAGCGCTTTCACTTTAATGGGCCTACGCAACGCAAATTTAAATTAATAGGATCAACTGATACCGGATGTCGAGTAGTTATTAAAATAATAATAGTAGTAATAATGTAATCAAGAAAATAATTTTGTGTTAGACTTAAGCTAATAATTATGAATGTCAACTTCCATTCATCTCTTCCTTATCATTAGCAACAAAACAAATGGTTCTTTCATTCACAGTCTCATTCATGGAAAGATATGGACACTTTTGGGGGTTGATCATTTGCACTGTGATTTTTCTTGTGTTCATCATCAAATACAAGAATGGAAAAACTAAAAAAGCAAATGTAAAGTTCCCTCCTGGAAGAAGAGGCTGGCCAATTATTGGTGACAGCTTCAATTGGTATAATGCTGTCGCCAGTTCTCATCCTCCCTGTTTTGTTGAACAACAAGTTCAAAAGTAAGTACCAAGAGTCCCTTCTTCTTCATTATTTTCATTAAACCAAATCCTCAGTTTATTAATAATATGAGTTTCATGTCTTCACAGGTATGGGAAAATATTTTCATGTAGTTTACATGGTAAAAGGGCTGTGGTATCAGCTGACCCTACTTTTAACAGATTTGTAATGCAAAATGAAGGGAAGTTGTTTCAATCAAGTTATCCAAAATCTTTCAAAGATTTGGTTGGAAAAAATGGGGTGATCACAGCACAAGGAGAACAGCAGAGGAAACTCCACTCTATTGCTTCTAATATGATGAGAATGGACAAGCTTAAGTTCCATTTCTTGCAGGATATACAAATGGTTATTCAGCAAACTTTGAATAATTTTCAAGATAATGAGGTTATTCTTCTCCAAGATGTTTGTAGAAAGGTATGTCAAAACAAGGCTCCGAGCTACATGTAATGAAGGAGGTTCAATTGAATTCCTTTAGTTGAGAAATTATATTGCGAAAATAGGGTAAACAGTATGTTTCTGTCTTTGTATATATGGTTGAATCTCCTCGACATAAGGAAATATTTTCTGTAGCGACAAAGATGACTCAAAAATAACTTTTAGTTGGTTTGAATATCATGGGCGACATTATTGTATTTTTTATTCATTTTGTTAGAATTTCCAACTCCGACACTGATTACAACCCCTTTCATCATGCCTCCCAAAGTTTCATCCTATGCCAATAAAAGTTCATTATGTTTAGCTTCTTATTTAATGGAAACAAACTTTGAAATTTCAGCTAGCCATTCATTTGATGGTCAATCAACTGCTGGGAGTGTCCAGTGAATCAGAGGTGAATGAAATGGCTCAGTTATTCTCCGATTTTGTCGATGGATGTCTTTCTGTTCCGATCAATATGCCTGGTTTTGCTTACAATACTGCTATGAAGGTAAAAAGATGACAAGTTTTACGGTGTATAATTTACACCTTTTTTCTCCCTAATATACATGTAGTAAATGTTACAATATTATGTTGTATGAGAGTTCATCCTAAATTGACTAACACTGGGGTCAACCTATTACATTATTCCACTTTTATCTAGACTTGGGACCAGTAATGCGAGCAAACTTACAGAGACAGAGAGAGTATATGATGTTGAAAATATAGAAATTTCTCGTGCTTTTTGCTTTTATATTTATTGGTTTAAAGATGAGGTTAAGTGGAGCGAAATGATCCTTTGAGTATTCATATGGCCAAACTTGCTTAGGGTTGAGAAATATAATAGTCATCATTGTATCATAGGTGTTATAATAGATTGTTATTAATTTTGCATTATTTGGTGGGAATTGAATGTTTACCAGTTAGAAAGCCATTAGAGTCATCAATTATCTCTCATGTCTTAATTGAATAGGCAAGAGAGGCCATTAAAATGAAGATCAACAAGATAATTGAGAAACATAGAAGGGAACCATCCAATGGAAATGGGAATGGTGCGCTTTGTAGACTGCTGGAGGAAGAAAGCTTACCAGATGATACTGTTGCTGATTTCATTATAAATCTCATGTTTGCTGGAAATGAGACCACTGCTAAGACCATGGCATTTGCTGTTTACTTCCTAAGTCAATGTCCTAGGGCCATGAAGCAACTACAGGTACATAATCTGCATTCCCATATTCTTCACTAGTTTTACTGATATTAAACCATGTATGAATCCCAGGTATAAAGTCTTTAATTTGCTGTCTAAGCCAATTGTTTTTCAATTTTATCTTGTGTCCCTAAGGATAGGATGAGCAACAGAGCATAAGAACTCAGAAGGGCAGCTTTGATACTGAGGAGATGCTCACTTGGCAAGATTATAAAGCCATGCCTTTTACTCAATGTGTAAGTTCATATAATTCCTTAGGGTTCATTTTATCTACTCCATTTCCTTCATTAACACCTTTTGATCTTCTGAAAACATTTTTATTCATAGGTAATAGATGAAACTCTTCGACTTGGAGGTATTGCAATATGGTTGATGAGAGAAGCCACAGATGATGTTGTATATGAAGGTATGTATAATTTGATTCAATCCTAGTGGGTGGATCTACTGACCAAGTTACGAGTGACATAGTAATTTTAGCGTAAAAACTATTTTTAATTAAACGATGCAGATTTGATAAATTAAAAAATCAAGAATCCGCTACGATTCTTGTATTAGTATCGATTAATCATACATATCACCATATGAATGTGTCACTCCAAAAATCAAAAAACATGCAAGAGTAACATAAGGATGCTTTAGTGGGGGCATAAAATGAACTATTGAGAAACAACATTCAAACTACTTTATTATTTATGAAATACTCCATACTAGACTCACACAAGATTTCATTATGTCTTTTTTTTTATCCCTGTAGATTATATTATCCCAAAAGGCTGCTTTGTGGTTCCATTTCTCTCAGCAGTTCATTTGAATGAAAGCATTTATGATGAACCTAGAAGTTTCAACCCCTGGAGATGGATGAGTCCAGACAACCAGGTAATTAGCTATTTAACCTTAATTTTCGACTTTTTTTTTAAAAAGTTTTGTAACGTAATAAAGCTATGTACTGATAAAAATATTTTCCTTTTGTGAAATCAATATTGCAAAAAAAGGAAAAAAGAAACTGGAGAAGTAGCCCAGTTTTTGCCCCATTTGGAGGAGGAGGACGCTTTTGTCCTGGTGCTGAATTGGCTCGCCTTCAAATTGCACTATTTCTTCATAACTTTGTCACCACCTACAGGTACGTTCTTAATATGGAGAAAATTTACAGTCATTGGTTCTTCAAATTTTGCATCAAATTTCTTTTAGGACTACAGACGTGACGAATAATATATCAACATTATGATAGATTAATTTTGTATGCTTTGCTTATGTCGAGTTTATCTTGTCATACAATTAAAAATGCATGATTGGATCATACGATCTCAAAATATTGTCACAAATAATATTGCTGAACTGATAAAAAACTGATGTTGCACTCCATCAATGGAACAAAAATAAAAATACTAGACCAATTTATGAAACCTTGAAATAAATGTTGCATTATTGGTTAAGCAAGATTTTTTTTTAAGCAAGAAAATTTGAATTAATTGAATGGTTACTGAATTATAGGTGGAAGCAACTGAAGGAAGATCGCATGTCTTTCTTTCCATCTGCTCGTTTGGTCAATGGCTTGCAGGTTCAATTAACCAGAAATTAAGGCCTCAGACAAATGCATTTATTACTGCGTGTTTTGTCTAATAGTACCAATTAATTTGCATTAATCATGTTCCCTACTTATTTATTTGTGCGAAATGTTGTAATAAAAATCGAATTTATATATATCGAAAGTGTGATTTCTGTGTACGAATTATATCAAACTACTTTTTCCTGTATGCTGCTTCCATTTGAAATAATGAAGGTGTTTACCACTAATTGCCTCCAACAGGCGTCATGTGTTGGTATCGTTGTTTAATTTGTATAATTGTATTAAGTTAGCTTAATGGTGGAACTGTCTCTGCTTTGTTAGGTTGGAAATAATAGACGATGCAAAGGCGACTATTGACACCTAGCTATAAGTATACTATAGTCTTTTTTAATGTCTGATTAAAATAATTCTTACACGAACTCTTTTGCACGAAAAGTTATTTTATTAGTTAAAAGTACTTTAATGTTTTAGTACGACATGGCTTTTTAATCGGAAAGAAGTGAATTCTGCTCTGTTTTTTCTCATAAAAAATAAGTCAATTCATAGTGTTAATAATGGTCGAGTACGAAAGTTCGTAAAAATTTTGTGGGGCACCTTGTAATTTGTATATATATACCACTATTTAAGGCAAAACTATATTTTAATTCTTTTTACAACTGTAGCTACAAAAGTTCAATCTCTTGGACTAAAGTTGCCTCAATTTCTTCGTCCGATAAGGCATTCTTCTGGTAGCAATGCTTATGACTACATAAGTCGTGATCCGTTCAGGAGAGAAGCAAATTACTTTTCTTCGATTGTTTTTTCGGGATAGGGAGGAGAACGAAAATAGATTACAATGGTAGTCATGCGCTCATGGTTGATTCAAGAATCTTACGGAATGAACTCTTCTATTGTGTTAGTTTTTTTTTAGGAAACGTTGAGCTCAACTTCACCAAAAATTTAAAGTCAGAAGCCAAAAGATGTGAACCTTTGAGTTGTAAACTTAAATTTGTCCTTTTGAAATATAAATCAATGTGCGACTAGAGAAAGATTTAAAAGTATTTTAAGTTAAAACTTCTAAACTTAACCTTGTTTTCACTTATAAGGAAATTAAACTATTAATATCCGAGATTTTTCCATGTAATGACCGTTTCTTCCTTCTCTCCTAGTGTGGTTTTCTTACATAGCTTCTGTTTAAAATTATTTATTACAAATATGACAACAAAGTGAATCCCACAAGGAACATTAATTAGAATAAAAAATTCCACTTAGGATTTCTGATGCCGGAAGCAGAAGGTGTAGAAACCGAGAAGGTGACTATTTTAGAGACAACTCACAACTTTGAGTGATTCAAGCAAAGCAAAGTAATTGTAGCCCATAGTTTTCTTTAAGTTGAGTGATGATTTGAAAAATTTATTTTGAAAAGCAAAGTTTACTTCAAAAGCTCATTTGTGTTAGCTGATTTAAAATGACAAATAAGTATGAGTGCGGAAAAGTATTTTTAGGTGCTAAAGCTGATTCTATTATAAGCGGTTACATGTTTTGTCCGAAAGTGTTGAAAATAATACTAAAAGCAGTTGGTATGTTTGGTAAAAAAATGCGTATAAGCTCTTTTTTTTTTGTTAAAATGACTAAAATATACTTCAAGTTATTTATTAAAATATAAATTTTAAATTATTTATATTAAAAATGATAAATGAAAAATATAGAATGAAGAAGGAGTTGAAAATTTTATCTTGAAAATGATATTTGAAGGATTAGAAAATATTTTAATGATAAAATAGAAATAATATTTGGTCAAACTAAAATTGCTTATAAACCTTTTTTGACTTATGGTTGATTTTTCCTAACTACAAATACATAAATAAACTAAAAAGTACTTATAAGCTGAGCCAAACAACACTCAGATAAATTTTCAATTCTTTCTCAATTGGGTGGTTGGGTTGGGGAATTGGGCCCTATCGACAAATAACCACAAATTGAAAAAGTTTAATTGAATAGCTATTTCTGGATCAGCACTCTAAAAAGTGGCTATTTGTCTCATTTAACAGTACAACTTTAAACTCTAGAAAGAGGAGGATAATGCACAAGGAATAGACCCGATTGCGAAGAGAAAAATCCCTAATCATTACTTCTTCAATTAGCTGAAATTGTAGGCATGGCTGGAAGAGAAGTTCGTGAATATACCAATCTTACCGATCCTAAAGGTATATATATTTTGCCCCATTACTTCAATGCAAATTTCCATTTTTGCTTAATTAGGGTTTCATTAACAAAATTGCAGATAAGAAATTTGGAAAAGGAAAAGGGGATAAAATTGATGACGAAGAAATCGCTTTTCATCGCATGGTTGCCAAGGTTAGCCACTCCCGGGTTCTCCTAATTTATCACCATTTACCTCTGATTTATTTATTTATTTATTTTGAAAATTTGAGTTGGCAATTAATATTGACATATTTCACTTTCATGTTACTTCGTTCCTTAGGATTGGACTTTTGGAAGTTACTATGTGTTTTCTTGTTAGATATTGGATATGGATGAATTTTTAACTGCATTGTAGAATAAAATGGATACAAGATAAAAGACTTTTAGTTATGCCCGAGGCTTTGGTTCAATGGTAAGAGCGTAACTAATGATGTGTTGGTTAGGCACAAATCACGAGTTCGAACCCTGGCACAGACAAAAGTCAGGTATTAGGTGGAGAAAGGTGGAGGGGATCGTCCATTATCACATGAGTTTCTAATGATGCACGACTGATTAATATAAAAGCTGCAGAGTGTATATAAGGAAGGTTGATGATTAGGCAGAGTAACTTTGCACACTTCAGAAGCGGCGCTGTGCCATATGAAGAATGATGTTATATGCTTTGTCAATTAATGTAGAGAAGTCATTTTTTTTTCCTTTTTCTTTTGGGCCCATAAATTTGCAATCATCAGGGTCTGATTCTGAAGTGTTTACCCCTTTATTGTTTCTCTGCTTGGATCGATGTCAAATATCTTTTCAACTTGTTTGCCTTCTTGTCAGCAGTTGGAAATTGTTGATATTCTTATTCAGAAGCATTTGTTCTTCAACCTGCATGTTGTTAGTTAACGACCTGGAATGGGCATAAAGGGATTTGTTATCTTGTCGTAGCTATCAAAGAATAAAATGCAGATGTCCTCTTGTCTGAATTTGGAAGGGTTACCAAAATTAACTTGTACACTGAACACCAGTTTTACATCCTCTTACTTACAGAGATCCCTTTTTCTTTTTTACCCACATGTTTCTTCTACCAGACATTAAATGAACATGAGATCTTACAGGAGTAGTATAACATGTCGACTAAGGAGTGCTTGAATATTGGATTAGTAGCAGAAGTTTATCAGAGAAAGACTACAATTTAAAGGGGTATTCTGGACTGAGTAATGGAAGAAATTCCCGCCAGCAATTAGCATTCAGATTAGAGATAATTTTAGCGCTGTAATGCCATATTTGCATGATTTTAAATCCTTGCAAGTCAAAGTAATTTATTCCCCCAAAAAAGAAAAACCCCATGGAAGTCAAAATACAGCATATAAATGTCAGGTGTAGTTTGTATTACACGATATTCCTCTTTTAATTTGTTTAGTGTTCTGATAACATGCCCTGACAGGGATCATGGCTTTTCCTACTGGGTGCTTGATGTGTTCAGATGCAAGATGTTGCTGGGGAACGTGGAGGTTACCTTCATGGAAGAGGCGGTACTGATTCTTGCACTCCCAATTCATTTCCTTTCACCTTTTTTTTTTTTTTTTTGGTGCAATCGTCCATACATATAATAAAATGTGTTATAGTTTCTTGAGCATTGTTCAAGTTTTGAAAATGCAGCTCTGGACAGTGATGACTTGCTCTATCTCAAGGAACAGATGGAAGCTGAGGAGGATGCAGAACGCCTTCTAAGGCGCACTGAAAAACGTGCATTCCAAGCATTTAAAATATCCTTTTGTTTTTTCTTGGATCACCTCATTAACATATAGAACTATTGAGAAGGTTCATATTGATAATTATCTGCATGGATTTTCCTTTACCAGCACAATACGAAGTTGTGGCTTTGTGAAACAACAGGATAACTATATCCATGGTAATCATGCGTTACTTTGTGATTTCCTTAATAATTTGAAACAAAGCTGTTGCTGATACATCACCTGCACCACTTCCTCTGCCACTTCGTGTTGAGCCCAAGCCAAAGAGTGCGATCAGGTTTGAGTTTACCTCTCGTACTCCAAGTTAGATTCTTCTTTGTGTGCTTTTCCTTTTTTGTTTCCAAATCTTTTTTTGGCTCATGTGGCCTGAAAATCTTTGAGAACCAATTCAATGTATGATATTTCTTCGCATACAGGCAGCAAGATTTACTAAAAAGGGTTGTAGAAGTCAAGTCTAAGAAGCCAAAAGTTTCTAATCCATCAAATTGGAATGATGCCCCTGTACTTCCTAGTGCACCGGGTGCGCCAAGTGGCAAGTCTGATGCTGATCAGGAGAAGCAGATAGACTCTCTGCCAGCTAGATCAAGTGATGCTGGAAATAGAGCAGAAGTAGATAACCCAATCAAAAGCTTGCTTGTAGCGTATGAGAGTTCTGATGAGGATGATTGATTTTGTAATGATTTTTTTTTGTCTATGTTGCTTACCGTAGTGCCTGGATCAAGAAAACATCTGTTGTCGGTGCAGTGTGCTTCAGCTTTTGATCAATAAACATCATTAGTTGGTCAAATGTGCCCATTCTGGTAAAGGCCCCTGATTTGCTTGTTTCTAAAATGGCCACCGATGATGGGCAGTTCATACTGAATTTTGCATTAACGTAACATTTGACAGGGAATGAGTCCCTCTCCCGTGCATGTGCTGGGGAGAAGCCTAAATTTGACAAGAGTGTCGGTTCTACTATGTACTACTGTAACAAAACTTAAAATAGAGATTCACAGGCTGATATAATGTGGTAATTATTGGACTTGAAAATGCCTTTGTATGTTTTAACTTGGCCGAGCGTAACAGAAAATTGCATAATGATAAAGAAAACTGAGAAAAGCAGCTTAGCTAATATACTCGAGAAATTTATTGCTCACAAGAGGAACATCTTGTCTCAAAGGCGGGAATGGTTAAGAAGGAAAAATCATAAGGTGAAACCATCATATTATACAAAGGGAATTAACGTGTGAGGTGCTTCTCAACATCCTATTCCATTATAGGAACACTCAACTACAAATACACCCATGATCTTGGGAGAGACTATTATTGAGTAATGAAAAGCTCTTGCTTAGCTATGAAATAACGACCAATGATGTTCGCCTGCTCTACAATAAATTGCTCATGAAAGGTCCCCATACGCTTGCTGGGAATATCAATAGATAGGTCTTTCAGATTTGGTGAACCCTCAACTTGCACACCGTCTCCACAAATGAGGAACTGATTTCCAACTATAAAAGATCCAAAGACGCGAATTGCTACTCCATCTTGACCATGACTACGACATTGAAGTTTCTCCACAACGTGCACAAGCTTTTCTGGAGGCCATTCACCGGCTAATGTCTTCCGTATGTTGGACAAGGTTGAAAAGATATCGCTGGGTCCAATGGATTCTTTCCCGCCAAAACTTGAACATCATAGAATTATTAAAGTTAAAAGCTATATAGTCAAGATGACTACAGACCTAGGCTCTTAAAAGCCTTAAATTCCTCTGATCCCACAATATTCTTTGTAACCGTATGTACGCTTATGTGTTAGTACAAACACAGACACATAGAAGTAAGACCTATGGTAAAATCAACTTCTCCATGCAACAAACAAGTCTAGCAGGTTTAACATAACCAAATGTCATATACCTGAAAGTAGAGCAATCATTATATAATGTCTTGGCATGCTGCCAAAATTCATCGGATCCATCAAACAGTAGATAGTAATGTATTGTCAGCATCTGACCAAACAAACATAAATTTAGAATCACCTACTCTTGAAAGTGTTGGCTTATTGTAAATTCAATTGATAGCTAGTGAACAAAATTAAGACAGTATCGGGAAGGCCCATTCTCTCCGAATATATATAAGGTAATAAATTCCAATAGATACTTCACCAAAATGAAGGAATTAGAGCTGCTGAAAAGGTAAAAATGAAGTAGAAAACTCACATCTGCCAGATCCTTCATCCTCTGAGTAGGATCAAAAATGCTTCTAACAAAAGAACCCAAGTCCACCGCAGAATCACAATACTTTGTAATAAATGGATGTGAAAGAAGCTACAATTAAAGAGGACCATGAGCCACCTATGCAATCTTAAACCAGTCTATTTTGCATATCATACCTTAATAGTTGTATTTAATAATTATTATCGGTCTATATTGAAAACTCTATGCTACACATATTAGACTTATTACTTTTTTCATGAATCAGATACATTAACCAATTCAGTGGTAAACAAATATGTGATGATTTCCTTTTTGTTACTAAAGAAAGATGTTCCCTTATCATACAGACATATTAACTTTTACTTTTATCTTTTTGTTCTTACTAGTAAAATGTACCTCATAAGAAACAGAAAACATTCAAAGCTTATCATATATATGGGGCGGAGGGATAATATTCCCTATTAGGGGATTCCTTGTTCAAGATCCATATATGAAGTATACACGTAATCATTGTACTATCACTAGAGATACATGTCACTGGTACTATTTTCATAGCTGCATTTTCCTATTTAGAATGTGTTGTCCCATTCCCCTTTCTCGCAATTTATTTTCTTGTAAGAGAAAGCACTTGTACTGACCTGCTCTGCTGTTGGCCTGTCATCAGGATTTTTTTTGAGGCAAGCATCAACGAATGAGCAGAATTCTGGCGTGAAGTTGTGTCTTGACAGTGAAGGAGACGGATCATCTAGGATCTGCCATCAAATTTTGGAACTAACAAGATTGAGACGACTCAAGTTTGTGAATGTAACTCATCATAGATAGTATCTGGACAGAAAAGAGACCAAATTCCAAACATGTTGCTGAAATAACATCCAAATATAGAAATTCTGATATATTACCATAGTGGGGCAAGAAGTTGATGAATCATTTACAAGTCAATACAATTTCTTTCCCTGAATTTGATTTTCCATTATTTCCTTTCTCATTGCACCTGTTGTTATATTTTAGCCTTTGAAGTCCACATTCACTTTTGCTGCTACCCTTCTTTTTCTTCACAAGATTTTCCTTATCACTTGGTTCACTACCTCCTTTTTGCCTTCCCTTTTTAAGTTGCTTCACATTACATTACCTTTGCCTTTTCTCATCTGACCCCCACTAAATTTCCCTGTTATTCACTTCTTTATTTCCAATTTTCTGAAAGATATATTTTCATAAGCCACATCTATTACACCATGCATTATCTGTTCTCTTTTATCAATACCTGAGTGACAAGAGCTATTGCTGCCTTTGCAGTCTGACTTTTTCATCATAGGCGTCCTCCTCTGAAGAACGCTATCCTCATCTCATGGAGCACCCCACTCCAAAAGAGTAGCTTCCTGGCTGCATCAGTCTCATATGTCTCCTTTATGCCCCCAAACAGTGATTCCTTTTCTAGTTTCTCTTTTTTTCTTCTGATGGAACACACAATTCCACCACAGAAAGAGGATGAAACTTCCAGTTTTAACTTTTAAGTGTCATGTTTATATCTAAGTTGGTTTGCTACCTAATGGTTCACCAGCAAGTTGAAGTCTTATCTAAAGAAATGAAGATATAGAGGAACTTTGGTATCCACAAAATCAACAAGGTCCACAGCAATTCAGGCAAATTTTTATAAGAATTTGAGTTCAGACTTACATATTATATAAAAGATTTTTTTTTGGGGGTGGGGGGAGGAGGGGGGGGGGGGGAGGGAGGGGGTGCATTGAATTGCATATCATGTTAATCAAGAACGAAATAGGTAAGAAATACGAAGCAGTAGAAGACTGGCCTGCAACATAAGATTGACTGGTCCTTCGTTAGCTGTATATGGGAATTCACCTGTACCACACTCAAATAGTGCAAGGCCAAGGCTCCAAATGTCAGCTGGGTAAGAGTAATTCTCATTCCGTATTCGTTCTGGTGACATGTAAGTTACTGTTCCAACAAAAGTAGCACACTGGAAACAAAGGAATGAATCTGAAATAAGATACGCCTGAAGATTCATTATTCATTTCCTTGAGAAAGAGAAGCGGATATTGATGTAACCTCCTTTAACTAACCATAGCCATTGAGCTTTCTAATCCAGCACTAATGCCAAAATCTGTTATTTTTGGCTCCCCCTTGAGATTGACTAGAAGATTTGCTGGCTTTATGTCTCTGTGAACTAAATGCTGAACTCCGTGCAAATAACTGAGACCCTTAAAAGAACGAAGAATATCTAGAAATAAGGCTGAAGGAAATTAAGACACACACTAAGATAGAAGTTGAAGGATAGTCCTTACATGCAAGAGTTTTTGAACCATTGAAGCAAGGATAGGTTCTGGAATGCACTTCCTCACTTTTATGATATCTGCAAGAGAACCCCCATCCATGTACTCTAGAGCTATGCTTATCTGCCCAGAATCTGGAGTATAAAAAGCTCCATAGAACTCCACAAGACCTTGGTAACTCGGTGCCTCACACAATGTTCTAATTTCAGTAAGCAGTTGTTGCCTTTTCTCCTAAATTCACAAGAAAATATCTCAGTGAAAACTTTCTTTTGACAATTCCTCTTTACTAGGGCTAATACCCACATAAATCATTACAGGGTTCCATAATATTTACTTATCAACATGCATATAATCTCTTTTAGGTTTGAACACATATCATTACATATTGATACTACACACTTCATGCTTCATGGGTAAATATGTCATAGTTTGCTAAACCATTTTTAAAGCGTGGTGTTAGGACCAGCTTTTGATTACCTCGACTACAGTTTACTACACCTAAATAGAATCTTTTTGTCGTCAGACTACACATATTAGAGGTGTCTGCTTCGAGACATGTTCGTATTGGATTAAGGAAGCAACAATCAGAGGAAGTACCGCAGTGAAATTTTATCATGGTCTTAGCTAAAAAAATAAATCACTTCCTGATGCGGCACTCTCTCTCTAAATATACAAACCTTTTCAAAAATATTAATCTTCTTCAAAGCAATAATCCTGTGAGTTGGAATGTGAATAGCCCTCTGAACAACACTACTGGCACCGCTACCTATGGCTCCAAAGACCCTCATCTCATGGGAAGCACATTTATATGTTTTTTCACCACGATCTGCGTCATCGACAGGCCACGAAGTGCACTTCTGCAGTCCCAGTTCATTGATGTTGTACACACCATATGATTGACTCAACAAATTCACAGTTCCACCATCGGATAGCTTCAAGAGACACCAATATCAGACTCATATACATTCAATTGTGATCGTACTAATCAATACAGAAGAACTCACAGAGTATGAATCAAAAGGATCTGAAGTAGAGGCAAGGGAGAAGCCCTTCTCAGCATCAAACAAAGGTACAAGCTTCTTCTTCAATTCCTCCAGTCCAGCCATCACAGACGAATAACTTTAACAAGTAGAATATAACATACTTCTTTCCTGACCACATAAAAGGGAAAATGGCTAATGGGATATATCATTCTCTATTTTCTCTTTCAGTAAACAATTACATGGCTCATTTCCAAACCAGTCGGGTCAGTTATATGAATCTTCTATATCCATACTACTCTACTTGGACCCATTTCTCTCCTCTCTTTTTTTCTAGTTATGAAATCTCCTTCAATTATTTGCATACTTGGAGACCTTTAAATTAGACTGCACTACAAACACTTAAGTCATGGAAACAATCTATCACACTATCCATTTAAATACGAAACTCTCATTAATAACTTTTAAACGTAATATGCATATCGTAGAAAATTCACAACAGTATTTAAGCTTTTAACTTATTCTTCGATTTTATTATTACTGTTGTTTCCTTTTATTATGGTTATCACTAGTATGTTGCTGTCATTACTTTTCTTAGGTACTTTTACCTTAGCCTTTTACTCTTGTATTGTTCAAACCTATTTTCAAAACACTTTTCTTGATCCGAGGGTGTTTCTACCTCACTCGGGGTAAGGTGTGTGTATACCTCAGACCCCACTTGTGGGATCACACTGAATATATTATCGTATGGCTATCGTAGAACATTCACAACAGTAACTCATAACAACAGTAACATCAAACAATTACACATTGTGTGAGGTGAATTTGAAGAACAAAAAAAAAAAAGAAGAGATGAATGGTTAAGACTTACAGCTAACTTAGAACGAAAGCAATTCATCAACAGCCAGTTCCATTTGATGCAGAAAGATTGCTTCTTTTAAGGTACAATGAAGGAAGCAGAATTTACAAGCAAAGCGAAGCAACAAAATACAGAATTGCAAGTAATCACGTGCGAAGATGATCGGAGTGGAAATACGTACAAATACGAAAGATGAAGGATCAGTACTCAGTAAGACGTTGGATTTGCAAATATAAGATGGTTTCAACTCATTTGGATTTTGGGACCCTTTTTTAAAAAAATAATAAAAATCATTAATTAAGAGGGTAAAATAAAGGATAATTCTGACGAAGATAATTCTTAATTATAATCAAATGTAAAGGCTAATTTTGGACACTCGAAAATTAGTGGAGTCTATGATAAAAGATTAAAATTAGGAATAATGTGAAATGATTTGCTATAGCATGAATGACTCCAGAGTCCAAAGTATAATAAGCGATAAAATTAAAATATTTCGTATAGTAGAAGGAAAAAGTTAGAACTATTGCCTATAGATTTTCTAAAAAAAATGAGTATACATAATAGTAACTTTAATTTCAAAAAAAAAGAAAAAAAAAGAGAAAAGGGTATACATAATAGTGTAATGAATTGTCTACACGCTTAGTGCAATTTAGTATATGATAGGATGATATTACTTTATTTTCAAAGTTCCCATATCATGTTTGACATAAAAAAATGTTTACAATGCAATATAACCTATTATAACATATTATTACTCTATTATTTAAGTCGCCATATGTAGGTTACATATTGCTCTAAATCAAATTGATATTGTGAAAAATTATTACACCATTGCACATAGCATAAAGATCTTTGTGATTGTCCCAATACATTTGTTTTTGTTCAAGGATGTCACTATTCTCTTATTTTTATTTTTTTGCCAAAAGAATATTTATATATCGCACCAACCAGCAAAAAACATACTGCCTTCTAATTCACCTGATGGAAAGATCACCAACTTTTAAGTTGACAAAAACTTATCCAAACAAAAAACAAGTCCTCTGCTGCAAAACCAAAGGAGCCCACGGTCCGTACTTAAAATGTATCCACTGTCCTTCCCTTATCTTTAAACTGTGTTTGCAGTCTTACCAAACGAAGTCATACAAACGTACATATCTTTCAACACGATGAACTAAAACATTGGTATGGTGTGCTTGTTTCTTTGTCAAATGTACCACAAATGTTCATGGTAAGTGAAGGGTTTATTTCCACTACTTTGCAAGGGCCACTGCTCATACCATGGCAATTGGCGAACTTTAGAAGTAGTTGAATGTTTTGAGCTAGTGTGATTGGTGCTACTAGCATAGGCATTTTGTTTGTCTGACAATGAGGAATTTGCACATAGCAATGGAGGCCGAATGAATTTGGACAGGCCCAAGCGTACATTGAAGTTCTTATCGGAATCCTTTCTGCCCATCTTGAGCAATCTTGCATTACTCAAATAAATATAATTCAACTTCCAGCAAAAACTTGTGTATACCAAGGACCAAGAAAAGAACAATAAAATGGTCAAACTGCTAACAGATATTTACATGAACATGCATCTCAAGTGAGGATAGTATTACACCATCCCCCATATAACCATAACTATTTCAATGCAACTCCCCTGCTAAAACAGTTCTGTTCTTCCAAGAGACTCCTATTTTGGAAAAAACAAAAGAACTATTTGAAGACAACGACCCATCCTCGGATGCTCACAACATTGGTCATTTACTAAGAATTAAGGGTTATTTTGCATAAACTTGGCTGCAAAACATCATAGTAAGATTCCTCAAGTCACATAGATTCTGTCAATCTACTCCTGCCACAATAGCCTACGTTTAGAGGAAACCACGATCAGTATAGAGGGAACTCTTAGCTACAATGCGGGATATGAAAAATGGTATCATATAAAAAATGCAAGATTTCAAAAACTAGAGACCACCTGGGCACTATTTCCTCCACATATTGAGGATTCCATCTGCAAGAGACTTCAGATTTTTCCACATGGATGATTTGCTTTCAGTTTGTGTGTCAGCCTTGTGCTCACTGGACAATTCCCTAAATGAAGCAAGTTCATGTCAGAAAAGGTCTAAACATAGATCTGCCAAATGCAAGCATAAGTATGAGCTGATTTTGATGCCCTAAGGCAAGAATAACCAATTCCGAGTTCAGCTGCACCAAACAACAACATACCCAGTGTATCCCCCAAGTGGGGGCCCAAACAGTTGATCAATTTTAGCCCAAATTTTGATGCTCTAAATAATCAAATTTTTTTTTTTTCATTATTAGCTTGACTGGTTCTGCATCTTGCAAACTAATTGTAATACTGTAATTCGTTAAAATGATGCTACCTCTGGTTCATATTATTAACTCTGTATCGCTCTAAATAATGGATTCTTAATTAAGTGAGATGTTTAAGAGAAACATAAAGTGTAGTTTAGACAAATACTCTATCTGTTCAAAAATCTTTTAAAAGTGGATAATACGAACCAGAGATAGTACTTCAAAAAGGAAATACAGCAAGTCCAGTTTGGTGCAAGTATAACTCGAATTACAAGTAGTATTCTTATGATAACTATTATCATTGTTAAATTAAAAGGTTTTTTCCAACTTGAGGGTCGGTGACCAAGTTATTATTATCATTGTTAATATAACCAAGTTACCTTGTAGGCTTTTCCAATTCAGGTGAATGTTTTTGCTCATCCATCGGCTTCAGGCCATCAAATTTGAAATTCTCCATAGGGGAGACTTTCTGTTTTATGTTATTTTCAGGTACCTCCGAATGCGAAGAAGTTTTTCGCTCAGGTTCAAGAACTGGGGCAGCCACATCTACATTATCCTGCATTGGAAACTTAAATTATTTTACCACGTGCAACATAGAAGAGGAAACTAGTGGGAACGTAAATGTCCATATTCATGAACTTAGAAAGAAAATAGATAGTAAAATAGCTTCTCTAGTCTTTTCTCTCTTCTAAAACCTGATTCTATGGAGCCCTCAGAAGAGGATCCAAAAGCCTATCCAAAATTCAGAAGGGTGGCGGATAATGATTAAAGTCATTTAGAGTAATACAATTACTATAATTCAAAGTCAAGAACTGTCACCAGGGACAAAATTGTGATCGAACTTCAATCTCAGATGAACTCAAAGAGCATTGAGTCATTTTCTAGTCTTCCTCTAATCTCATTCACAGAATTGTGGCTGATAACCTTAATGAATTTTTTTCTGATCAGTCATAACCTTGATGAAATCTATTTGATTAAAAGCCAGAATCTCACAGGCAACAGGTCTATTGCATACTTACACTTCCAGAAATCCTTGACTTCTCCCGCAAGAAAGTCTGGTCTGCTGCAATTGGAGTTGGTAGCTTTGCCTCTGCTTCACGGATGCTATTAGTATCCCCACCTATGGTCAATGATTGAGCTTCTTGATATGCGCCTGAATCAACTATTCGTTGATTACTCAGGATTTCTTCGACTTCAGGTGAGGGCTTCCTATTCTGAGTCAATTCTTTTTCCAATAAAACCTTATTCATTAACTGAACATCTTTGCATTCTCCTTGTTCTATAACAGTTGCTCTTCTTAAAGTCTCTTCAACCTTAACCGATAAATTATCCTTCCTAGTAGCAGCTACTCCTGCGGAAGCTTCTTTAACCACAGTGTCTTTATGTTCTACTCGCATTTTAGAATTGTATTGTAGTTCTTGGACAATCTTCTTGATAGTGTAATACGAGCCACTAACTTCTTTCATTGCCACCTTAGTAGGTGGAAATTTTCCATCATTCATGGCTCTATATCTGCAAAATCAAGAACTGATTAGAACCTTCAGCTTCAGAACTCCACCATAAATCCTGAAAATCAAATCAAGGGCCAGTTTCAATGATATACACATTAGCTAACAGTTCATTCTTTGCATTAGATAGGAGCCTTCTAGTGTTAGTAATGCTATGTAAACAGGTTTAAAAGAATATATATAGAACTAACTAGTAGATTACTTGACATAACAATTCCAATGGAAAGAATGGTCATGAGTCTCATGACTACATGAAATTTCATTCCACTCGAGTTCAAAAAAGATAAAAAATCTCCACACATCAGCTTCCGGATTCACATCTTTACATGACAATAAATAAGCTCCAACTCAGTTTAGACACAGCTGGTTCAATGACTTTCAATACAAGCTAATAATGATTTAGTATCAGTAAGCAGTAGATACACTAGCTGTCACAATTAGCTCAAGTTTCAAGAGAAAAAGAGAGGGTCATACTTCGGTTAGGCAACCCCAAAACCATTAAAGGACAGCGGTAAGAACCATAGTATCCTCTGAAGAAGTAAAAGAGAAGCAATAATTTAAAGGAGCCAACTGGTAAATGGATAATGTAGCATCCTATCAAGTCTCGCAAACATCTAATAGGGTGTGTGTTCGCCTAGTTAAGGAGTTAAGGACATTTGACAATAAGGCACTCTCAGTGTATCTAATTGCAATAACTTGAATATGCTTTTGCCTTAATTTTATTAGTACGTAGTTCACGTGAAAAGTTGGTGGTAGTATTATAGGACAGGTTAGCCCCAAGAACATGAAGGATCTTGGCCATGAGTAGCTAGACTCTGATCAATGAAAAGACAGTGAGAAGGGATCTCATTACTGTAGGCATAACATAGACCAGCCAAATTAAGAAATGGGAATTGAAAGAAGCCAAGGAAATTCTTTTTCTTTTATGAAGTGCTCAAGGGGAAGAGATACAAATGAGAACAATGATTACAAGAAAACGTGTGTCGATTATCTCAGAGCCATGTTTGAACTAAAATAAAATAATCTCCACCATATTCAAGAACCCTAACTGAACTCGCATTTTTCCTCTAAAGTTAGTCAAACAAATGCATCAATCACCAAATTGAATAAAACGGAAGAGAATTACTTTGTGAAAAGATGAAGTTGAAGAGCATGTCTTGATTTCCATTAATAATGAGTAAAAATTACAACAAAAAAATCCAACATCCACCCTTCTATTGCCTCCCAAAATTTGCATGTATGACACTTTGTTAAATCCTCCTTCACTTCATAACTAACTTGTAAATGAAATTCAAAGCATTTTTTATGCCTATTTGCCTAGGCGTATCCCTTTGCATCAGTCCTTTCTCAATTCGTCAAGTATAAGGGTTGCTTTTGAAAATAGAACCCTCCAGCTAAATTCCTGTCATATGGGTAAAGCCCACTGAGCACCAAACTTGATAGCATATCAAACACTTGATGATAACATGAACTGGTCGGGCAACTAGAAGGTCCGGCGTCTACTTTGTAGTGCATAAATGCTATTTGGTATCAGATGGTAAAGCTGCACCACTCCACTCTACTCTTCATGCTGAACAAAAACATCAATATGCCTCAATCACAAACTAATTGTGAATGTAATATGAATTCCCAATATTCATGTCATTCCATTTGGACTTCTTTCCAAAACTCAATAAGTTTATCTTTTAACAAAAATAGGGAGTTCTTTAATACTAGATTCTCTAAATTTTTTCCCAACATATAAATCTTGAAACGAACTAAATAGAACTCCTAGTAAACACCATCCAAAGTCCAAACTAACTGGTGGAAGGGGTGAATGCTTAATAGAATCCACAAGTTCGGCTGAACCCAATAACTTTGGAAGACTCTATATGTGTACAAAGAAAACTACTAAATTCTACAACAACAACATACCCGGTGAGATCCCACAAGTGGGGCAGGGAGGGTGAGGTGTACTGTGAGTATGTTTTCGATAGACCCTCAGCAAATCTACGTAAATATTTACAAATATAACATTTTGTACCAAACAACTCAAATGGTCAGTAGGCTCATCGAACCCGTTTCAAATCCTGGACCCGCCTATGACCAGTATAAAATCTAAAGATCTTAAGCTTCCATTGTTTTCTTTCGCTACTTATAAAATCAATTAAGCACAAAAAAGAACCTAAAAGAAAGGGAAAACGATAAATTACTTGTTAACATAAGCTTCGACCATAGCTTTCCTTTCTTCTTTCGATACCCTTTTCCGTTTCTGTTTAAGTGCTGCTGCTGAATCAGACGGTACGGCAGCAGCAACCGACCTTCCACGCCACTGTATATTCGACTCACGTACTGAATTTGAAGCATCACCAACAACTGTTGAAGTAAGAATTCGTTATTTCCAATGATTAACATTTGTTCAAAATGTTACGAATCTAGGAGAATAGTTTACATGCAGATTAACAAAAATTATTTGTAATAAAAATTAAAAATAGGGAGATTAAAAATACCTCGTTTGGAGAGATTTATAGAAAGTCGCCGAACAATCTGCATCTCAAATACTAGGGAAAAACCCACTATTATTTTCACATATGTACTGATATTTTTGAAAATGAAGGAGTAGGCGAATGAGGGTTTAAGAATCCGAAATTGACTTCTTTCACTTTGGGGACTGAGGTTTAAGACAGCTTTCAGTGAATCAAAGGGTTCTCTTGTGTTGGTTTTTTATTTTTCTCTCCCCCTCTTTTTGCTTTAATTAATTTCTAGTAACATAACTTCCCAAATTGAGTGGTGTTATTTTCCTTTTGTTTGTTTTTACGACATACTGAAATACTAGTCAAAACTAACTGCATTTCAATATAACGGTTTAATTTTCTCTATGATCAATTTTTTATGTTATATTTTGCCTCTCTATAATAACATAGTACATATGACAACTCTATAATACCATTGTACCTATAACAGCAATGTCGTTCATTATAGTGGTACACTATTTGTAAAATTACTTATCTATATATTTTGTAAAAAATATATTATGTACCATAGATAAATATTACGTTTTTACATTCACACCATAAATTTTTTTATGGAAAAACTTGTATGAATGGTAGGTTAAAACGTAAGCTGAACATTCCATGCCACAACAAGCTCAACTTACGACAAGCAATCAACACTATTATAGAAGCATGAAATGATTTCAACACCTCTACCATTCTCCGTTATTGAAAAAAATATTGTCATTCTACTTGCAAATGACAACCCCAATGTTAATAACGAAAATTTAGAACTTATTGAGGATGTTGGTAGTGTGTCATCGCTTATAGCCCAAATCACATCTCATAACACCAATCAATTAAGCCATGGATACTACCACTTATATGGAGTTTGCACTTTCAATCCTTGAAACTTACGTTGATGATCTTGAAAAGATTATTGCACAAGTTAATGGAGTGGAAGAACAAGACAGCGGAGGCAGAAAGTGACAATGAAAGTGCTGATAAAGAGCCACAACCTACTACTACTTGGGTTGAGATAGAAGAGTCAACTGTTAAGCTATTAGATAGCCCTCATGAGAAAGCTACTGAATACTTTTACTGAGAGTTTGGATAAAAATTATCGAAAATTCAAGCATTGTATTGTCACCAAGAGACTGAAATTTATGAAACAACCTATAATGGTAGAGTTCTTACGTCAAACGTGATTCTTTTAATTTTCAATTAATTAAAAGAAAATATTAAAGAATCTTAATTTACATGGTGTTATATGATTTTTTTTTTTTTGATAAATCATATTATATAGCCCAAATATTCTTTTCAAATGCATATATTCTTTAAATTTTAACTTTTTGTCGATACGTAACAACTAGTTATGGATTTATTAATAATGTATTAGTTTTTTAATATTTAATTAACAAAATATGAAATTCTATTGAGATTTTAAATTTGACATGTATTTTGTTTTGTTTATAACATAAACATACAGAAAAATATTTTTTTCGTACCTTTTGGATATAACGGTAAAATGAGATCTAAACGTTAAATTATAATATACACATATAACAACACCTCACTATAACAGGCATGAAAATTCTAGACAAGTGCTGTCATTATAACGAGGTTTGACTGTATAGTCTATTATTTCTTGATCAGTTTAAGGTTAACGATTAAAATGAATCACTTATTATTTAATTATTATTTAGAGATAAAAAAATGTGTGTATGAATTAACGACACATACTTTTGCTAGTGTAGATTTTTGCCATCACATACTTTTGTTTTTGTTAAGTTTGAGATATATCTGAATATAAAATATTACATATAGATCTAACAATTGAATAATTAAGAGTTTTTTCTTTTCAACTCTAAACATAGATATTTCATCTTTATTTAAAAAAATAAAAAATATAGAATTGAAATCAATTATTTTAGTAAATATCATATCAACAAAATATTAAAGAATCTTAATTTACATGGTGTTATATGATTTTTTTTTTTTTTTTGATAAATCATATTATATCTAGCTGGAATCAGTGATGGCCCGCGACGGTAATTGTGAGGGAATGGTTGTATGATGAGATAAGTGTGATGGTAGGCGGTAGCTAAAGGTGTTAGATTTGCGATGGAAGTGTTGTTTCTACGATAAAAAGTGATTGTAACTGTCGGCGGCGTGACCCATGGTGAAGATTATTTTAGTAACGATAATAGTGCGGTGAATTTTGATTGTACAGACACTTGGTGGTGGTGACTAGTGGTGGAGGCTGGAAATAGTAGGTACTGTAGTTATAATGGTTGGTGCATAGGTGAATAATAGTAGTAGTTGATAGTTGTGGATGAATTATTCAAGGGGAGGTTCCATGATGTATGTTATTCACAGAAGATATTATTTTAATTGACGAGACATGAGGCAGAGTTGATACCAAACTGGAGGTTTGGCGACCGACTCTTGAGTCTAAAAGCTTTAGACTGGGTAGGACGAAAACATAGTATATAGAATGTAAGTTCAGTTATGCATATAATGAGTCTAAGGTGGAAATGACGCTCGATACTCATGTCATCCCCAAGAAGGGAAGCTTCAAGTATCATGGCTCAATAATCTAAGGTAATGGAGAAACTGACGAAGATGCCACACATCGTATAGGGGCAGGGTAGATGAAGTGGAAGCTCGCTTTCGGGGTCCTTTGTGATAACAAAGTTCCACGTAGACTTAAAGGACAATTCTATAGAGTGGTCGTTATGCCAACGTTGTTGTACGGGGTGGAGTTTTGGCCCGTCATGAACATGCATATTCAAAAGATGAGTGTAGCAAAGATAGGGATGCTGAGATGGATGTGTAGACATACTAGGATGGATAAGGTTAAAAATGAGGTCATTCGTGATAAGGTAGGCGTGGCATCAGTAGTGGACAAGATGCGCAAAGCGAGGTTGCGATGGTTCAGACATGTGAAGAGATGAGCATAGATGCCCCAGTGAAGAGGTGCGAGAGGTTGACAATGCTAAGTCTATGGAGAGGCAGAGGTAGACCGAAGAATAATTGGGATGAGGTAATTAGATAGGATATGGCTCGCCTCCAGATCACCGAGGACATGACCTTAGATAGGAGACCATGGAGGTAGAGGATTAGGGTAGAAGGTTAGATTGTAGTCGCTAAGCTATAGGCTATATCGACATTAGTATGATTCATATATATTTACTATTTCTATCCTATTCTTTATTTATATTGTGTGTTTATTTTTGTTCACCTAGGTTATATTTAGTTTTGGGTTAATCACAAATATATACAATCCTAACACCAAAATTACAAAAAATAACAACATTATTCCAATTTACAAAAAATACCAATATTTCTTTACACATTATATACAAAACCAACAAAATTAACAAATTAGGGTTCCTCCTTCTTCCTACTACCCCCCCCCCCACTGCCACCACCCTAGGCGGCGGCGCCGCCTAGTCACCGCCGGCCGCCGCCGCCTGCCACCCACCCGATTTTTTTTTTTTTTTTTTGTATCTAAAATATGAAATACACATATAAACATTGATTTCTCATTGAAAATACACTTGCACCATACATATAAACAAAAAATACATGTAAATACACAAAAAAAATATGTTTTACATACACTAGACACACACATACATACAAGGATCTACGGATCTACAAATTAAACATACAAATTTATGTATGTCACACATACACTTGACATACACACTTACACATACAAAACATACAATAGATGCTCAGATATACATGTTCATACAGTAACATACACGTTCATACACTTGTGTGCTGAAAAATATTACATGTATATACACGAACATACAGATACATACACCTGCATCTGAAATCTGAATATGTATATTCAAGATCAAAAAAAAAAAAAAAAAAAAAAAGAAGGAGGAGAAGCAGATCTGAATAATATATACAAAATACATATATATACATAAAATACACACATATACACATACAAAATGAAACAAAAAAAAAAAGGAAAAAGAGGAGAAGATTGAGAAACAACAGTGCTCAGTCTCGCCGGAGGAATAGTAGCAGCGACGACGAGCAAGGGAGGGCGGGGAACGACGGGACGTGGGTGGGTGAGAGGGTGGGTGGGTGGAGGAGAGGAGAGAAAGAGAGAGGGAGAAGTTAGGGCTTTGGATTAGAGAGAGAAAGGAAAATGATAAAATGGTATGTTTTGTAAAATTCATACAAATATCGTTATGTTGTGTAATTTTTTAATAATGTCGGTATTTTTTGTAATTTCACTGTTTAATGCGTCAATTAGCGTAAAAATATCTTTAGTTTTTGTGTCGATATATGCTATTATGTTTCATCTTGCTGTCTCTTATTACATATGTTTACAAATTATTTCTCTCTAGCAGAGGGTTTTGTGGAAACAGTCTCTCCACCTTGGCGGAGGTAATGTCTGCGTATATCTCACTGTCCCCAGACTTTACGTATGGGATTACACTGAATTTATTGTTGTTGTTGATAGTTGTGGAGAGGTAGCAAAATGATAAGACCTATTAACAGTTGATAAGTAATTGTGGAAAAAAAAAACAAATGTACTTAAAAACGTTAATAATGATTCAAATTCGAATCTCCATTACATGCAAATAAATAAGTTCTAAGTGAGAGTTTGTATGTACATGTTTGTTTTAAGGGAGTGGAGTTAGCGGTAGGTATAATCACTAAATTTTATGATATATAGCATTAAAGTCACAAAATTATTTTTTTGTAACAAGAAAGTCACTAAATTTTACCATCTATAACGATAAAGTTACAAAACTATTTTTTTTAACAAGAAAGTCACTTAACTATGGATTAGCCGCACCGAAAGGACAATTAAGTCATCAAAAAATCAAAGCTAGTTGAAAAATGACATCTCATCATCATATCATTATTTTACCGCCATGTACCTGCCACGTAATTTTTAAAAATCCACATTATTGGCACATACTTTTAAATCACAAAAAAATTGAACAGATAAGTGAATTGAAAAAAAAAATTATACATACTTTGAATATAAACTTTTATGTGGATGATAGATATTTTTTTAATGATATTTAAACATAAACATTGACCGAATGTGGATTTTAAGAAAATATGGATTAAGAAAACTTCAATTTTTTATGATTTAAAAATATATAATGATAATGTAGATTTTTTTTTTTAAAAAAATGTCATGTACATGGTGGTAAAATAATGATATGACGATGATATGTCAATTTTCAGAACTAGAGCTTTGATTTTCGGATAATTAGTTATATGTTTTTGTGCAACTAACGCGTAGTTTAGTGACTTTCTTATTACAAAAAATAGTTTTGGGATTTTAGCGATACATAAAATAAATTTTAGCGACTTATCTGTTACAAAAAATAGTTTTATGACTTTAGTATTACGGATAGTAAGTTTAGTGACCAGTCATGAAATTAACCGTCAAAAAAGGAAAGACGACCACTAGAGTGAATAAGCTGGTTTTGTGTTTTTTTGCTTTCAGAACTGGATGCTGCTTTCGTTAGTAAAGCAAATATTCATCATTTTACCCCATATAGGGAAATCAACAAAATCGATATTATTATTGAGTAAATGGTACTGATGAATAATTACGATATTTTATAAAAATATGGTGATGATCAGAAATTATATTAAAGAACGAGAAGCTAATTTCTTAACTTATTTAACTTAGAACACCATGACAGTTCGCTGCAACTGTCACAAGACTCACAACTTAAAACACCCTGCTATTAGTTCTAATCCTATGACTTTGAATGCTGTTCGTTTGAGTTTGCTGTAATATAACCATAAAATTCTGAAGATCAAATCCAAAGTGTTCTTTCTTTCTTTCTTTACTGCCAACATTACTACTTTCTGCATAGGGAAAATTTGTCTAATATTGGTTCAAACTAAATTCTTAGTCGACAACCACAATAGGAAAAAAATATATTAGGATCATTGTATCATTTGACTAACTCCCTAAATAATGCAAATGAAAGTTGAATCATAATTAATTTTATCCCGGTTACATTAACCTTTTGGTTGTATAAACTGATGTAATTCTTCATAATTTACATAATCAGATTACTTATATAACAACTAAACTTGATGTGTAAAAGCTTTGTACACAAATATTAACACTGCTTGTTTGAATTTCGCACCCGAATGAGTGAGACACAAGAAACTCATGAATTAGAGAAGCAAAAAAGTCAAAAAAGAGGAAAAAATAGGAGGGAAAAGTTTTCAACAATGTTTTGTTGCAACTGCTGCCAACTCTAATCATTCTCATTGAAATCAACATCATCCCCAATGTATTATAACCATATAACCACAATATTAGTATTAATATAATATAGCCTAGATATACTCATCCAACACTACACTATCAAGAAAAAATTTCATCCTATAATTGTAGTATATGATCTCGACTTTCTATATATCTGTCAGCAACCCCACCCCCAATATAATTATCATGCATAGTTCAACTCCTCTCCCCAAACATCCTGCTACTCCTACCAACCAAAAAACAGCAAATTAATATAAGTAAATAACATTGACAAACATCGTGTTTGTACATGTCTTGCTGTTTAATATACTTATATTCTTTCTTGTGTCCGCTTTCACGTCTTCATTTGGGAATCTTTAGCAGCCTTGACTTGCCTTGTCTACTATGTCAAAGCTGTCTAAAATGGAGATCACTAAAACACCAATCATCTGCATAGTTTCTTGTAACTTTGAACCATTATATTTGACACCATTTAAAAAGTTTTTTCTAAGTACCTGATATCCTGAACTTACTGACTCGACTAATTTGGATTGTCACTGTTAATATTATACCCATGTTTTCTATCTTTTCTGGTTGTTTTTCAATTTCACTTCACCTACTATTGGTAAATTCTCAAGCTATTCCTTATCTATCTTCCTCAAAGTCAAGGGTGCCACGACCAGAATGAGAGAGTTGGCTCCTTTAGCGCATTGGATCCTATTTTTCGCGCTGCTTCTGGTGGTGGTGGAATCAGCTGAGATCAATGAATTTTATCCAAATGAAAGAGATGCATTGTTGCAGCTTAGAGATAGTGTAAAATCAAGTGTTTTTGATTTGCATTCACATTGGACAGGGCCTCCTTGTTTCAAGAACCAGAGTAGATGGGCTGGAATTGCTTGTTCTGATGGTCATGTTACTCATCTGGTTTTAGAAGGAATTCAACTAAATGGTTCCCTTCCACCAACATTCTTGGAACAAATAGCCTATTTGACAAAAATCAGCTTTAGAAACAATTCTTTGTATGGTCCTCTCCCTAATCTCACAGGTCTAATTCACCTGGAGTTTGTGTTTCTTTCAGAAAATCGATTTTTTGGTTCGATTCCATATGGTTACATTGAGCTACAAAATTTGACAAAACTAGAGCTTCAGGAGAATGATCTTGAAGGGTCAATTCCACCATTTGATCAGCCAACTTTGATTGCTTTCAATGTATCTTCTAATAATCTTGAAGGACCTATACCTGAAACTCTTGTCCTGCAAAGATTTGATAAGAGTTCTTATGGAAATAACACGAATTTGTGTGGTGGGGTTCTTGGAATACCTTGTCCAATATCACCTAATGCACCAATTCCTTATATATCTCCACCCCCACCTGGTGAAAAGAAAAGGAATGGCCTTAAAATATGGAGTATTGCTTTGATAGCAGCAGCACCAGCACTTGTAGTTCTTTCTATTGTGTTCATTTTGCTTGGTTACTATAGAAGATCTAAAAGAAAAGGAACACAAGAAGAACCCAAGGAAGGTAAATCTTTAGAGTCCGATTTTCTGTTATTCAAATTATAGTCTAGAAGCGGAGCTGCAGTCAGCGAAGAGTGGTCAGTTGAACAAACTTGGCCAGAAAATTATACTGCATATATAGGTCAAATATTTCTATGCATATATATGAACACCTCGACTTCGGTGCTAATTGGGATATTAATGCTAAAGGAATAGGAGGATACATGTGAAGATGGAGTAGTTTATATTGTTTCTCCTTTGCAAGTAGAGTATTATTCATCTGTTTTTAACAATTCTCCTTTCAATTTTGCCAGGAGATGTTTCAACTGAGCATGAAAAAAAAAGAAGTTTTTGGTCAGAGAGTACAGAAGATCCAGAAAAAACAGCGGAATTGGAATTCTTTGACAAGGATATATCAGTTTTTGACTTGGATGATTTGCTAAGGGCATCAGCTGAAGTGTTAGGAAAAGGAAAGTTAAGTACAACATATAAAGCAATCTTGGAATCTGGTGTTATTGTTGCTGTTAAGAGACTCAAAGAAATGAATTCTTTGAGCAAGAAGGAATTTTTCCAGCAGATGCAGTTGCTTGGAAAGTTGAGACATGAAAACTTAGTGGAGATGATTTCCTTCTATTTTTCCAAGGAGGAGAAGCTCATTGTTTATGAATATGTTCCCCATGGAGACTTGTTCGAGCTTTTACATGGTTGGTTCATTAACTTTCTTTTTCTTTCTTTCTTGACAAAAAGTCTACCCCTCCCTCTACTACAAGAAATACCTTAAATTTTCTCTTTGTTCGTGATCATTCATACTCCTATGGTTAGCAAATCGTCTCATATTTATCGTTATAGTCACTCATACTTTTGTCGTGAACAAATCATCTTGTATTCCATTCATACTCTTGGCGTTAGCAAATCATCGCTAGCCTTAACAGACCTCCAACATGAACTAGCCGGGTTCATGTCAGTTTCTATAAAAACATCCAAATTTACTCCTCCAATTTGAATATGGTTTAAAGTTATCGCCTGTTATATTTCAAGTTAGATCTAGTGAAAATATGGGACGATTTGCTAACTGTGATGATATGAATGATCCCAAGTTATGACAACTGAATAAAATTAAGATATTTCGTCTAGAGCCTTATCCCCTTAAAAATTCAACAGTTGATATTTTGATATTCAACCTTGTATAATGTTATGATTCTTGGTTTTAGAAAACAGAGGAATTGGGAGACAACCACTAAATTGGACTGCAAGAATATCCATCATAAAAGATGTTGCAAAGGCTTTGAATTTCTTGCACCACTCCATACAATCACATAAGGTGCCTCATGGAAACGTCAGATCAAGAAATGTCCTGATCCAACATGACCCCCAGACCAAGAGCTACCATTCCAAGCTGGCAGATTATGGATTCTATCCTTTGCTACCATCTAAAGAATCTTCAAGAAAATTAGCAGTGGGGAAATCACCAGAGTTTAGTCAAGGTAAAAAGATAACAAGCAAAGCTGATATCTACTGCTTTGGTATTCTTTTACTAGAAGTGATCACTGGAAAGGTACCAGGTGAATTCTTTTCACCAGAAAATGGTGCTAACATTGTTGATGATGATCTCTCGGAATGGGTAAGGACAGTGGTAAATAATGATTGGTCAACTGACATTTTGGATATGGAGATACTTGCACAAAAAGAAGGGTATAATGAAATGTTGAAGCTTACTCAATTGGCCCTGCAGTGTGTCGATGAAGTGCCAGAGAAAAGGCCCAAAATGAGTGAGGTGGTTAGTAGAATAGAAGAGATTGAGCTTGAACAACAAAGGTCGGTCACTGATGTGGAAGATGATTCAGTTTCTTAGCAGAATTTTTTCCTCCAATGCTGTAATCAATAGAATGATGATCCGTCACGGTTTGAGCCGCGAAACAGCCAGCCATGTCAGGTGGCTGCGTACATCACACGCAAATGCGGCCTTGCCCAAATCATGCGTGAACAGCAGAATGCTTTATACACCGAACTGCCCTTTACTATGATCAAGGAAGTTAGACATTTAGGAGGCTATAGCTCAAAAGCAGAGGCAACTTAGGTTTATGATATCATCCTCATTCTACACGTTAATTCTTTGTACATCATGGTATTTTTACTTGATGAACACGCCCAATTAATGTACTAGTACAGTTTTTTATTTTTCATCAGTTTCTCGCAATGATAATAATTTGTATAAATTTCAAGAAAACATTCACCAACTGCAAGCTTATTCACATAGTTGGAACGACGATCAACATAAAATTAATCAATTTCCATGAATCCTTGTGATACCAAGTATGCCATGAATTCTCAAGCTACAAATATGTTAGGGCATGCTCACCTATAGCAAGTTTTACATTAGCACTCGAGTGTAATAATAATGAGCAAAAGTTTCCATCCCATAGCGTATAAGATCGAATTAAGATTAGTTTAAATAGAGCGATATGCACTATAACAATTAAATAACTGACCCAACTTGCTTGTAATTGAGATGAAGTTAGTGTTATTCCAAAAAAACAACAGTAAAAAATTCTGATTCTCAGATTACATAGGAGTAATATAATCTTCAGAATATAAAAAATGAGATTCAAGTAATGAAGTTGGAGTATTCCTCTTTTTGTACATAATGCATGTGCAGTAGATGGGAAACTTCTAATGTGGGTCCAGTTGATTTTGGCTGCAAGCAAATGGATGACGATAAAGTTTAAACAAAGCCCAAAGTTTTCTTGATTTGGTGCAGTTTGTGGATGAAGACGAGATTGAGCTTAGCTGATAGGAAATAAACAACAAATAGAAGCAACTGGAACATGGTTTTGCATTTAATTCAAGCAGTAGTAGTGTGGATGGACTTTGAATATAGTCTTTGATTTAAGCTTAGGTGGAAGAGAAGTACGAAGAAATCGGTGTTAATTGGATTGAAACAGACACCTATGTAGTACGTGTCAAAATTCATGCAAACTCTTACACAAGTGTCCACTTCATTCCAAATTCTATTTTTGTCTAAACTTAACTCAAACTCACCATGCATCTACTACTTCTATAACACCACCTTGTTCTTGGTTTTAGCCTCATCTTTTCTTTGAGCTTTCTTCATCTTTATCTTCTTGATTTCTTGTGTGACTTCATTCAGCTTGATCAATAAAATTTTCAGCTTTGATCAGTGGTACTAAAAGCTGCTAATTAATTGGTTCAAAGAAAAAATAAGTTAGAAGGAACGTAACAGAGAATAATCAATGGCGATGCCAACTGCACGGAGATATGCCTTTGGGAGGGCAGATGAAGCCACCCACCCTGATTCCATGAGAGCTACTTTATCAGAGCTCCTCTCCACCTTTATCTTTGTCTTTGCTAGCGAGGGCTCTGTTCTTGCTCTTGGTACGTTACATTTTAGTAGAAGCACAAATTTTAGCAAACAAAAAATAGTAGATTTTTCACACATACTAAAAGCATTCTTGCAACTTGTGATCTGAACTATGTCATGTGATTGTAAAATGAGTAAGTAATAGAGTTTTTCACCATGTGTCGTCCTTTTTTAAGAAGATAAAAAAAGAAAAGAGTAGTTCTGTCACTGTCATAATAGCAGCCACACTTGTCACCATGCATATGCATGCATATGCAAAAGTTAGGTTGTTTCACTAAGAACATTTAATTTGTTGTGCAGATAAGATGTACCCGGAAACGGCGTTAGGAGCATCAAGACTGACAGTAATATCGCTGGCGCACGCGTTATCGTTCTTTGCAGCCGTAGCCTCAAGCCTGAACGTTTCTGGAGGACATGTCAACCCAGCTATTACCTTGGGTGCCCTTGTTGGTGGCAGGATTTCTGTCGTTCGTGCTGTTTACTATTGGATAGCTCAGCTTTTTGGTGCTGTTGTAGCCTCCCTCTTGTTGAGGCTTGCTACTGATGGTTTGGTAATAAAAAAATCTATCTTAGAATCAATATAAACACGTTCTTTCAGTTCCTTATTTCGCTATTCGCTTATGTTTGTTTATATAACATTCTTACTTCTGCTTGGGATTGAGACATTATTTGTTGTTGTTGCAGCGGCCACTTGGATTTTCGGTTGCAGCTGGAGTTGGCAACTTGAATGCACTTGTGATGGAGATAGTGATGACATTTGGACTAATGTACACTGTATATGCAACCTCAATTGATCCAAGGAGGGGAAGCTTGCACACCATTGCCCCTCTTGCCATTGCTTTCATTGTGGGAGCAAACATCTTAGTGGGAGGGCCTTTTGAAGGAGGATCCATGAACCCTGCAAGAGCATTTGGCCCTGCTGTAGTAGGCTGGAGGTGGAGGAACCACTGGATCTACTGGTTGGGCCCTTTCGTGGGTGCAGCCTTGGCTGGACTTATCTATGAGTATGGGATCATACAGGCTGAGACTGTTCCACTCCACCCTACTCATCAGCCCTTGGCACCAGAAGATTACTAAAAGCACTTGGATAATAGTCTTGCATTTGTGAATAAGAAAGGATTGTGCTCGGACTCTGGAAGCTTTTTTGTGAAGTTTGTACTCAAGTCTTATGTGTTGCCTTTTCTAATTCCCTTTGCTAAATGTTTCTCTGCGTCGGATACTTCTTAAAGTTGTTTTATTTTGTAAGCTCCGAATAAAGAACGATTATCCCAGTAATAACATAATAAGGTAGACCCTTATTCTTGTGTCTTTCTTTTCTATTTAATTCCATGTTGTCCATAATTACGTTTCAGTTTTAATTTTGGCTTAGTTCATAATAGTCAGCATCCAGAGTTCTATGCCAGAACTACCTTGTTACTGAATAAACCTGCTCAAAAGTTGAAGACATTCCTAAGCGAAAAGATCCCATTCTTAGATGCTCCCTCCGTTATGTATCATATTTTGACTCGGCACAAAATTTAAGAAATAAAAGAAGAAAAATAAAAGAGAGATATTTGTGTGGTTGTGAATCATTTCAACAATAGCAAAACTGTAATTTTAAAGTTAAATTGTTACCAAATATAGAATGCTGCCATTCTTTTTGGAACAAACAAATAAGGAAATAATTTCACATAAATTGGAACGGAGGGAGTATAAATATACATTCTCGCTTGAATGTCTAAACTAAAAGACCTGGAAATGGTACGAGTAACATTTGACATTACAACAGATCCATCACAGGCTTCATAGAAGTACACCGGACATAAAGAAACTCTATCGTATGCCCAATTCATGATATATGCAAACAGCCAAATTCAAATTAGTACTAGCGAGTCCATTTCTAGTGAACCAAGTTCTGCTAGGTCGCATTCTCGCATTTATACATGTCGAGCAAATTCCATCAAGAAACTCATGGGTGTGGGTTTGTAGGTTGCCACAGTGATAGTGAAAGTAAAAGAAGACTGAAGCGTGGAACTATTCTGCTAAGTAAGAAATTACAAGGGCATGTCTCTTCAGCCTTCTCCACTTAAGTAGTCTGCAATGGAACGAATTACACGTCATGCATTGTGCTCGCCTCTAACCATTATACCTAAGTCTTGAATAGTGGCAGAACAGAGTGAATGCCCCGGCTAGGCAAGATGGAGACAAATTACAGAATAATAAAAATACAAGAAACGGGGATATGCCTCGTTACAAGATTCTTCCTTAAAGACTGCTAAAGTTTGCCATAGAATCTGGCAACCCATGGAGCAAGTTCAGTTACATCAGGGGTTCTGGGATTTGAGGCGTAATAATCAGACCAATAACATGGAGACATATTCTCTGTGAGTTTCTCATTAGAGTAAATGCAAAACGGTAGCCAGTCTTCTCCTCCATTCATTCTTCTTTTCCGTTCTCTTGGATAAGCTAATGGCGCTTGCACGTACCTGCATCAGCCAAAGGATCAAGGTTTCATCCCTCCAGAGCACGCTAACATGATATTGGATCTCAGCTCAAAAAAACACTTGAAATAAATTATCGGTTCAATTTTGATAAAAGTAACCATTCTCCGCGATACGTTTACCGAAAAGTTCCTTGCCTTCTGATAATTCACAAGTGAGCTTAACACTGAAATTCTTTTAGTAAGTAGGCTCAATGAAATTTATAAGGGAGATCTGAATTTGAAACATGAAGGCTGATCAAGTGTTTGCAATGAATTTCGCTGGGTGTATACCATTAGCTTTTCTCTCGACAATGGTGAAGTGCAAATAAAGTGAGTTTCACTGAAATAGATCATCCAACGCATGAGACGGAAAGCACATTTGCTGGAGTACAGGGCTTACATTTAAATGTCAATCCATATCCTTTTAGTAAATCAATCGTAAAATGCTGAGCAGAAAATTAGAGATTCAGCCTTCCTCTCTTGAAAGCTACTCCAAGACATAAAACACATCTTAGCTTATTTGATAATTAAGTCACACTTCCATATTCTCTCCATCATCATATTCTAAAACCAGGACCCAGAGGAAACTCTAGCGCTCATATACGCTAAATCTTGCTTTAATAGAAAATTCCTTGCAACTAATAGGCAATTGACGTCTACGAGCAGTCTTAATGAACCCAAGAACAGAACATACCTGATGCCATCAAGCAGGGCGTCCCAGCAGAAATGGGTGTGACCAAAAATATGACAAGCATTTGTGCTCCCTCTAGCTCCATGTATGTATCTTATTCGGGCCTCAAGAAAGTCAGAACCAATGATCTTTGGAAGGTTGGGATAGAAAAGCATTCTCTTCTCTGGACAAAGCTCTGATCTGCAAAAGGTTGACAATTATTAGTCCAATCAGAGTACAACGACGTAATTGTCGGCATTAGATGCTTAAAGGCAGCTATCTATTGGAAAAATATATTAAAAGGATGGAGAATGGAGAATATCCACAGTGGGACAACATCTAATTTCAGTTCAGTTCAAAGGATTGTTGTATTAACACAGATGTACTCCCCTTCGGAGAACTAATGACAATAGAAAAAACAACAAATGAAAGATAACCGAAGCATGAGAGGTATTGAAACAACAGAAAACCCGCCAACCAAAAAGAAAAAGGACAACTTTCTACATGGATTTCTTCTTATATCTTAGAGCTAGCTACTCAGCGTTAATTTCCACAATGGAGGACATATACCCCCACAAGAGGTTTTCTTCTTTGATATGTAAAGTTCTCTAGATTTATACAACATTCCATGTTTGAGGCCATTGAGGAGAAAGAACCACGTCCTGTAATAACAATCGTCAGAGCAAAGAAGGCAGCACGAGTACGATCTGCTCTAGCATTATTAATAAGTCTTAGCATTCATCTCAAGTTAAATCATGTTGAAGTATGAGACCATCTCATCTAAGAGCTTAAACTGTCATATAGAGCACATTTTTATTTACTTATATCCTCAGCACGCCCCTCAGGTGGGCCTGGTTCTTTTTCATGGGCCAAGCACGCGAAAACTCATTTTAATATACATGGCAGTGAGACTTTGAATCCAAGACCTCGGCCTGCTTTGATACAATATTGAAGTGTGTGACCATCTCGCTAAAAGCTTAAGCTGTTATAGAGAGCACATCTTTCTTAACTTATTTATCTCTTCAACTAATCAAAATGTCAATTAGCTTCATATTATGAATATCATTTAAACAGAATCCAGTTCACAAAATGTATGCTCGCTTACAGTGTTGTTTATGGGCAATAGGCGCAACCACAGTGAAATCACGTTTTTAGCTGATAAATAGCACTCCCTCCATGCTGAAAAGTTGACCCACTTCCTTCCTGGCCCGCTCTTTAAAACTTAACGCATTTACTCTACCCTTTTTTTCTTGAGTAAAATATGACCTATTTCTAGAATAAGAAGCTTCTTTCCATCCAACAATTCAACCCAATATAACTAAGTTATACTACCTCATTTATATTTCAAACCTAATGTGATATCTTTTCAACTAATTAATCCATTTCCTGTATTTCAAACTATTATATACACATTCTTTATCAAATTCAAGCTATTAATCTATTCAAATTTTTTTCTGTTCAATTCTGAACATATCAGATTCGGTCATCTTTAATGGAGGGAAGGGAGATGTTTCAAGAGTATACTGTATATACCAAGTAATTCTTCAAGAAGCCTCCACTGTAGTGCAAGACAGACGCACTTCAACCATGATCGACGAAATAATAGACTAGCGACTCAAAGAGATTTTGAGATAGTCCAAGCTACCAACGAACCTTGGTACAAAGTGCGAGAATGAAATTATTTGGTTGCAGCTTGCCCTAATTTCCTGAACTGTATCCTGATTCTTGTCATTCATGACATCAAAATGTGTAGCAAGGGAGTTATCTCCATTTATAAGCCCATCAGGCCACTTGCAAGCACGGAAGTCCTTACATGCCTGTGCAAAAGTTGACGACAGTGAATTCTAACTGTAGTATCATATGGTACTAGCGTAGCAGACAGAATCCATAAACTTCTATCGTGTAATAAGAAAAATATGTCTATTAACTGTGCAACAGAAAGGAAAATATTTTGAAAGAACAAAACTGTCCAAACATTCCAACCTCACAAGAAAACATAAAGAAATTTTACACATACTAAAATAAACAGGCTCAGAACGGTGAAAGTGCATTCAGAGCAACCACAAAGAGAAGAGTCACTGAGATAGTTAAATAAATCAAATGCAAAGGAAGATAAGCAAGCAGCTTGCAAATGTCATCCTTATCCCCATATACATCATAGAAAATACTTGAAGTCATCCCAAGGTAATAGGAACAATTTCCTTGAACAGATCAGGAATCCTATTCCTTTTAAGAAAAAATTATGAATAGCAATAGATTGCAATTCACTTGAGAACACTGCATGAGATAGCAGAGCTAATAGATTGACTTATTTCAGTGAGGAAGCCGAGTAAAACCTGTTCATTTCAGTTGTCAGTAAGCTAAAGATTGACACACTCTACTTGCTGATCTTTTATCTATTCGAAATAAGGGAAAGGAGGGAGCGGCAAAGAATATCATCAAACTAAAAGCTTGAAAATAATCCTTACAAGGAGAAAGAAAGTGAATCACCAGCTCCAAAGATGGAATGCGGATGCCAGTTATGTCCTTTTCCGTATCAAAGCTCTGGGTATAGCAGAAATGACATCAAGATTTGCAGGAAATGACCTAGCTGAAAGCAAATACTGTTGCTGTTTGTACCATTTACCTCGTGGTACCATGAGAATAGAGGAATAATCGCCAAACCATCTATAACACTAGGATTAGTCTCCACTCCAAGCCTCTGACATGCATCAAGCATTTTATCCAGCTTTTGAAGAGAATCAGTCTGAATAGAAAGGATGCATCATATTAATCACGTGATGTTGCTTTTAGTTTAACGATACTACCATAACAGCTGGAAAAACAACATTCTACTTCAGTAGTTCAATGCCAACAGAGAATGAAAAAAAGAGAGGAATAGAAGATTAAAATTTATTGTTAAGCATTACTTTATCAGCACCAATGAAGCTTTTGAGAGACAACTTAATATAAGACTGTCTAAAGGCAAAGTTGTAATTGAGAAAGGGAAAAATACAGCAATAAATGCTTCAAAAGGGTGAATGTGTGCTCAGTAAAAAAATCCCCTTTAGATACAGGATTCCATAATGTCACTAAACATTTCAACAAGATACCATAACACATGGATGTAAAATAGCAACAACTAGCGACATGATACAATTCTACACAGTACATTTGAACTAGATTCAGTGAATGACATCTTCGTGGCACAATATGAAGAAAAGGGCTACTTACATAATTCTCTTTCTCCCTACGGAGCCAAAGGTCATGGTTTCCAGGCACAAAGAAAACATGCTCAAAACTGTCCTTCAAGAGGGACATTGTTAACATAAACTTCTCATAAGTCTCCGCAACATCTCCTGCAACGAGCAGGATGTCCTTTTTCTTCCCCTTGCTCGGTAAACCCTTTACCCATTCCATGTTCTCTGAATACTCTGTATGCAAGTCTGAAACTACAAAAACTTCCAAACCAACTGTATCTTTCCTAGCAGAAGGGATAATCTTATGCCTTCTAATATCACCCTGCTTCATGAGATATCTCCCGCAATTCTGGACTCCCATATGCTTGGGAAGACATCTCGAATGCCCAGGCCGTAGAGAGAAAATCGAGCTGGACGAAATTAAGCATAAAACCATATTTTTTGCTTTCCTCTCCTTTCCTACTTTCTCTTACTCTGGATATCAGTCAAAGGAATTCATTCTGGAACATGTATAACAAGACCCTGTAAAGTTGATCACCTTTAAATATTATGCAAATGGAGTAACATATTCAGTTAATGAATTTAACCAGTGTCAGTAAGCATTGCTCTTCGTTCAAGCAGGGGAGATGCACAGTGTATTCTAAGAGCCAAAACCCAGTAGCTTTAGCTCAGACCCTGTATAGTTGTTAAGAAATCTACTAAATATGTACAACTATTAAATTTTGAATAAGTCAAATGGTCAACGATTCAGTTGCATCCCGAAATCATAAAATTCAAATCTTAAATCCACCTCAGTGTAGAAGGAACCCTTTCATCTACAAAAATGCTAAACAAAACCATAGGTAGATCCAAGATTTGAATTTTATGGGTTCGACATACAATGAACCCATTGCCAAAAGTTTATATTTATACATATGTAGGAGTAAATTAAATAACACATATACGGAGTTTGAACTGTACATAGTATTGTGTAATCTTTAAAAAACGATAATGGAGAAGAACAATAGCCAGTTCCTTTTTTTTTTAACGACAAGGGAAACCACAGCCGCTACCCTTAAGGTGCGCTCTGGGTAAACCCCGTACCTGATGCAATAGCCTGCAAACCACACAGGAGAGGTAACCTGCACTAAGCAAGCCTTGTGCGACAGGCTCAAATTGAGAAGGCTGTTAAAACTATGGTAAAAGACGATTAACTGAATAAGAATGTAATGTAATTGTTAGAACTAATTATAGTTGATAAGGTAACAATTACTTGTTGTAGCTAATAAAAACTGAGTAGAAATAACTCATTTCACAGATGTAAAGATAACTGACGAGAACAATTGACCTAAAATTATATATCGTTATAGAAAGTAGTTACCATGGTTACAGTGCGAATTAAACCTTTTATTTTCCTCGTCTCTGAAGAAATGAACAAGGAATTGCAAATCCTGGCCCCAATTACATTCGAAGATTAATAGTGCCGCGTTGCTAATTCAATATGGCGGTTAATTGTTGGTCTTATTATAATGTGTTGAAGATATAAGAGGGGGGGGGGGGGGGGGGGTGAATTATATTTTCCTTTTTCTTTTCCAGTTTCAGTCGACTTAATGAGTCGACTAGATTTAAATCGAAGATAGCAGAAAAATGTAAGTGCAGTAAAATAATGACGCAGCAGATTTATACTGGTTCAGAACCAAAAATGGTTCCTAATCCAGTCCCCTTGGGTCAACAAGGGATTTTCTCTTCAGCTCTTAAAGTTATTTCAAAGTACAGAGTGATGGTTTTTCTTCGATCACCACCAACGATACAAAGTGTGGTTTTGTTCCTTCGCTAACCACCAACGACACACTGTTGATCACTCGCCTGACCAACACGCTTGACACTAACCTTACTTTCTCTAGGAACTCTCTTTTCTTTTCTTTGGACAGTAGTAATCTCTCAAGGTTACAATGTTTTCAAGATTAAAAGAGAATATAAGAAAGCTGAAAGGTTGCGTATTTGAGACTGCTTGCAGCTGAGGTATTTATAGCTTCTGTGAGATCTGAGTGAGCATCGAATAGATGTGTGTGAATCCTTTAATTGATATGAAGGAGACATTTTCCTTGAATGAAGAGATCTTGACCCAAGGGAATTGATCCCCAAAAAGGTATTGATTGATCCCTTTTTGAGAATAAGGAAAGTGCATTTAAGGACCTTGATTTTCCTCAACAACTTTGACAAACGGGATTGACTCCAGTCATCCAAATCTTCAGGGTAAACTGCAACTAACAGAATCTTCTTTTACTGAAACCATCAAGGAATGAATCTTGTCAACTCCAAGGCAATAGGGCTTCATCGACTTTAATATTCATCCAGTTTTAGCCGACTGAACCATTGTGAACCTGTGATAAAATATAGCAATTGTTAAGTTATCTGTTCATCAAATTTAATCATATTGTTATCATCAAAATTGGAGTTATCAATCTCCCCCTTTTTTATGATGACAATTCTATAAATTTATGAAACTTCCCTGTTCTTATGAGTGAGATGACAGCTCCCCCTGAGTGTATGCTCCCCCTGAGTGTATGCTCCCCCTGAGAGTTTGAGTACCTGCATTCTCTATTTTTCCAAACTAGATGCATATATAGTCGACTTAAAGAAGGGGTTAGTTAGTCGACTTATCAGTGTATTTTCCACAAACTGCAGCAGCAATATGCATTCAGCAAACATAAGCAATATTCATACAAATATGCATTCAGCAAACATAAGCAATATTCATACACTCAAAAGGTCATTCACCATACTTAGACATAGTGTTTTTCTCCCCCTTTGTCATCAACAAAAAACAGGGGAGTCAAAACCACAGCACAGTATATACAGGCATAATCAAAACAGTCTGAGTCAGCATAAACAAGCACAAAAGCTAACGTCTTCCCAGAAAATACTTTAAGGTATTGATGATGTTGGTTCCCAAAGTGTCAATGCGAGAGTGCAGGGTAGAGAGACTCCTGCGAGCATCTTTGGCCACAGTATCAATGGAGAGTCTGAGGTGAGCAACATCAGCCTTGGTGGTTTTGGTGTCATCTCTGGCTTACTCCAAATTGTATTGAGAAGAAAGACAGAGATCACGCAAGGTGGAGAGCTGCTCTTCAACAGCAGAGAGTCGACTGAGCACAGAGGAGTTATCAGTGGCAGGTGCAGGAGTAGGCAAAGAAGGAGGAGGATCCAAGTCAGGCTTTTTGACCCAAGATTGATCAAGATGAACATACCCCATACTAGTGAATGCACGAGAATTGTAGCATTGAGACACATAAATGACAGAATGACCGGAAGTAGGGACATGCAGAAGGTCCAGGATGTGAGAGATGAGCATTCCATATGGAAGACAACCAGATTCCTTAGAATCCACAGCACATTCATGCATGTAGTTAAGGATCCACTAAGAGAGTTTGACTTTTTGTTTAGCAACTAGGCAGTAAACAATGAAGGTGTCTCTTTGGGAAAGAGTACTGAAAGAGCCTGTACGAGGAAGCAGGGTAGTAGCAGCAATGTGAGCCAGAACACGATTTTCAAAACCTAGAAGGTGAGGACCAAGATGTCCATCAGGGATAGCATGAGCACCCAAACCAGTAATGCAAGCTTTGGCTTGGTCAAAAGACACTTCAAAGTCGAAGGGCCAAGAATTTTTGAAGCAATCAGAGAAGCCAGAGGACTTAATTTTAAACAATTTTTCAAGAACTTTACACGTCAGGAAGATGCGTTGGCCCAAGACCAAAGATTCAATACCATCAGTTCCACAGGAACGAAGATTTGCATAGAACATTCGAACCAAGTCAGGATACATTATAGGAGGATTGATAGACAAGAGATTGGACCAACCTTGGAATTCGAAGAGAGCTTTGATATGGCAGTCAAGAGCTTCCATGGAATCGAGGTCAACAATGCGACCGGAGGCAATGCGGCGATTTTTGAGATCTTCAAACTTTTCTTTTCCGTTATCCCAAAAGTTTTGGTCACAGTCAAGAGGGATGAAGGTTTTTGACATTTTTGGATTCTTTGGAGAGGGTTTTTGAGGGGTGTCAACCATTGGTCGTTTCCCACGCTTTTTGCCTGAATTTGAGGAGATAAACGAGGCTGATTCACTGTTCTGAGACATTGAGGCAGAATCAGAGTTCTCAAGGTTTATGGGAGAACCAGGAGAACAATTTTTGGAGCGGGTCCTGGAGCTTTTCTTCATGGAAGGAGTTGTGGGTTTTTGGGATTTACCCATTTTATCATATGAGAAGAAGAGGAGATGGTTGAACAAAGAATGGAGGGAGACAGAGGTGTTTTATGGAGAAGATGGAGAGGAAGAGACGTGATGAGAGAAGTGAAAGGAGGGGAGCAGTCAGCGGGAAAAACGAAGCACTTTTTAGGCACACTCAAACCAATAAGTAATAATTAGAGAAGTTTAAGAGCTGATGAATCATAAAAGATTGAAAATATGTTCACACTAGCAGACAAAAAAAAAATTATTTATCAGTAAGATAGCAAAAGAAGGTGTCATTAATTTAATAAAACAGGGTCTTCAACTACTCCTAATTTTTCACGAAGTTCACAAAAGCGTTCCTCATGCAAAGGTTTAGTGAAAATATCAGCAAGTTGATTTTCAGTAGTCACGAAGGAAATTTTAACGTTACCACATAGAACATGATCCCTAATAAAGTGATGCTTAATTTCTATATGCTTTGCTCTAGAATGATGCACCGGATTTTTAGAGAGACAGATAGCACTTGAATTATCACAATAGATAGGCATAGGAGTGGAATTAATATCATAATCACTGAGCTGATAAGACATCCAAAGTAGTTGAGTACAGCAGTGACCAATGGCGATGTATTCTGCTTCAGTAGTGGATAAAGACACTGATCCTTGCTTTTTGCTATGCCAAGAAATGAGAGATTGTCGTAAAAATCGACAGGTTCCACTAGTACTTTTACGATCGTCTTTATCACCTGCAAAATCAGCATCTGAGTATCCTTGAAGATGAAAATTTATAGTGCGAGGGTACCAAAGCCCATAAGAGATAGTGCCAGAGAGATATCGCATAATACGTTTAACTGCAGTGAGGTGAGATTCTTTAGGTTCAGATTGATATCTAGCACATTTGCAAACACTGAACATTATGTCAGGTCGACTAGCAGTTAAATAAAGTAAAGAACCAATCATACCTCGATAGATGGTTTGATCTACATTTTTACCTTTGCAGTCCTTTTCAAGATTTGTTGAGGGACTCATAGGAGTTTTCATTACCTTGGCACTATGCATACCAAACTTTGCAAGTAGTTCCTTGGTGTACTTAGATTGATTGATAAAAATCCCTTTATCGTATTGTTTGATTTGAAGTCCAAGGAAGAAGGTGAGTTCTCCCATTAGGCTCATTTCAAACTCATTCTGCATTGTCTCAGCAAATTCCTTGCATAATGATGGATTAGTACTACCAAAAATAATATCATCGACATAAATTTGCATAAGGAGATTTCCAACAGAAGATCTTTTAATGAATAAAGTAGTATCAATTTTACCTCGACTGAAACCATGATTTAAGAGAAAAGTGCTTAAACGATCATACCATGCTCTAGGAGCTTGCTTCAAGCCGTATAGAGCTTTAGTCAACTTAAAAACATGTGAGGGAAATTTCAGATTTTCAAAACCAGGCGGTTGTTTAACATAAACTTCTTCCTTGATAAAGCCGTTTAAGAAGGCACTTTTGACATCCATTTGAAATAGTTTGAAACCTTTGAATGATGCATAAGCAAGTAGCATGCGAATAGATTCTAACCTTGCAACAGGAGCAAACGTTTCATCATAATCAATACCTTCTTGCTGAGAGTAGCCTTGAGCTACAAGTCGAGCCTTATTTCTGGTGACTTCTCCATTTTCATTTAGCTTATTTCTGAAGACCCATTTTGTACCTATCACAGATGCATTTTGAGGTTTAGGAACAAGAGTCCATACCTGATTCTTGTCAAATTGAGTCAGTTCCTCCTTCATTGCTTCCAACCAGCATTCATCATTGAGAGCTTCATCAATCTTCTTTGGTTCAATTTGAGAGATGAGGGCAATGTCTGCATTTTGTTTGGAGGAACCTCTAGTTTTCATTCCTTCAAGTGGATTACCTATAATGAATTTGTGAGGGTATCCTGGTTCGCCTTTCCACTCATTTGGGATAACTGAAGGAATGTTTTCAGTTGACTCGTTCTTAGTTTCTGGGGCAGGCTTAGTCATGTTATTAGTCGACTTGGTCTCAGTTGCAGAAGATAAGTTTCCTGCACTTAACAGTTCTATATCTGCACTTTCATCTTTCTCAAGAATTTGATTAGTATCAACAAATACGACATGCATGGATTCTTCTACAGATAAAGTGCGTTTATTGAAAACTCTGTAAGAGCGACTAGAATTAGAGTAACCAAGAAAAATACCTTCATCGCTTCTGGGATCGAACTTACCAAGACTGTTCTTCCCGTTATTATGGATAAAGCATTTGCAACCAAATGGGTGAAAGTAGCTAATGTTAGGACGTTTACCTTTCCAAAGTTCGTATGGTGTTTTCTTCAGAATAGGACGTATGAGACATCTGTTGAGGATGTGACATGCTGTGCTAACTGCTTCTGCCCAGAATTTGTTGGGTAGAGAATGATCCAAGAGCATTGTTCTAGCCATGTCTTGTAAAGTCCTGTTCTTACGTTCTACAACACCATTTTGCTGGGGAGTCCTGGGAGAAGAAAAGCTATGCGAAATACCTTGTTCATTGCAGAAGGATTCAAAAGCTTTGCTTTCAAATTCTCCACCATGATCACTCCAATGCCAATGACAACGCCCTTGCCATTATCGCCAAATTTGACAAGTCCACCGTCTATACTTGTGACTGATTTAAACCAGCACTTGTCACCTGTCATATGTCTGGAACACCCGCTATCTAAAATCCATTTTCCTTTGCACGCTCCGTTGGGTATGTGTTCCTGCAAAAAAATGAGGCTACTGATGTTTTGGTACCCAGATTTTCTTGGGTCCTTCATGGTTAGAAACATAAGTGTTTAAAGAAATTTTGGGAATCCATTTCCATTTTCTAGTGTCAGCTTTTCTGAATCTACATCTGGCATTAGTATGTCCGAGGTTTCCACAGTAGTAACATGTAATGGGAGACTTAGTAGTAGGCACAGTTTTAGTCGACTCACTACTGGTAAAACGCAAACTTCCAGGAATAGCTTCGATTGAAGCTGGGGATAGAGGAGTCTTGTTTGACCTGACAGAACTTTGACTAGTGGATTTATTTATACCATTTAGTTGAAGTTTTAGATCCTGAACTTCTTGTTCAAAGAAATCACGTTCTATTTCACATACCTCAAATCTAGTTTTCCAGATTTCACCATCCTTTTTTACTTTTGATAGTTCTTTTAAAATATTTTCCAGTTCCTCCAGAGCGGAGTCTAAGTCTTCCTGGAGGGAATTGCAATTCTCACAGTTGTAGTTACGTACCTTGCTGGTTTCAGCATCAGCCATAAAACATATGTTGGCTTCTTCTTCATTTTCAGATCCTTCTTCATCACTCCATGCAGACAGGGCCTTCTTTTTGTTCTTCAATTGCTTCTTCTTTGCCTCATTGCAGTTAGCTGCAATATGACCATATTTGCCACATTCGAAACAACGCCCATCGTTCTTATCCTGATCATTGCTGGAATTATTTCTTCTGGAATTGAATCTAGTTCTGCCTCTTTGTCTATTTCTTCTCAGCAAGTTTCCAAAGTTTTTGGACATAAGTGCCTATTCTTCAGCAAGATCATCATTGTTGCTAGGAAGATCTGTATTATCAGCATTAAAAGCGACTTCCTTTTTCTTGTCAGAATTTTGTGAGCTTCTTTGAAGATGGATTTTCTCAAATGCAATGAGGTCACCACGCAGCTCATCATAAGATAGAGAATTTAGATCTCCACTTTCAATATTAATCACTTTGGGTTGCCAAATGATAGGTAGACTGCGAAGAATCTTCCTGACTTGTTCTCCATTAGTGTAGACTTTCCCAAGAGATTTAAGTTCCCCTATAACCTTACTGAATCGGGCAAACATGTCTTCAATGATTTCTCCATCTTTCATTTGGAACAGTTCGTACTCATGAACTAGAAGATTAATTCTAGTTTCCTTAACTTTGTTTGTACCTTCATAAGTTACGACAAGTTTGTCCCACATTTCCTTGGCAGTTTCGCAGCTAGAGATTTTCTCATATTCTTCTCCACTAATAGCATTATATAAAAGATTTTGAGCTTTTGAGTTCAGTTGTATGACTTCTCTTTGCTCGTCATTATAGTCATCAATATCCAGAGGGATCTTAGTAGTTTCTCCTTCTGAATTCTGGTTTTTGTCTGGAGGTATTTCATAAGGGCCCTTGGTAATTACACGCCAAACTTTAAAGTCAATGGATTTGACGAATGTCTCCATTCTCACTTTCCAATGACTAAAGTGTTGTCCATTGAAATATGGAGGACGAGCAATAGAGGTACCCTCTTGAAGTAAAGCTCCTGTGACGTTGTGCCCAGACATGATCTTTTCTCACTTGCTGCAAAGCAAAAATTAAGTATGTGTGAGACCCGCTCTGATACCAATTGAAGATATAAGAGGGGGGGGTGAATTTTATTTTCCTTTTTCTTTTCCAGTTTCAGTCGACTTAATGAGTCGACTAGATTTAAATCGAAGATAGCAGAAAAATGTAAGTGCAGTAAAATAATGACGCAGCAGATTTATACTGGTTCAGAACCAAAAATGGTTCCTAATCCAGTCCCCTTGGGTCAACAAGGGATTTTCTCTTCAGCTCTTAAAGTTATTTCAAAGTACAGAGTGATGGTTTTTCTTCGATCACCACCAACGATACAAAGTGTGGTTTTGTTCCTTCGCTAACCACCAACGACACACTGTTGATCACTCGCCTGACCAACACGCTTGACACTAACCTTACTTTCTCTAGGAACTCTCTTTTCTTTTCTTTGGATAGTAGTAATCTCTACCAATTGAAGATATAAGGGGGGGGGGGGGGGTGAATTATATTTTCCTTTTTCTTTTCCAGTTTCAGTCGACTTAATGAGTCGACTAGATTTAAATCGAAGATAGCAGAAAAATGTAAGTGCAGTAAAATAATGACGCAGCAGATTTATACTGGTTCAGAACCAAAAATGGTTCCTAATCCAGTCCCCTTGGGTCAACAAGGGATTTTCTCTTCAGCTCTTAAAGTTATTTCAAAGTACAGAGTGATGGTTTTTCTTCGATCACCACCAACGATACAAAGTGTGGTTTTGTTCCTTCGCTAACCACCAACGGCACACTGTTGATCACTCGCCTGACCAACACGCTTGACACTAACCTTACTTTCTCTAGGAACTCTCTTTTCTTTTCTTTGGACAGTAGTAATCTCTCAAGGTTACAATGTTTTCAAGATTAAAAGAGAATATAAGAAAGCTGAAAGGTTGCGTATTTGAGACTACTTGCAGCTGAGGTATTTATAGCTTCTGTGAGATCTGAGTGAGCATCGAATAGATGTGTGTGAATCCTTTAATTGATATGAAGGAGACATTTTCCTTGAATGAAGAGATCTTGACCCAAGGGAATTGATCCCCAAAAAGGTATTGATTGATCCCTTTTTGAGAATAAGGAAAGTGCATTTAAGGACCTTGATTTTCCTCAACAACTTTGACAAACGGGATTGACTCCAGTCATCCAAATCTTCAGGGTAAACTGCAACTAACAGAATCTTCTTTTACTGAAACCATCAAGGAATGAATCTTGTCAACTCCAAGGCAATAGGGCTTCATCGACTTTAATATTCATCCAGTTTTAGCCGACTGAACCATTGTGAACCTGTGATAAAATATAGCAATTGTTAAGTTATCTGTTCATCAAATTTAATCATATTGTTATCATCAAAATTGGAGTTATCATGTGTAACACATTTATGCCTTATTATAAACGGTGAAGGCCAAAATTGCCCCTAAACTATCAAAAAGTGTGTAATTATGTCACTTGTTAAAAATATGGTATGTCACTGACGCTATACTTTTTGTTCAAAAATATCATTATGTATAACTTTCAGCTCAAAATTGTCATTATTTCTAATGGAACCCATTTATTCTAATTTTTAATTTTAAAAAAAAATACTACAAATAAATAAAAAATGTCACGTGACCATTAAAACCCTCACTCCAAGCTAATTTCAGAACCCACCCAACCCTATCCTATTTTTTGCTTTTATTTTTTAACATAAACATTATTTTCATCTCCAAATTTAGAGAAAATGACAAATATTGTCCTTTATATTTGGGGATTTGTTCAAATTTATCCTTTATATTTACACTTGAGCATATATAATCCTTCAAGTTTACCAAAAGTGAGCACTTTTGGTCTCCGTTAACATTTAAAGTAACACCTTCAACTAATTTTAACAGACCTAAAGGAAAATTCACCAGAGCCAACAAGATACTCAGGAACTGCTACATTCAGCTAACTTTAACTAGAAATTGCTCTACTAGTTGTGTTTTGAAGTTTAACCGTGTGCCTTAATTAACACTTGGGCAAGCATAAGAATTGAAAAAAAAATTGGTTTGTGATTGAGCATTCAACTGTTAGTTGACTGATGTGCTTTAGTCGCCAATATATTTTGTCTAAAAGAGGCCGAATCAGAGAAAGAGAAAATGGGAGTTCTTATGGGTTTAAGTTGTGGATGGGTTATATGTTTAATGAAAAAGAGTTGGTTTCTAGTTTAAGTGTCCAGTTTCCAATTCATGATGGCACTCGACACATACACAATTGCTCCGACTAATTCTATGGTGGCGGTGGAAATAGCTACCGAGCACGGTGGTTGGCGGGCGTCATTAAATGGAAAAGGTAACGACGATAAGAAAATGCATAGCAGGGTCGTATGCTTCACTTTTATTAACTAATAATATATTGTTTAATTAATATTCTGCTTAAATTCTGCGGACACTTGAAAAATGAGATCACTTGTGCAGCATGTATAAAAGATCATATTAGGAAGATATAAAAGATCTAGAAGAAATTGTGCAGCAGATACTTTAACAAACCTAGAAATCTTAACGGAAATCAGGAAGCTAACATATAAATAGGAAAACTCATAGTAATAGTCTAACTGCCTTAGACAACAACCAAAAGTTAAGACAAAGAAGAACGACTCTAACAGAAAGATATGTGTATTGGGTAAAATCCATCGTCACCCAAGTTGATGACTCAGCATCCACATAAGAGCGGCACACAAACGACACGTGGCAGCGAATGGATATGAAGGCAAAGGATAAGACCGAAGATAAACAGTCACAACGGACAGATGAACAGTTACTATGGCCAGAAGAGTCGCAGCCCATCAATCAAGGCAATTCAAAGTAGGAACCTTATCCACAAACAACACAACTGCTCGTCTGAGGAGTTACAACTGCTTGAGAACGGGCACGTAGGCTGTCTATATATTGTAATTTAAGTCACTAGCGTACAATCTAATGCTTCTCTGAAATCTACACCTGTATTCTAAACAATTTACTAGCATTCAATACTTTATCTCCAGCAAACATTTATTACTATTGCTTATCGAAAGATCTTCTCTACTGTTTCATTAACTGAACCTCTAAACGAGTACGAGGAAAGGAATTTAATCAAGTCTGAACGGCCTGAACACGGTTCCTTCTTTGTCTGATTATTTATTCATTATATCGCATTAATTGTCTCTTTACTTTTCCGCATTTATTACAGGCATTTATATTTACTTCATTAAGAGCATTTTAATCTCGATTATTGACCGTGACCCCGCTTTACAAATTTAATTGTGAATTAACCTGATAAAACTAAATCACGGTTGAACAATTTGGCGACCACAGTGGGAGCCGGTTAATAACGTCTGTAGGTTAAAATCGCTCGTCGTATTTCATTGTCTATTCGTTTTTCCTTCGGTCGCTGGTTCTCCTCGTTTTTTCTTTGTTGAAATGGCAGATAACAACTCGCACAACAACGCCCTTATCGAAGAGCAACAGGATCTCAACGCTGCGGAGCAGATAAACCAGAATCTGGCCGAAGATGGGCAGCAAGATGCTCCCCTTGCAGACGACGACGTGATCCCCATCGCAGAGGACGAGAACATGCTTCCAGCGGAACAGGAGAACGAGCACAGCCATCAAGGCAGCAGAAATAGTCGCAACCCTAGCCGAGTAAATGTTGATCAGGAAGCCGGAGGATCTAGAAGACCCAATGGCCCAAGGAATTCGAGGAATTCTCAGGATGCTATCCTCGAATTCATACGACAGCAGGCCGAGATCAACAGGCAGATACGGGAAGCTATTGACGGCTTACGGAGACAGAACACGCCCAACACGAGAAATCCACCCGTGGGGGGTCCAAGGGATGCTTCACCATCTCATGCCTCGAGGCGAGCAGAAAATCAGAATGCGGGTTCAGCGGTGCCGACCGAGATGAGCGAAGTCATGGAGGCTCTCACCAAGCAGTTCAAGGAGAGTCAGGAGGCTTTGCAACGCTCCCTTCACGAGAGGATCGACCAGATCCCAGGCGCACCACCCACCCTGAAGAAGGTCGACGTTCAGCGGTATTCTCAAAGGCCTTGGAAGAAGGAAGCAGCACCAAAGGCCATCCCCAAGACATTCAAAATGCCAAACATACCGAGATATCGGGGAACAACTGACCCCAATGATCACTTGATGATGTTTAGCAACTTCATAAAAGCCAGCGACCTGACCGATGAGGAAATCGAGTCGGTGCAATTAAAGAAATTCGTGGAAACATTGGCGGATGGAGCCCTACGATGGTATTCCATGCTGCCACCAAATTCAATAGGATCTTTTGCCGAAATGGCGGAGTTGTTCGTCAAAGCACACACAGGCGCCCAGAAGACGGAGACAAGAGTTGAAGATATCTTCGAAATCAAGCAGCTGCCTGGGGAGTCTCTCCGAAAGTATGTAGATCGCTTTCAGCGAGAGCGTATGCTGCTACCCAAGGTTCCAGATCGATGGGCAGCAATTGCATTCACCAACAGCTTGGACGTCAAGAGTTCCGAGGCGACCAGACGACTGTACGAGTCCCTGCGAGAATATCCTGCGGCCAACTGGTCGGACGTCTACAACCGCTACAATTCCAAGGTACGTATAGATGAAGATAAATTAATTGGCACGGGTACTCGAGGACGGAGCCAAACACGCACCAGCGGCGCTGGAGGGAAGATCGAGACGGACAGGCCAGACGCACGGCACGAGCCGTACCCTAGCCGATCACGCAACAACTCCAACGGGCGCGGTCGCAACAACAGAGGCCTGGCGAGGAGCACTGATTCTGCCTCAACCTCTAGTGGAATCCCTACTCTGCCCGTCTTCAGCATCGGAGCAGTCGAGCTTGTAGCAGTTCTTGAGGGGATGAGCGACAAGGTCAAATGGCCCAAGGATATGAAGGGTGACCCCAGCACACGCAACAAGAACTTGTGGTGCGAGTTCCATCGCGATCACGGCCACACAACAGATGACTGCAAGGCTCTAAGGTATGAAGTTGCTAACTTGTTGAAACAGGGCTATCTCAAGGAGTACTTGACAGAAAAAGGGAAGCAGACTCATGCGAAGGCCCAGCGGAACAAGTCAGGACCTCCCCGAGTATCTTCTCCAAAGATGACGGTCAACGTCATCTCTGGCGGTATCGAGGTTGACGCAGTCACATACGCAGCAAAGAAGTATGCTAAAATCTCTATTACGAAGACCAAGCGACCACGACTCGAGGATGTGATGACTTTTGAAGAAGCAGATGCAGATGGCTTACAGTTTCCCCACATGGACGCTTTGGTGATAACGCTACGAGTGGAAGAGTTCGACGTCAAGAGGGTGCTCGTTGATCCAGGAAGCTCAGCAAACATCATATTATCTCGGGTCGTGCAGCAGTTGAAATTATACGATGGAATTGTACCAATTTCTCGCGTTCTCTCAGGATTCAACAACTCCAGTGAGAAAACGTTGGGAGAAATTACGCTGACAACCCTGGTCGAAGGTGTCATGAGACGGACAACGTTTCATGTTATTGATGGAGACATGGCCTACAACATAATACTTGGGAGGCCATGGATACACGACATGCAGGCAGTCCCATCAACCTATCACCAAGTGATGAAATTCCCTTCAGAGTGGGGAATACGAGAAGTTCGAGGAGAGCAACGTTGTGCTAGAGATTGCTACTCAGTAGCAGTCAAGCTCCCCGAGGAAGCCAAATAGCAATTAATGAATCCGGGATTGGAATCCAGCAGCGCAACTTCAGACTACCAAATCCCGGAATTCATATCAAAGTTGGATGCACGAGAAGGGTATGCGCCAACCATTGAAGCCCTTGAACCAGAAGAACTTTTCGACAACATGCCTGAAAGGAAGGTGTACTTGGGAGCAGAGTTAAACAAGGATTTACGGAGAGACATCTTGCATTTCCTCAAAGGACAGCACGCCACCTTTGCGTGGTCGCATGAGGACATGACGGGGATTTCCCCGAAGATTATCTCTCACAAGCTGAATGTGGATCCATACTTCCGCCCGGTGAAACAAAAGAAACGCCAGCAAGGAGCATTCAGGAACCAAATCATAAACGATGAAGTTGACCGCTTGCTCAAGATCGGCTCTGTCCGAGAAGTCAAATATCCCGATTGGTTGGCCAACGTGGTCGTAGTGGCCAAGAAGAATGGCAAGTGGAGGGTTTGCATCGACTTCACTGATCTGAACAAAGCCTGCCCGAAAGATTCTTATCCGCTACCTCAAATTGACCAACTGATCGACGCAACGGCCGGGCATGAGGTGCTTACATTCCTTGACGCATATTCAGGCTACAATCAAATCCTGATGAATCCCGACGACCAGGAGAAGACCTCTTTCATTACTTGCCGAGGTACGTATTGCTACAAGGTAATGCCTTTTGGACTTAAAAATGCAGGTGCAACCTACCAACGGTTAGTCAACCGGATGTTTCACGATCAAATCGGCGAAACCATGGAAGTTTACATCGACGACATGCTGATCAAATCCAAGCGAGCAGAGGACCACTTAGCTCATTTGGAGGAAGCCTTTCGGATCCTCGATCAATATAACATGAAGCTCAACCCGGAAAAGTGCGCGTTTGGAGTGGGTTCAGGGAAGTTCCTCGGTTTCATCGTCTCCCAACGAGGAATCGAGGTAAACCCTGCCCAGATAAAAGAAATAGAAGCCATCCCCGACGTACTTCACAGCAGAAAAGATGTGATGCGGCTAACCGGGAGAGTAGCGGCGCTGAGGAGATTCATCTCCCGCTCGTCTGATCGGTGCAAAAGCTTCTTCGACATGCTGAAACAAAACAAAGAGTTCGAGTGGACCCCCGAATGTCAGCAAGCACTTAAGGACTTGAAGCGGTACCTGTCAAGCCCGCCCTTACTTTCAACACCACAACCAGGCGAACAGCTACTACTCTACCTGGCCGTATCCGAGTCAGCGGTAAGTGCAGTCTTGGTGCGAGAAGACAAAGGTAAGCAACTACCAATTTATTACATCAGTAAATCTCTATTAGATGCTGAAACACGCTATCAACCTTTGGAAAAACTGGCACTAGCATTGGTAATCGCTGCCCGCAAATTAAGACCCTATTTCCAAAGTCATTCAATAGCTGTAGTTACTACTTTCCCCCTGCGCAATATCTTGCACAAACCTGAATTTTCGGGCAGACTAGTAAAATGGGCAATAGAATTAAGTGAATTTGACATATCTTATCAACCCCGAGTAGCAATAAAATCTCAGGCTTTGGCAGATTTTATCGCGGATTTTAGCGCCACCATGTACCCTGATGCTCAGCGTGAGGCGGTTCTCTTCGCCGGATCCGAGCCAGGGACTTGGACCTTGCACACTGATGGGTCCTCGAGCGTGAAAGGGTCAGGGCTGGGTTTAGTCCTCACCACTCCCTCGGGCGAAACCATCAGGCAGGCTATAAAATGTCCTTTTCTTACTAACAATGAGGCCGAGTATGAGGCCGTAATTGCAGGATTGAAACTAGCTCGAGATTATGGGGCAGACAGGATTCACCTCAAAAGTGACTCCGCCCTGGTCATCAACCAGATAAATGGAGGCTTCGTTGCAAGAGAGTCTCGTATGCAGAGGTACCTTGCCCGAGTCACTGGTTTACTGGCACAACTCAGCAATTGGGAAGCTACGCAGATCCCGCGGGAGGAGAATCATGAAGCCGATGCCTTGGCCAATTTGGGCTCAGTCGCAGAAATTGGAGCAGCAGGTTCAATGGCCGTGGCTCATCTCCTATGCACAACAATCGATAAGGACGCGATGGAGGTCAACACAACCAGCCTAACTTGGGATTGGAGGAACGAGATAATCAACTATATATTGCATGGAACCTTGCCATCAGACGTTAAGGCCGCTCGAAAATTGAGGATAAAGGCCGCCAGATATACAATTGTAGATGGCACCCTCTATCGAAAGACTTTTGCAGGCCCACTCGCTAAATGCTTGGGCCCCAGCCAGACTGAGTATGTAATGAGAGAAGTTCATGAGGGGTGCTGTGGAAATCATTTGGGAGGAAAGGCGCTTGCGCGGAAACTCATACGAGCAGGTTATTATTGGGACAAGATGGAGAAAGACACCAACGAGTTTGTCAAAAAATGCGATAAGTGCCAAAGGTTTGCGCATCTCCTCCACCAACCGGCGGAGCCCTTGCATTCGATCATTTCCCCGTGGCCATTCATGAAATGGGGGATAGACATCGTTGGGCCACTGCCAACTGCGCCGAGGGGGGTACGTTTCTTGTTAATAATTACTGACTACTTCACAAAGTGGGTTGAGGCCGCAGCGTATTCGAAGATACGTCAAACGGAAGTAATTGATTTCCTGTGGCGTTATGTCATTTGTCGGTTTGGAGCACCCAAAGAAATTGTTATGGACAACGGCCCCCAGTTCGTTGGTCAGAAGGTCACGAAGTTCCTTGAAGATCTGCATATTAAAAGGATTACTTCCTCCCCGTATCACCCAGTGGCAAACGGGCAGGCGGAATCAACCAACAAAATAATAGTGGATTCGCTCAAAAAGCGCCTCGAGCAGGCCAAAGGATGTTGGGTGGAAGAGCTCCCCGGGGTTCTTTGGGCATATAGAACAACCACGAAAATGAGCACCGGGGAGACACCCTACTCGTTAGTGTACGGCTCCGATGCACTAATCCCAGTCGAGATTGGCGAGCCAAGTCTCAGATATGCCCATGCAACCGTTGAATCTAATTCAGTCAATCTCTCTGAGGAATTGGATTTTCTGGAAGAACGCAGGGAGTTAGCGTTAATACGAGTGGTGGCTCAGAAGGAAAGGATAGAGCAATATTACAATCGGGGACTGAGGCTACGCAACTTCGAAGTCGGGGACTTTGTATTGCGTAGAGTCTCCCAGAGCACGCAAGAGGTGAACGCCGGCAAACTTGGTCCAAACTGGGAGGGTCCCTACAAGGTGGTTGCATCAGCTGGTAAAGGTTCATACCGTTTGGCACGACCAGATGGATCGCTTCTACCCAGCAGTTGGAACGTGGTTCACTTGAAAAAGTACCACTTCTAAGTGGTACAGGGGTTAGTATTTCTATCCATTTTTGCATTGCTTACATGCCTTCGTTTTCTTTTTCAGTTATTCTATTTTCTTATCTCTGTCTAAATGGTACTAACGGTCTTCGAAAGGCCATATCCGTTTAGCTCAACTGGTAGAGCTCGAAGTCTTCGTGCTTCGCGGCTGTGGGTTCAAATCCCGCAACGGACACACTCCTCTTTTGGTTATATGTGTTCTCAGACTCAGCGCTTTACCCATTGTCTTTTCATGTTTGAAATTACGAAATTTCAGCATGAAAACAGGGGGTAGCGAGGGCCCCAGTAGGCCAAAACCCCGGCTAACACAGGTGATCTTCGAGCAGAGCAAGGTCATTCGTCGAGAGCACGGCTAAGCAAAATCAAGTAAGTCCAATAGAACTATTTTACTTGAGCTATACTGTCTTCTACATTTTTGCGGCCAGCACCCGCCTAAGTCCAACAAATTTCGCCTGAGTCCAACAACTTTACGACCAGCGAATCTTGTATTTTGATTTACGACCAAAACAGTCCTACATTTTGGTCATTGGGTTGCTTGCCCTTTTTCAATAGAAATAACGGGGAAGTCTCAACCAAACCAAATAATTCTGGCCATTGGGTTGCTTGCCCTTTTTCAATAGAAATAACGGGGAAGTCTCAACCAAACCAAATAATTCTGGCCATTGGGTTGCTTGCCCTTTTTCAATAGAAATAACGGGGAAGTCTCAACCAAACCAAATCAAATTTTTTTCCGTTTCCCTGCGAAAACTCTCAACTATCAAATATGATAAGCAAAGTTTATCGCAAAACCGTCTTAGCAAAGTTTACCGCAAAACCGTCTTACACGGTCGAATTTCAGTCAGCCTGAACGAGCCCAGAAGGGCCTGGCTTCGGTTATCCTAACTAGAGATAACTTAACCTGGCCACGGTCAGATTTTATTTCAAAAACATCTGCGCAGATTAAACTAAAAAGGGAACTCAGACACTAAGGTTTGAAACATAACCTTGACCTCTGAAAACCCCACTAAGCAACAATCAACATTCATGTGAGTAAGACTTGAAAGACTAAAAATGGTCGTCAAGCCTCAACCGGACAAACAAAAGAAGGGAAATAGCCACAAACATACATTCATAAAGTTAACAAAGTTAACAAATATTCAAAAGTTAACAAACATCCAACAAATTAACAGAGGGGCGAGACAAATATCAATCGTCATGATTGACCAGGGTCCCGACCTGATGCACTAGCTCCGTCAGTCGGATCCCCGCCTAAATCTTCATCCTCTTCGTCTTCGTTGTCTTCACTACCCTCATCGCCCCCTTCAACTCCATCGTCATCAGTTCCCACGTCCATGCCCAGGCCTTGCTTGACACTGATGATAGCTGCAATAGTCTGATCGAGGACTAAATCAACATTAATCTGGCCACGCTGCATTTGGATGAGCAGTTTCTTTTTGGCCTCCAGAGCTTCTAACTTGGATTCGATCGTATAACGATCTCGCAAGTTAGCCAAATCCTTCGTCAGTAGCTCTTGAACCTTTGCAGACTCCGCAACCAGACGTCTAGCCTCTTGCAGTTCTCCTCGAGCAGCCTGGGATTCAGCCTCAGCTTTGTTCATACTCCTCAGCATCAGGTCAGAAGCGTCGCGGATGCTTGCCAAAGTAATCTCCTTCATATTAAGCTCATGGGCAAGTTGGGAGATCTGACGGCCCTGCTCATCCATCTTTGCTTTCAGATCTTCAAAGGACAATACAAACCTGTCCTTCTCATCTAAAAGACGGTCCTTCTCCTCGAGGAGCGCGCCTATCTTGTCGCTGGCTTCAGCGTTGGATTTCTCCAACCTTTCTATCTTATCCTCGAAGAAGTCGCACTTCCCCTCCAGCACCCGCTTCTCCCCGATCAGAACCTTCTTCTCCTCTTCCAAGGCCTGATTTGCCCGGAGAACCTCCAAAAGATTTTTTTTCAAGCCAAGAACTTGGTCTTGGTTGTTCAACCTGGAGCGAAGCATGAGCTCGGTAGCCATCATACTCGCCTGGCAACAAGTAGAAACATGTAGATAGTCAGGACTAAGGGCTTTGTGACAGATATAAGGAAAGTGAAGGAAGAAGACATTACCCGAGCAGTATCCTCAGCAATCGCATAAGCCAACTGCTCATCGTTCATGCTGCGCATGTTCCACTCTTCACGAGGGCCGATCAGGTTGGACGTTACCTTGACTAAGTGGCCAGGCTTCGTCAAAAAATCCGTGTCTGGAGGGATGATGAAATCACATTCCCTCATGCAAGGCCTAGGCTCTCTCGCCTGCTCCGAGGGGTAGTCAGGGCCAAATTTATGGCGAATACCTTTAACGGAGTACGCACCAACCGTACCTCCCAAAGATACTCGCCTGGTGAGCCTAGTCCGGGAAACTTCAACGTCACCTGACTCGCCGAGGCCCAGGGTGTCACACTCCTGTAAATAAACCGGCGCTACCCCGTCAGCAGCCAAGTTTATCATATCTTTGTAGTAGAAGACCTGGGGTTCAGCCTCCCCCCCAGCCTTCTTCCCGCCGTCGATCTCCTCGCCAGTCTCGCCTTTCTCCTCACCTTCCTTCTCCCCCTTCTCCTCGTCACCTTCCATCATCGGCTCCTTGCCTGGACGCCTACTGCTAGCCTGCTCAGGCTCGCCTTGTTGACTTCGAGCCCGTTCAGGCTCGCTTGGCTCTGAAGCCTCAGGAAAAAATGCAAAACTCCCTTGCATTCTTTCCTCCCCCATTTCGTCGACTCTCTCCTCCTCCCCGTCACCAGCTCGGGGACTTTGCTCAAAGGCATAAGAGGAAGTCTCTGCAGCCCTCCTCTTATCACTCCGAAGATACGCCCTCCTCCTCTGATTCAAGCCCTCATCGGGGACCTCTGAATCTGACAAAACAACCACCACAGGCTCAGCTGATTCAGGGGCAGCCGCCGAACTCTTTATGCTTTCTTGCCCAGACTTGGGAGTTTCGGCAGCCCCCACGGTGGCCTCAACTGTCTTCTCAGAAGACTGAGGAGTCTTGCGAGCCGTCCTCTTCTTCTTCTTAGGCTTACTCTTTTCAGAGTCTGTCTGTTTTCTCTTCAGGCTCGCAAGAATCTCCTCGCCACCCTCTCTAGCTTTAATAGCCGCAGCAGTTTGAAGGATAGCGGCCGCCTCCTCGTTGACATCGGCCACGGGGTCGACAACCACCTCCTCAGGAGGAGGAGCAGGAAAGTAACTACCACCAGTACCCAAACCTGAAAATAGAAGCTTATTGATGTCATAACAAATTCTGCATAAGTCAAGAAAGAGATGCAGGTAAGGATCCTACCATGGGTGCTGGGATTAGACAAATGCTTCAGTGAAGCATAATGAGGCCATTGCCTCTCCTCGTGGGTGAACGCCGTCAAAATTGGTTCGACCCAGGCAGACAATTCCTCCTCAGTAATCAGGCCATCATAAGGAATCTTGTCAGCTAACCAACAAAGAATAGAAATTAGAAACTACAGAATACATAATTCAAAGAATATCCAACACAAGTACTCGGGGACTTACGAGTCTTGTTCCAGGCCTCGCGGAGGTTAGTTTTGTCGCCGCGTGTGAGGAGTCTGGACTGCACGTAAACATACCGGTGCATCCAACCCCTGTCCCCTGAATCCTCAGACTTGCTCACTAGAGCCTTTCTCCCCCTCATACGGGCATTTATATATCCGTCCCTGGCAACCTGAAGGCTGTACAGAGAAATAAAGTGTTTAAACTCAAAATCCTGCTCGGTCTCATCGGCGAACCATTGCAGCAGGGTGACGATCCTATAAACGCTAGGGCACAGCTGCCCCGGGCAGATCAAATAATATTTACAGATGTCTTCTATGACGGGATGCAGCGGGAACGTATAACCTATCGTGAATGGGTATGTGGATATAGCCGTCCAACCAGGCCTCACCGAAGTAATATTTTCTGTTGGGAGAGGGCAAGAAATCATAAGGTCATCATCCCACCCGCAATCAGCCCTAACCTTAGGCAGAAGGTCAGTGGTGATTGAACTCTTGAAACGGCTTGAAGGCCATGACCTTATGTTGCCGTAATGACTAGACGAGTTAACTGAACAGTCGTTCTCAAGATTCCCCCAAATTTTTGGAATCACGTCGGCAACAGAAGTTGGAGAACTCGTAGGTTGCCCAGCTGCTGCCGAAGAAGAACTAGCTGCAGCATCCATATTCAGAACCCTCTTAGCTTTTGGAGACATTTTTAAAGCGGATTTGTTACGTTTTGAGTTCTTGCTGGAAAGTGGTGTAAAGTTCTGAGAGTTAGTATGAAATTTAAAGCAAAGTAAAGGATCTTCAGCTGGAAAAAATTGTATTTATAAGGTTCGCAAAACCTACACGTGGCAAACATCCGCATAGAAGGTAAGTCGATCCAGCCGTTAAAGAAAATAATAAGATAAAAGTCGGAATGACGGTTTTCTTTTATCTCGGGACGTGCAAGACATGAGTAGGCACAGTTCAATCATCACGCCTGCAGTCTCGGAACGCGCAACAGTCACTTCTTCAGGGAAAAGTGGAACGGAATAGACAGCTTGCACGTCTTGTATCCAACAGAGCATTTAATGCGTACACTAAAAGGACGCCAATCAGTCAAAACTTTTGAGGAAACATTTAATGCTCATACTAGAGGGATAACGATCAGTCCAACGAGCAGAACCTTGTGAAAACTCATGCTTACTATGAAAGAAGAGATCAAAAAGTTCATTCCCACTCATAGTTGGTTCTCCACTCCTCGACCAGATCCTCTGCCCGAGAAGTGCGGGGACTATCTGTATTGGGTAAAATCCATCGTCACCCAAGTTGATGACTCAGCATCCACATAAGAGCGGCACACAAACGACACGTGGCAGCGAATGGATATGAAGGCAAAGGATAAGACCGAAGATAAACAGTCACAACGGACAGATGAACAGTTACTATGGCCAGAAGAGTCGCAGCCCATCAATCAAGGCAATTCAAAGTAGGAACCTTATCCACAAACAACACAACTGCTCGTCTGAGGAGTTACAACTGCTTGAGAACGGGCACGTAGGCTGTCTATATATTGTAATTTAAGTCACTAGCGTACAATCTAATGCTTCTCTGAAATCTACACCTGTATTCTAAACAATTTACTAGCATTCAATACTTTATCTCCAGCAAACATTTATTACTATTGCTTATCGAAAGATCTTCTCTACTGTTTCATTAACTGAACCTCTAAACGAGTACGAGGAAAGGAATTTAATCAAGTCTGAACGGCCTGAACACGGTTCCTTCTTTGTCTGATTATTTATTCATTATATCGCATTAATTGTCTCTTTACTTTTCCGCATTTATTACAGGCATTTATATTTACTTCATTAAGAGCATTTTAATCTCGATTATTGACCGTGACCCCGCTTTACAAATTTAATTGTGAATTAACCTGATAAAACTAAATCACGGTTGAACAATATGTTGGGCTCCTCAAGGGTGAAGCATGGTTTTTTATGTTTTTTTCTAAGTGATGTGAATATCGTTAGATTTGTTAAACTTAGCTGACGGTGTTAGTTTATATTTTAACAGAGACTAAAAATGCTAACTTTTAGTAAACTTAAAGGATTATATATGCTCACATGTAAATATAAAGGATAGTTTTGAACCAACCCCCAAACATAAAGGATAATTTTTGTCATTTTCTCTCCAAATTTACAACTATATTTGGAATCTATATTCCAAAATCAGCTCATTCCATGTGGGGGAAATAAATAAAAAATAGTTAATTCTGAAAGAGTATTGAAATAAATTTCTTGACTAATTTGTGAAAACCTAGAAATGCAATATATAGTAGAAAAATAGAAGAAATAAGTTTTTGATATTTTCATATCTCAGGTCTAGCTATTTTCTTGACAAAATTACGAAAGAGTATGTGTAAAGAATTATTAAAAGAAATAGAAGGCTAAGTGAGCTATATAGGTTTAGTCCGTGTGAATTAGAGAAGGTGAAAAATGGTCTTTGGTTCTTGGTCTATTGTCATCCTTTTGAAGAAAAAAAAAACTTTAATAATTATATTAATTGCAAGATAAATAAAAAAATACATTAACAAATGCAACTGGGGGGTTGTGGGGGATAAGAGATAAAAATTAAGTTGGGGCATGGGTATTTAATGCACATTGGGCATTTTTTACAATTTTTTAGTATTTTTCAAAAATAAAATTAGAATATATAATTTCTGTCAGAAATAATGACATTCTTTAGCCGAAAGTTATACATAATGGCATTTTTGAACCGAAAGTATAACGGCAGTGGCATATTTGAACGATACTTTAAACGGATGGCATAAGTAGACATTTTTCAATAGTCTAATAATAATTTAACTTTATGAGAAAAGTCATCGCCACAAATTTCTAAGGATTGTTTCAAACCACAAATTTCAAAAATCTTCCATATTTCTATATCTAGTCAAATTACCTTCGTATAAATTGGGACGAGGAGAGTACATGGTCTAGTATTTTTTTTTCCCGCATACAAGTTTTGTAGTTGACCATTATTTTTATAAGATGGAGGATACCTAAATATCCTCTAAAACTTGATGTGTTTTATGCAATGTACATCTAACTTTTATGTCTTCTTTATTACTACCTGAACTTGACTATTTATTATCGCTTACCTCTCTTAGCCGTGGCTTGCTGGCATTTGTAAAATGACTCTGTTAAATTCCATCAAACGATGTTGAATTTATTGAGTCTAGTTTATCTATTTCACATATATTTTTTTATTTTACCACGATATGAGAAAATTAGATAATTAGAGTTGTGATTTAATTAAAAAATAAAGTAAATAACATAACAACGGGGAAATATATATTTCTCTTGCGATATGATTAAATTATTGAGAATCCTAACTACACTTGATATTCCTAATATTTCATAGATTTGTTTATTCTTCAATTTTTATTTCTCAAGAAATTATGAATGTCTTCTGTTAACTCCGGTTATTTTTATGCGAGTATTTGAGCTATCATGTTGTTTTTTATCTTGTTTGTTTTCAAATATATTTTCAAAATATTTTTCAAGCCGAGAGTCTACTGGAAACAGTCTTTACACCTTAGTGGAGGTAAGATTTGTGTATATCTCATCATTTTCAAACCCCACTTATAAATTTATCGAGTATATTGTTGTTGTTGTTGTAGAAGAAATTATATATGTGCCTCACAATTACTTTTGTATCGTCATAAAGGGCTAAAATTCAAGACATCTTCCATCGAGGAAGTAATTGCAGAACTATGGCATTATAGACAATATTTTGTTTTTTTGACCACCATAACATTCGTTTAACAAAAATGTCCCCACTTGGTTTAATGAATAATTTTGGACAAAATACGCCTATGAATCTTATAATGATGCTCGTATTTCCGCTCTCCGTTTGTCTATAAGTACTGTCTAAGAGGTAGCGCTCTTAAATCTCACATTCTCCAGATATAGTATTGTCTGAGAAACACTTGCCCTTTCAATCTATTTCCACATTCTCTCAGATAACTTAAAATATTGTCTAGGCAATACTTGACACTTGACCTTTTACTAAGAGGCATCACTTGCCGATTAATAATTTCAAAATGTTGCATACGGACGAAACAAAGGCTATTTTGCTAAAGTTATGTTAAATGGAGATAAACTCTCAAAATCAGCCAATTTTGGGGACACCAAGTGATTATTTTGTCAATTGAGAATAAATATTAAATACTGGCGATCAACAGGGCTGCGGAGCAATTTTTTATTTTTTTTTGGGAAATTTACACTCTCAGTCACCTACGGAGTACATATTTACCCAAATGGGAGGGCCTATAAATTCTTTCTAAAATAGCTTATTTTTATAACAAAAATACCAAGTTCATAAATAACTGCACTTTGACGTGATTCCACTCTCTTCCACAAAATAAGGGATATGATATAACAATCGTCTCTATTCAAATCCCTTTTTATCTTTATCATTCTTTTTCATCTTTAAGTCTGGCAATTGGGGCTAAAAATCATTTCCTTAGGGGAACCAAAAACGTAAGAGTGGCGTTAGAATGTCACATATATGTAAAATTCGCGGAATTTGAAAAGGGTGGGCCGAAACCCACACCCATCAGGGGGTTCAAGTGAGAACTGGGAAATCCCAAACAGAAAACAAACGACAAAGAGGAGGGAAAAGGGTTTACTATTAGAGCTGAAACAGCAAAGTGCCCAGTCCTTGAATAGCAGGTGATTACACACACTAACCTACTCTTGTTTTTATTTTTCTTTTTTTAATTAATGTCGATTTGGATAGATATTTTCAGCTTAATCATAAATTCATGACTTCCTTTAGGTGCTAGAATATAAATTTATTAGAATAAGAAACTGCTAGTAAGTTTTATGTGTTGATTCCTGAAATACAACTTGTGTGCACCTCAACGAATTTTGTACCAGGTAATTCTGTCCACCAAGGCTTGGACATATGGAAAGAATGTTACTCGTCAAGTCTTATGGAAGAGTTACGGAATGGGCATAGATATTTGGAGTTTAGGTGTTGTGTTGTATTTACTACTCAGTAGTATGCCTTCCTTTCAAAAAAAAAAAAAAAGGTATATATGTGATGCACTTATATATTCACTTAATGAGACTAAAACATTTACATTGATATGTGATGCCAAGCAACTGAAAAAGTAAATTGCTATTAGTTCTAGCCTGAAAAACCATAAAAATGTAATTTATTTTGAAGATGATGATGCCACAACGAGTCAACGACAGAGTCCACAAATTGTGGCTGCTGGAGGGTGTCATCTTTTGTATAACTTGAAAAGCTTAGTGAAATTGGTCCTATTCAGTCTTGAGTGTCCGTCCAAAAAAATAAAATAAAAGTTAATGTGATCATGTGCACAAGTGGCATCACAGGTTTGCATAAGGGTGCTTTGATAACTCTTGGCAACATTGTAGCCATTGCAGCTGGTGTTATGACTGTGATTACAAAACTTGAAGATAGTGATGTCTGTTTGGCTTACCTCCCTTTTGCTCATGTTTTTGAGCTGGCTACTGAAACTGTAATTCTAACTGTACGTTTTTGTATTGTTTATGCATCACCTCTCGTAGTGGTAGACACCTCTAACAAAACCAAGATAGGGACCAACGGGGATGCTACAGTTTTAAAGCCTTCTTTAATCTAGCAGTTCCAGCCTTCCAGGCATTCAGGGTTACGTTTCGGATGGTACTGTTAAGAAGGTTGAGACGAAGGGAGTTTCTGCCAAGAATCGAATGTTATGTCTGGGATTGTTTTGTTAGGAAGATTGAGAAGAAGGGAGGCTCTGTCAAGAAACGTTTCCATGTTGCCTTTAAGCACAGTGGAAAGAGTATTGTTGGAACTAGGCTCAACTGTTTGTTGAAGTTGCTTGTCGAGTTGTTGTTGGGATAATTCCTAAGGAATGTCTTCACCAATTTCCTTAATTGCGCATTTACCCTAGTTTCATTGTAGTAGTTTCTTTTAGACCCCCAATAGTTAGCTAGGTTTCTTCTATTATTTTCTGCTGTTACTATTTTGGAGGTTATCAATGAATTCCTCATTAGTTTTCGTGTAGCTAAGCTTAGTTTTTCCAGAGATTCCTTCTGTAATAACTCAAAATAACATATTTAGTAATTAAGTAGCTTTTGAAAATTAGTTAATTACGAAACTACAAAGGGCCCCAACGTGAAGGGCCTCGGGCCCATGAATATTGTCAAAACAAAGGGGCCTGCTGCCTTCTAGTTAAATGAAAAAAAATAAAAATTAAAGCCCTAAGCTACAGTAATTGACGCAATGCAGCACCGAAAGTGCTGAAAATTTGAACAGAAAGCCATTAGAGACTACTTTGAATTCTTCTAAGCCTTGTCCTATGTAAGTCTCTTAAACTATTTATCTATTACTTAACTTCTATCGTGTAAGATGGCAATTACATTGAAAAAGAGATGAAAATTGCATTATCAACAAAGTAATTTTATCATGGGAATGGTTCAATTCAGTAGAAACCTTATGTTCTTCGATAATGGGTGAAATATAATTTTTCTTTCAAAATCATTACTTAGACTATATATTGGATTATGGGCAGTGGAAAGAAAATTCTTTAATTTTGTGCAAGTTAATCCTGAAACTTGCTGATATAATAGGGACCCTATATTAAACATTACAGGAAAATCTTTGTAAAGTTAACTATCTTATGATCCATGTCGCTAACACATAGAATTGTGATATTGATTCTAGATTGTGAACAAGCGAAGTTAGCCTGCGAACGCATGTTTGTCGCAAAAGAAGCTAGTACAGTGAGTGGTGGCTCTTCCTTAGTTTGCCCTTTCGACTATAGCATGTTTTAAAATTGTTTCTTGCATTAATGATTTCTTGCATTGGGAAAAGTAGTATTATTGTTGCTATGTTGACGATTGAGATATTTTGATATCATGAACTTGGAGATGACTTATTTTTTGCTGAATTTTCACATTAAATATGATTTATGATTAACTTATATTATCCTGATATGTTTAAGTTTGAATAAAGATTGTGACATTGCCAGTATACCGATATCTAACAGCGGGAATCGTTAGGCCTGGTGCACCTTGTAAAGTAATGATATATAAATTGTGCCTCCGCTAGTAGGAAGAGAAGAACTAGCAATAGTGCTTGACGCATAAAAATTGACTAGACGGCTATGATGACGATCATAGTGGCGGTCCGATAGTGATTCTGGCATTGGAAACTCTCCTGTAAATTTAGAAAAAGTCTGGATTGCAAACTATTTTGTGTTGCTCAATTATTATGAAAATGTTTGACTTTTATACTGTTATGTTGGTTAAAGTGAGCATGGTTTCTTATCATATTGTATATGCTTGTCCCAAATAAAACCGCTATGGTTGAGCTATCCGCTCACCAGTCTATGAGACTGACCCCCCCCCTCCCCCCTCCTTACAGATTCGCTAGGTGTCATTGATACTACTACTGCAGACACGTGAGACGTTAGGAAGATTTCATCAGGGTAAGACCTGCACTTACTTTGCGTAGTCTGGCTAGGTGAACTAAGTTTCACTCATGGCTCAGAATGGGTCGTGACACCTTCTCATTTTCCTTATTGTATCAAACACCAAAGCTTTTGTCTATGACATGATTCAAACTCTGTGACGTGCGCTAACCCACACATCATGTGCTTTTTACCATTAGACCAAAGCGCTGGGGGTCAGAGGTGAAAGCGGCTAGAGGAAACTGAAATTTAGTGGGATTTCCCATTTTATTGTTTGTGTGTTGAGGCTGTAGCAGTGAAGCTAGTTCTATTGTGATGGAATTGTTTTATTTGCTGGATCATTTTTCTTTTTTTGCTGCATTAAAGTCTAATATTGAACAAGAATTTTTTATTTTTCGAATAATACGGAAAGCTTAAATAATTAAATATGTTTTGCTATATGATGGTCGTCCAATGAGTTGCTAAATTGCTGAAGACAAATATAACTGCGTATTATCCGCATGGGGGGATTTCAGTATGCCTTGTCGCCTAACTGCGATCTCCTTTTTCTTGTTCTTCTTTTGCAGAGAAACCAAATTTGGTGCCGTTCTAGAAGACACAACTGATATAACCGAGAGAAGCATGGTAATAGGAGATGAGAAGGTAGGTATACCCCGGAAGGAGAAGAAGAAATCCAAGAAAAACAATAAGAATGCTGATATCAGTGGTCTAGGAATGACAATGGCTGATGCTGCAGAAACCAGGAAAGATAGTGTTAAGGCAGAAAGTGAAACTAAGCCAACAGGAGGTAGTGTTAATCATGACATCAAGAAAAAGAAAAAGAAAAAGAAAAAGAGAGAGGATGGAACACATCCTGATAAGTCCAATAAAGACAGTGATGAAAGTGCTGCAAAATGCGTTGAAAAAAAGAAACACAAAAAGTTGAAGAGAAGCCACCAGGATGAGCAGCAGATAATTCTTGACGCTCCTATAAACACAAAGAGCGTCGCTTATGCAAGTGCAAGGGAAAGGGGGGACAGTGAGAACGTTATTAAGACACTCGGTGAGGTCTCTGGTGGGAACGCTGTGGAGGAGATTAGGAGGAAAAAGAAATCCAAGAAAAGCAATAAACATGCTGTTGAGGGTGATTTAAGTTCAGAGGAAAAGAAGCTGTGTGTTGTGAAGGGAAAGAAAGAAAGGGATAAGGTCAATATGGAAACTAAAGCAGCAGGAGAGAGTGACGTTTGTGATGTCAAGAAAAACAAAGAAAGAGAAGGCGAGAAACATCCTGGCAAGTCCACTAAAGACAGTGACAAGGATGATTTGGGAAGTGTTGAAAAGAAGAAAAGTAAAAAGTTGAAGAAAAGCTGCCGCGATGAGTCTGAGACAATGCATGGTATTGAGGACGAACAGGAAGCTATTGTGGCTAAAGTCAATCGAGGTGATATTTCTTCAACTGTGGAAGAGATAGAAGAACAGAGCAGAACGGATACTGGTAAAATCAGAAAGAAGAAAAAGGCAACAATAGGACACAGTTCTGAAGATCCTACACATGAAAAGAGTGAAAAGAAAGTGAGATTCTCTGGTCATGTTGAGATTTTTCCTTCATCCAGTGATCCAAGTGATGAGAAGCATGAAACTGAGGAAGAAAATTTACTGCGTGGCAAACGATTCTCAACATTAGAAGATGAAATTGTCAAAGAAGCTGTTCATAAATACATAGAGATGCATAACTTGGGCGAAGAAGGGCTGGAAATGATTTTGAATTCTAGATCTCATCCTGAATTAAAGGGTTGCTGGAAAGAAATAGGGAGCGCTATACCGTACAGGCCTTATACTGCGATTTATTATCGTGCACAGGTCTTGTTTCGAAGAAGTGAGAAGCGTAAATGGACTGAAGAAGAGTATGAGATGGTACGAAAATACCATGAAGTACATGGGAACAAGTGGAAGGACTTGGCTGATGAACTTGGAAAACATCGGTTTCACGTGAAGGATACATGGCGAAGACTAAAATTGACCAATCGGAACAAAGGGCAATGGACTCAGGAGGAGTACCAGACTTTGTTTGATTTAGTAAACACTGATCTGAGACTGAAGCTCTCTGAAGAGAAGAAATCTAAGCATGGTATGTTACGGGATAATATTGCCTGGACTGCAATAAGTGGCAACTTGTCCACAAGAACTGATGCAAATTGTTGCTTGAAATGGTATGACCAATTAACATCACCCATGGTATCCAAAGGTGAATGGGCGGATACTGATGACTATCGCCTTATTGATGCATTATTTGAGCTAGATGCCAGCTGCATAGAGGACGTAGATTGGGACAATCTTGTTGACCACAGGCCTGGAGAGATATGCCGAAAGAGATGGAACCAAATGGTTCTTCACATAGGTCAATATGTAAACAAGTCATTTTCTGAACAAGTAGAAGTTCTAGCTAAGAGATACCGTCCGGAGTTGGTTGAAGTAAGAGAGGCTTGGGATAGTAAACCAATTGTTCCATAAAATGGCTAATACTCATCGCAGATATTTCTATTGAGGGATATCTTAAATCAAGGCATACTATTGCCGAAGCAAAGTTGGAAATGCTAGTGGAGGATCAGACATTATTGAAGAGGTCTATTACTGTCTGGTAGAAATATTCACGATTTGATATTGGACAGTTAACTGTTGATCAAGAGATCAATCAAACTGCAACTGAAACTCGAGATGAAGGTTTTGACAGTGTGTTGTTAACAAAGTTATTATGTCTCTGCTACTTTATACGGAATTCTTTACTTTCTATATTATCCTGATCATTTTCTTCAATTTCAATATAGCATATGGTATGTGTTCACTTCAGGTAGTCTTGAAATATCAATATAGCGTCTGCTGATTTTTACAAGCTGTGACGACCATAAATTTTCCCATCTTCTACACCTGCATACCTAGATCTGCTCTATTGTGTTAATTTTATTCTTTCCCATTCTTTAGCAAGTAATTAATTACTTGTTAGACATAAACAGAAAAATGTCACAGAATCAACCAAGCTATGGCCATCAGCAGCTATCTCATCGAGTGGCAAGGACAACAACTGCAGTCACAGTGAGTGGTTGACTCATAGTGCTTTGCGGATTAACGCTGGTGGCCACCGTTATCTGCCTAGTTGTAGCCACCCCTTTGTTGCTGATGTTCAGCCCTCTTCTTGTTCCAGCCATGATATCCATTTTCTTGATCCTTGCAGGGTTCTTGGCTTCTGGAGGTTTTGGTGCTACTGCTACTTTTGTTTTCTATTGGATGTACAAGTACGCCACCCGCAAGCAGGGGTAGATTTAGCAAAAAAATTGCAATTCAACTAAATTTATTTCTTTTAGCTCGAATTAATTATGTATACATATATATCATGAAAATTTAGAATGTGTACATGTAATAATTAACATTTCATCCTGAACATGTTGATCCAATTGGACTATGCGAGGGGTAAGATTACATATTCATGCAGCAACCTTTCTTTTTCTAGAGACTTTGTTCAGTTTTGAGTGTCAGTCTCATCTTTAGCTAGTTTATTCTAGGTTCAAAGTAAAATTAGGAAAATTGACGCCAGATTACTATTTTATAGATCCTAATCAAGCCCGCGTTTGCAAGGTTGGTGAAGAACTAAAAATACGGAAAGTATTTGAAAGATAGTCAGTGTGAACTCACGGATAGTATTTTTATAATTGAACTATATTCCAAGAAAAAAAATCTGGAGTTTGAACAATCATGAAGCATGAAATTCATAATATTCTAGAGTGAGTTCAATTATTCCTGGTCACTTGGTGTGTATATATGCTTCAAAAAAGAAAAAAAATCATATCTATAGTTCACTAAACTGTACTAAAGTAAAACCATCATAGAAGATTAAAGACCGGTTAAAGTAAACTTAAAGGTATTTCCAGGAATCCCAAACTGATGAACTAGAATTTGAATCCTTTGTAATGTTCATAGTTTGATGGATATATTCAGTACTAGAGAAAGTACAACAAAAAAGTAGGAATATTGTGACATACGCTCGTTTGATCATGGTAATTTAGTCTAATAATTCAAGTAAAGCGATAAAGAGTCTAAAGACTATAAGGTGTTTGCTTCAATTAGTTATAAAAAGAAGGAAGCAAATATTTTTGACGTAGCTACTTGGAAGCTCGACTTCGCTTTGTAGTGTTTGCGCTTTCACTTAATTGGGTTTCTGCATCTCTCATGGTTTATACTTTGAGTTTTTCACAGGATAAAAAGATTAAGATGGTGAATGATAAAACCAATGTTGAATGTGAGTATCGGCAGGAGCTTAATAGAGTAGGATTTAGAACCAAGAGCATATGTAGTGGATTTTAGCTCTGTAAATGGCAGTGCACTTCATATTCTTCTGATTACATACTGGATCTGAACTATTTATTGTACATATTTGCACCTCGTGTTCCCTTTTTATTTTTTTCTTCAAGTAAAGTTTACTATTTTCCTTTTCTTTTTTGACAAGATCTCACCTCTACTTGAAGAATCCCCTACAACTGACTGATGTTAAAGACAAACATTTAAAAAACGTGTTATGAGAACGAATATGAGTTTCACAGGGAAATACCTGTATAATAGTTACAAAGCTTAAAAGGTCTTTATTGTGAACACAGAAGGTATCTGTGTAATACTGGAATTAACTGAAATCTTAAAGGTCTTTATGTGGTATAGTTCACATCGATACCTAAATATAAGACATATCTCCTAACCCAACAAAATAGTACTACTAACTTTTTTCCTAGGTATTGTGTGTGAAAGGCTTGACCACGTACCCTGAGGTTTCCTAAAATTACAAAGGCATCTCCTTTCGTTACCAGAGTTGCCTTATGCCATGCCATGGAGCTTCATTTTCAAAGTTGACGATGTTATCAGTGGTATATTTTAATTCCCTATACAATGTAAAACACAAAAAGGTATGCCCCTAGAAAGTTCAAAAGCAAGTCATTGCAGTAAACCAGAACCGAAGCATGTCATAATCTATCTTGTCAATATGTAGAGGTAGTTGCCTACAAGGATTCGATTCGTAGACCCCTTATGCATTGTGTAAAGATTCCATTTGGTTCTTGCAATCAAATTGATAACCCCATAAGAAATGATTCCACTTACGTTACAACAACAGAAGCAGATAGGAAAAAAGTGGGAAAAGGAGGAACCGAAGAGGAATAAAAGGGGATTGGACAAAGGGAAATTATATTTAAGGAACTTAGAGCTGTATGCCAGCCATGCAGGAAGCTAAAGATAAAAATGAGAGACGAAAGAAAGGAGGTCACGTGAGATGATATGAAATTACGTCGACTCCTACATATGTTAATGCAAACGACAAACCAAAATCTCTAGGCGTAACAATATTGAAAACTATAAGTGCTCACATGAGACATGACCAATGTCTTTGCTGTCCTTAAAAACAACAAAAACATGCCGACACTTGCCGTGCTTCAATTTGAAGCTCCAATCTTATTTTATTCATATCTATATACTATATTACGTTGAACCTTTCGGTCCAAAAGAAAGAATTTATAGATTTGATTAATTCCAACGTTGTTTCAGAGTGAAACGTACGAAGTCAAAGTGATGTTACTCATAAGTACTACTATTTTTTGACCAACTTATTATATAGGCGAGGACGATTGTAGACTTTTTTTAACTTCAAGTATCAAGATAATGACATCCATTACTTGATTAAAAACGAAAGGTTTGAATTGCTTAGAATTTGTGGTGATACTGGAATTAAAGATGGTCAAGATAGTGACATCCATTTACGCATAAAACTACATTGAGTGCTAGGGATTTCGACTCCTCCTATATGTTGATTCAGAAAATAATTAATAGTAGTGCATTTTATCATTTCGTTGAACTACAATATCCTAACAAACAACGACTTCATCTCCAAATGAGACACGTAAAAGGCAATGTTCCACCATTTTAGTTAAGAGGAGATGTCATAGTAAGACGTTAATGAACTTGTCTAGAGAGAAAGATTAACAGATAAAAATTTGACAATTTTTCTTAAGGACTTCTAGATTGTAGCCGTGTTCGACGATAAAGCTGATTAGTCGCATGAAAAGCTGTAAAAGATTTCTTGAAAGTTAAGACTGATGAGTGTGTGGGGGAAGGCCAAAGTGGGGAGTCAGAAGATGCATTGATTGTGGCACCACCACTAGCTAGTTTAGTTAATTGGTTCACTCGATGTATATCTATAAATAGCAAAATATTACTTGATATACACGTAGTCCACATCAAGCAATAACAACCTTCCACATCAACCCGAACCCCACACATCAGTGGCGGATGTAATATTTTTGACTACAGTTCAATCGAATTCAATATTTTTGACGCATAATATACGTATATAATGTGAAAGCTCCTAAACTCCAATGAACATTACATTCTGAATTATTAAGTGAACAGTGAATAGATCGAACCAATCAAACTTAATAAATCTTGTATCGTCATTGTCACACTGACGCATTATTATTCTAATACTAATAACTAGTACTATAAATAGCTAGGTGCTCATTCAGATATTAAACCCAACGGCCATCTCTTATTTGCCCTTTCACTTAAATTAAAAGGGGCTCTGCACATTTAAACTTTTGATGATATTGTCCTCTGTGAGTTCACATTGTTACAGTTCTGTTCAAAGCTGCCGGAAAAACCACAAGATGAAGCCATCAACTTTGACACTACTACTATGGTGCTGCTTGTGTTTGTGTTTGGTTACAACCATGGAAGCTCGGCCACAGCCACGACAGCTGATTGCTACTTCAAATTCCACTGCCAACACGCTGATTCGCAGGAACCTCTTGAGCAATGGCCTTGGCCAAACTCCTCAAATGGGGTAACATTTTGTTTCCATATGACAGTAAAATGAGGTTAAATTTTTGTTGTTTCAAAGTTTCTTGCATAAAACTTTTTGACTAGTTGAAGAGTATAGGTAGTGTTGGTGTAACCATGAAAGACAGCCATGAATGCAATATAGATCCATAATTGCAGCTCGTGAGCTTGTCAAGTTGTCTGCTTGTTAGTTGCACCAATAATAGTATTAACTAAGCTTTATAATTCACAGACATTTTACTGCTACAAGAAAACAAAACCATTCAGATGGGCAAGTGAATTATTAGCTCTTAAAATCTTGGATTTTCCTTTCATATGGACCCCACCCCACTTATTCTATGCAAAATCAGAGAAGAGTGATCAAAATGTCATAATTTAAAAAAAAAAATATATTCATTATTTTCCTGTTAATTGTGTGAAAAGAATAAATTAGAGAATGTTTTCGGATGAACAATTGTTGTTGTTGTTGTTGTTGTGATAAACGTACAGATGGAACAGCTGGAATCATTTTGGTTGCTATATTGACGAGAAAATGATAAGGGAAACAGGTCAGCCAAATTATATTGAGGACTTATAATGACAAAGAGTCAAATGAACAAATTCTTTTACCATGGTTCCTTGTTAGCTGCACTATAGTTTTCACAAGTTGTTTATTTATGTGGCAGCTGATGCAATGGTATACACTGGGCTTTCTTCTCTTGGATACAAATACATCAATCTTGGTAAATATGTTGTCTTTGCCATGTTTAACGAATTACAGTTGCACTTAGTAATTTTGCTTCCCCAGTTTTACACCTGATGAATTTTTTTTTGTTGTATTCTTATCCCTTCAGATGACTGTTGGGCTGAACTCAACAGGGACTCTCAGGTACTATAACACTAGAAGTTTAAAGGATCTTGCTAGATGCACTACAACTTTTCACAAGTATAAAATGATATTGAGTGTCGTCTTACATTTTGCAGCAGAATAAAAATATCATTATCAAGATAACATTAGTTGCAAAATGTTTTTTTTTTTTTTAACGTTGAATAGAGCATGGAATAAGTGAATAAAGACATATAATAGTAAACTTAATACTAAAGTCTGTTATCATATTTTGACAGGGGAATATGGTTCCTAAAGGTTCAACTTTTCCTTCTGGAATTAAAGCACTAGCAGATTATGTTCACAACAAAGGATTGAAACTCGGAATTTATTCTGATGCTGGGTAAATTTCTATACCAATTATCACATCTTTTCCTTTTTGTTTTTGTTCATTTATAATTTGTCTAATCATTTGAACTGTCTTCAATAAGAAGTACGTGGTTGTTACATCTTAATAATTAATTGTGATTGATATGCAGACATTAAGAAACGTAAAACTAAATCAGTTCTGAAATTTTATTAGTTATTGCACAAAGAATTGATCAACAATTTTGAAAATTATTTTCTCTTTTCTAATGGTGATGAATAATATATGCAGGACTCAAACGTGTAGTAAAGAAATGCCAGGTTCATTAGGTCACGAAGAACAAGATGCAAAAACTTTTGCTTCCTGGGTATGTTTGTCTACATAGACACATTAACACATTTTAGAAAAACAAGAATACATTAATTTTTTTTTATTGCGTGCATCAAATACCTTAAAGAATACTTATTTTGTACCGGAGGGAGTAAATGTTACGTTTTAGGAGATCATTTGAGTTATCTTTATCTTTAGGTTTGCCTTTAATTGCCAATTAATTAACTTGTCTTATCTTTCTTAGGGAGTTGATTACTTGAAGTATGATAACTGTAACAATGAAAATCGAAGTCCAAGAGAAAGGTACTTGGTTTGTTTCAGACTTCACTGCTTAATTGCTTTCTCAACAAGGATATATCTTTTGTTACATAAATTAAGATAAAAAGTGTTTAATACAATGTTTAAATGTCCATTAACGATATTTGTTTCTTTGAATGAAACAGGTATCCTACAATGAGCAAAGCTCTACAAAATTCTGGAAGGGCTATATTTTATTCCCTATGTGAATGGTAAATATATATACTTAAATTTATTGTGAGGCCATTGGTAGCACGTCTAGCTTAGACTACAGATTTTAATATGTATTTTTCCAATTTCAGGGGAGATGATGATCCTGCCACTTGGGCTTCCTCTGTTGGAAATAGTTGGAGAACTACTGGAGATATTTCTGATAACTGGGACAGGTATATAAATACCAGAAGAGCGTTAAAAAAAATGTCGTCACATAAATTGGAATGGATGGAATAATATATTTACTATTTTCATCGTGTGACTTTGAGTATTTTATGGATAATAAATGAATTTAACGCTATACTTAAGACCTTATAACAATGTATGAAGTAGTGATGTTAGTATGCTTCGCTTCGCAGTATGACATCTCGGGCAGATCAAAATGATAAATGGGCATCTTATGCTGGTCCAGGAGGCTGGAATGGTAAGTTCATAAAAAAAGTACTTGAACTTTTATTCCTTAAAAATTGTAGATTGCTTTTCTAAACATTAATGGCAGTGATATTACACATAGTGTATGTTATTTTCAGACCCAGACATGTTAGAAGTTGGAAATGGAGGAATGACAACTGCAGAATATCGTTCACATTTCAGCATATGGGCATTAGCAAAAGTCAGTTGTGATATTAATTGTGAATTTAGTTTAGAACAGTCTCTTTGACAAAATGGACTTTAACTTGTTCTATACATTCCTTTTGTAGGCGCCTTTAATAATTGGTTGTGATATACGATCCATGGACGAAACTACCAAAGAAATCCTAAGCAACAAAGAGGTTATTGCAGTTAACCAAGGTAAAGCATTGTATCTTCTTCCTTCTGCTGCATTTTGAAAGAATGTGGTGGGATAAACTGGATCCCTCCACTCTTAACCAGATGTCTCGAGTTTGAGTCTTGAATGATTTAAAACAAGTTTGAAGCCTACACCATAACAAGCAAGTTATTAATTACTTGTTCAAATTGTGATCAGATAAACTTGGAGTTCAAGGTAAAAAAGTTAAGAGTGATAGCGGCTTGGAGGTAAATATTTTTAGTTAAAATGACCCTCGATTCTATTTGCATCTCCAAACGATATTTATTTGCTACAAAATAAAATCTACAAATACACTACACAGGTTTGGGCAGGGCCTTTGAGTGGGAAAAGAGTAGCAGTGGTGTTATGGAATAGAGGATCATCCAAAGCTGATATCACTGCTTATTGGTCTGATATAGGCCTAGATTCATCTACTGTTGTTGATGCCCGAGACTTATGGAGTGTAAGTCTTTCGATTTTTTTTTTAAAGTTTAATTGCTCATATATAGTTAGTTTAATACTAAGATTTTAGAATGTTCGACTCTCTAAGAGGTTGGAGGTGTGTAACTCCAGTTTAAACCATTCTTGAGTGGGGACACATGTAGTAAAAAATTTTGTCATTTGAAAGACTAATTAGAATAATTAAAGATAGTAACATCCTTTTCTTGTATAAACATTTACATCCAAGTTTAACGTAAAATGACATTTTGTCATATTGGATTGATTTGCAGCATTCAACAAAAGGATCAGTTAAAGGACAAATATCAGCTGGCATTGAATCCCATGATTGCAAGATGTATGTTCTTACTCCCAAAAAATAAGTTGAAGCTCATTCTAGTTGTATTTGCACGGGAGATGATTTGAACTTGTTTCAACTATTGTAACGTCTCGTGTCAAATGTTACAATTTATGTGGAAATTACCACGTTACTGAATGAAGGAGTCATACATCATTTAATTTGAAAAAAAAGAAAAGAAAAATAAGCTATGGTGTTTTCTTATTTATAGTAGTTTGTTGACTAGCACCATTTTACAGCAAAGTTTCATCATTATTGTTATGCGTTTGGTCAACTTATTAATCTACTTTCCAAACAAAAAAGGATTTCTATATATTCACGATTTTTTTAAGAATTAGAACAAATTGTCTAGACAAGAGGTAAAAAAAAAAGAAAAAAAAAAGCCAACATTAACTAAAACACTAGCACTATCACTCAATGACTTCATAGCACCCGGCACTTCTTTTAAATCTGTCGCCATTCAACAACTTGATTTCTTCAAAATTACTTCACATATGTTCGAACTAATCAAAGAACAAATCAATCTTGGCATTTCGTAAAAATTCTACTCCCAAACCTTTACATGCAACTTATAACTTTTTACAGTTTAAGCCATAATGTGCTTCATGGTGGTCAATTTGAATCTTCCCGTTTCGACTTACTAAAAATTTTATGGGGCGACTAGCAACATGATCATACGGGTGGCTTGATAAATAAATAAAGTTGATCCAAACAATACCATGATATTAGTAATATGGTAAATTTTCTTCTATGGTTTTAACTTTTTCCTTTCTTTTATAAAAACTTCTAGTTTAAGAACAAATATTGTAAAATTTATTTATTTATCAAGCCACTCTTGTAAAATTCAAGGACAAATATTGTTTAAGAAAGAGGGGTCAAAGATAAGTATTGTCCTCTTAAGCAGTAGTTGCAAAGAAAGGAAATGAACGGAAATACGAGCATCATTATAAGATTCATATGAGTACTTCCTTTCAAAATTTATTCATTAAACTAGCGGCGTACATTTTTGCTAAACCACAGTTATATTGGGTTAAAAAGGCAAACCATAGTCTATGGTATCATAGTTATGCAATTTGTACCGCATAAGCCCATAAGAAACGACAGAATACCTAGCCCAATGAAAGAGCTGTATGTAGGAGGGTGTACAAACCAAACCGGTAAACCGAACCAAACCGACAAACCGAGAAAAAAACCCGACTATGGTTTGGTTTGGTGTAGGCAAAAAAAAAACCGACATATTAGGTTTGGTTTGGTGTTACCCATAAAAAAACCGAACCGACATTACATATAAGTATTGTAGAAACGACAGAATACCTAGCCCAATGAAAGAGCTGTATGTAGGGGTGTACAAACCAAACCGGTAAACCGAACCAAACCGACAAACCGAGAAAAAAACCCGACTATGGTTTGGTTTGGTGTAGGCAAAAAAAAAAACCGACATATTAGGTTTGGTTTGGTGTTACCCATAAAAAAACCGAACCGACATTACATATATGTTATTTTTAGACTTTTATATGTATAAAATTCATTCATTGAAAAGTATTGTATAAATATTTTAGTAGCTTTTCTTATTTACGTACTTATGTTAAAAACTTACGATTTACAACACACATCTACAGGAGCTAATTTTTAATAAGAATGAGTTATAGGCTTATGACCCATAAAGGAAAGCTCTCAAGAAAGTAACAAGTGAACTCAAATTAAGTGGACAAAAGAAAAAACCTAATTAGTAAAAATAATTTCCTTAGAACAAGAGATTTTGGCACTCAAACATTTGAGTCGCTATTATTGTCTTTTAAATCGATAAGTATATTTTTCTTTTGTTATCTATCTGCATCTGGATGTGCTATACTGTACGTCTCTGAATCGATATTTGGAACATCCGATTGACAGTGTTAATTTTTGTAGGACTCTACAGTTACCTATCAAAGAAAAAAGAGAAAGTCTTGAACTCTATGAGCCTGTTTGGGTGGGCTTTTAAGGAGCTTTTTTTAAGTGGCTTTTAAGTTAAAAAGTGACTTAAAAGCCACTTTTTGAGAAGTTAGGAAATCCTAACTTCTCAAAAAGTGATAAAAAAAATTAAGTTACCAAACATTATATTAATGGGCTTATAAGCTTATAAGTCACTTTTAAGCCCACCCAAACAGGCTCTATGTATCCAATACAGTTTTAATATGAACTAACTTGGTTTAACTTGTCTTCTTTTGTACAATTGGATACGAGCTATTTACCTATACTTCTAAAGGAGAGAAAACACCACATATTTATTTTTAACAAATAAAAACCAAATAATCCGAATAAAATCGATATTAAAAAATCCGACTTTGGATGGTTTGGTCTGGTTTAAAGATTAAAAAATCGAAATTATTGGTTTGGTTTGGTAAATCAAAAATCCAAACCAACCCAACCTATGTTCACCCCTAGCTGTATGTTATCAGTTGATTCCCTCTACTGCCGCAGTAAAACCCTAAAAAAGCAGAGGAGGTTAAGGGAGAAGAAACAGAGGCGCAACAATGGCGGCTACACAGCAGCAAGTGAGAACATTATCGACGAAAGAAGCTGACATACAAATGATGTTGGCTGCTGAAGTCCACCTCGGCACTAAGAACTGTGACTTTCAAATGGAACGTTACGTCTTCAAACGCCGTAACGACGGTATAATTTATCTTTTCCTCATTATTCACACTGAAATATCCTATGTTTCGCTATATCTAGATCCAGATAATAAAATAGTAGTATATCGTAGCTATGAATTGTTTTTTTTTTTTTTTGCATATACATGCATTTTAGCGCTGGTAGTAGATGATTTAGTGGTCCATAAGTACGTAGTTAGCGCTTCGATGATATTAGTAGATCCGTATACCTAGAGGAATGCAGTACATATGCCTGAATTAAATGAAGTATTTCAATTTTCACTGTAATGTGTGAAAAAAGAATTTTTGACTTTACCGTGCTAGCGCGTTCAGGATATTGATGGGCGATGCGTCCTGTTTCTTATTCATATTATTTTGAGTATACACTGTACATATGATGCGCATTTATGGATTTTCATATGTAGAAAGATAGGTGATGCAGGATAAGTCAACACTGAATGATTTATTTGTAATGCCTTCTATCGCCTATGACTCTTGTATCTGATTAGTTATATTAAGGTAACGAGATAAAATTAGTCGTGAAGAATTGTGATAGCCATTAGAAACCTTATGTTCTTCATAATGGGTGAAATATAATTTTTCTTTCAAAATCATTACTTAGACTAAATATTGGATTATGGGCAGTGGCAAGAAAATTCTTTAATTTTGTGTAAGTTAATCCTGAAACTTGCTGATATAATAGGGACCCTATATTAAACACTTCAGGAAAATCTTTGTAAAGTTAACTATCTTATGATCCATGTCGCTAACACATAGAATTGTGATATTGATTCTAGATTGTGAACAAGCGAAGTTAGCCTGCGAACGCATGTTTGTCGCAAAAGAAGCTAGTACAGTGAGTGGTGGCTCTTCCTTAGTTTGCCCTTTCGACTATAGCATGTTCTAAAATTGTTTCTTGCATTAATTGATTTAATGCATTGGGAAAAGTAGTATTATTGTTGCTATGTTGACGATTGAGATATTTTGATATCATGAAATTGGAGATGACTTATTTTTTGCTGAGTTTTCACATTAAATGTGATTTATGATTACCTTATATTATCCTGATATGTTTAAGTTTGAATAAAGATTGTGATATTGCCAGTATATCGTTATCTAACAGCGGGAATCGTTAGGCTGGTGCACCTTGTAAAGTAATGATATATAAATTGTGCCTCCGCCAGTAGGAAGAGAACAACTAGCAATAGTGCTCGACGCACTAAAACTTGACTAGACGGCTATGATGACGATCATAGTCCGATAGTGATTCTGGCATTGGAAACTCCCCTGTAATTTGAGAAAAAGTCTGGATTGCAAACTCTCTTGTGTTGCTCAATTATTATGAAAATGTTGACTTTTATACTGTTATGTTGGTTAAAGTGAGCATGGTTTCTTATCATATTGTATATGCTTGTCCCAAATAAAACCGCTATGGTTGAGTTATCCGCTCACCAGTCTGTGAGACTGACCCCCACCCCCTCCCCCCCCCCCCCTCCTTACAGATTCGCTAGGTGTCATTGATACTGCTACTGCAGACACGTGAGACGTTAGGAAGATTTCATCAGAGTAAGCCCTGCACTTTTCGTTGTCTGGCTAGGTGAACTAAGTTTCACTCATGGCTCAGAATGGGTCGTGACACCTTCTCATTTTCCTTATTGTATCAAACACCAAAGCTTTTGTCTATGACATGATTCAAACCCTGAGACGTGCGCTAACCCACACATCATGTGCTTTTTACCATTAGACCAAAGCGCTGGGGGGTCAGAGGTGAAAGCGGCTAGAGGAAACTGAAATTTAGTGGGATTTCCCATTTTATTGTTTGTGTGATAACTTGTTGAGGCTGTAGCAGTGAAGCTAGTTCTATTGTGACGGAATTGTTTTATTTGCTGGATCTTTTTTCTTTTTTGCTGCATTAAAGTCTAATATTGAACAAGAATTTTTTATTTTTCGAATAATACGGAAAGCTTAAATAATCAAATCTGTTTTGCTATATGATGGTTGTCCAATGAGTTGCTAAATTGCTGAAGACAAATATAACTGAGGTGAAATTTGTTATGTCCTGGAATTAGCAATCTGTTCTGTCTCAGCGGATTCTACAGGTAGATTAAACATAGGTTATAGATGGTTAATGCATTCTGCGTATTAACTGCATGGGGGGATTTCAGTATGCCTTGTCGCCTAACTGTGATCTCTTTTTTCTTGTTCTTTTGCAGAGAAACCAAATTTGGTGACCGTTCTAGAAGACACAACTGATATAACCGAGAGAAGCATGGTAATAGGAGATGAGAAGGTAGGTATGCTCCGGAAGGAGAAGAAGAAATCCAAGAAAAACAACAAGAATGCTGATATCAGTGGTCTAGGAATGACAATGGCTGATGCTGCAGAAACCAGGAAAGATAGCGTTAAGGCAGAAATTGAAACTAAGCCAACAGGAGGTAGTGATGATCGTGACATCAAGAAAAAGAAAAAGAGAGAGGATGGAACACATCCTGATAAGTCCAATAAAGACAGTGATGAAAGTGTTGCAAAATGCGTTGAAAAAAAGAAACTCCGACACAAAAAGTTGAAGAGAAGCCACCAGGATGAGCAGCAGATAATTCTTGACGCTCCTATGAACACAAAGACCGTCGCTCATGCAAGTGCGAGGGAAAGGGGGGACAGTGAGAAGGTTATTAAGACACTAAGTGAGGTCTCTGGTGGGAACGCTGTGGAGGAGATTAGGAGGAAAAAGAAATCCAAAAAAAGCAATAAACATGCTGTTGAGGGTGATTTAAGTTTAGAGGAAAAGAAGCTATGTGTTGGGAAGGGCAAGAAAGAAAGGGATATGGTCAATATGGAAACTAAAGCAGCAGGAGAGAGTGACGTTTGTGATATCAAGAAAAACAAAGAAAGAGAAGGCGAGAAACATCCTGGCAAGTCCACTAAAGACAGTGACAAGGATGATTTGGGAAGTGTTGAAAAAAAGAAACGTAAAAAGTTGAAGAAAAGCTGCCGCGATGAGTCTGAGACAATGCATAGTATTGAGGACGAACAGGAAGCTATTGTGGCTAAAGTCAATCGAGGTGATATTTCTTCAACTGTGAAAGAGATAGAAGAACAGAGCAAAACGGATACTGGTAAAATCAGAAAGAAGAAAAAGGCAACAATAGGACACAGTTCTGAAGATCCTACACATGAAAAGAGTGAAAAGAAAGTGAGATTCTCTGGTCATGTTGAGATTTTTCCTTCATCCAGTGATCCAAGTGATGAGAAGCATGAAACTGAGGAAGAAAATTTACTGCGTGGCAAACGATTCTCAACATTAGAAGATGAAATTGTCAAAGAAGCTGTTCATAAATACATAGAGATGCATAACTTGGGCGAAGAAGGGCTGGAAATGATTTTAAATTCTAGATCTCATCCTGAATTAAAGGGTTGCTGGAAAGAAATAGGGAGCGCTATACCGTACAGGCCTTATACTTCGATTTATTATCGTGCACAGGTCTTGTTTCGAAGGAGTGAGAAGCGTAAATGGACTGAAGAAGAGTATGAGATGGTACGAAAATACCATGAAGTACATGGGAACAAGTGGAAGGCCTTGGCTGATGAACTTGGAAAACATCGGTTTCACGTGAAGGATACATGGCGAAGACTAAAATTGACCAATCGGAACAAAGGGCAATGGACTCAGGAGGAGTACCAGACTTTGTTTGATTTAGTAAACACTGATCTGAGACTGAAGCTCTCTGAAGAGAAGAAATCTAAGCATGGTATGTTACGGGATAATATTGCCTGGACTGCAATAAGTGGCAACTTGTCCACAAGAACTGATGCAAATTGTTGCTTGAAATGGTATGACCAATTAACATCACCCATGGTATCCAAAGGTGAATGGGCGGATACTGATGACTATCGCCTTATTGATGCATTATTTGAGCTAGATGCAAGCTGCATAGAGGACGTAGATTGGGACAATCTTGTTGACCACAGGCCTGGAGAGTTATGTCGAAAGAGATGGAACCAAATGGTTCTTCACATAGGTCAATATGTAAACAAGTCATTTTCTGAACAAGTAGAAGTTCTAGCTAAGAGATACCGTCCAGAGTTGGTCGAAGTAAGAGAGGCTTGGGATAGTAAACCAATTGTTGGCTAACTTCTGCACAAGCGCCCTAATGAAAAATAAAAAGAGGAGTTGGCTTCTAATTTGCTTGGACTATCAGGTGAAACTGGAAGAAAAGATCAAAAGAAATATGTGCAGCAATGCAGGATAGTTGTTGAGAAAAGGAGTTGGCTTTTCCTTCTTTTAGATCAAGAGTAAAATGGTATTTGTGAATGCGGCACAAATAGCTAGGTGCTCATTCAGATATTTAACCCAACGGCCATCTCTTATTTGCCCTTTCACTTAAATTAAAAGGGGCTCTGCACATTTAAACTTTTGATGATATTGTCCTCTGTTAGTCCACGTTGTTATAGTTCTGTCCAAAGCTGCCGGAAAAACCACAAGATGAAGCCATCAACTTTGACACTACTACTATGGTGCTGCTTGTGTTTGTGTTTGGTTACAACCATGGAAGCTCGGCCACAGCCGCGACAGCTGATTGCTACTTCAAATTCCACTGCCAAAATGCTGATTCTCAGGAACCTTTTGAGCAATGGCCTTGGCCAAACTCCTCAAATGGGGTAACATTTTGTTTCCATATATATGACAGTAAAATGAAGTTATACATTATCAGTGTATTGAAGTTAAATTTTTGTTGTTTCAAAGTCTCTTGCATAAAACATTTAGCGTTGGTGTAATCATGAAAGACAGCCATGAATGCAATATGGATCCATAATTGCAGCTCGTGAGCTTGTCAAGTTGTCTACTTGTTAGTTGCACCAATAATAGTATTAACTAAGCTTTATAATTCACAAACATTTTACTGCTACAAGAAAACAAAACCATTCAGATGGGCAAGTTAATTATTAGCTCTTAAAATCTTGGATTTTCCTTTCATTGGACCCCACACTACTTATTCTATGCAAAATCAGACAGTGGCATTCCAAGAAGAGTGATCAAAATATCATAATTCAAAAAAAAAAAAATCATTATTTTCCTGTTAATTGTGTGAAAAGAATAAATTAGAGAAAGTTTTCGAATGAACAATTGTTGTTGTTGTTGTGATGAATGTACAGATGGAACAGCTGGAATCATTTGGTTGCTATATTGACGAGAAAATGATAAGGGAAACAGGTCAGCCAAATTATATTGATGACTTACAATGACAAAGAGTCAAATGAACAAATACTTTTACCATAGTTTCTTGCTAGCTGCACTATAGTTTTCACAATTTGTTTTTTTATGTGGCAGCTGATGCAATGGTATATACTGGGCTTTCTTCTCTTGGATACGAATATATCAATCTTGGTAAATATGTTGTCTTTGCGAATTACAGTCTTCTTTGTACTTACAGTCATTTTGCTTCCCCAGTTTTACATCTGATGAATTTTTTTTGTTGTATTCTTATTCCTTCAGATGACTGTTGGGCTGAACTCAACAGGGACTCTCAGGTACCATAACACTGGAAGTTTAAATGATCTTGGTAGCTGCACTACAGTTTTCACAAGTATAAAATGATTTTGAGTGTCGTCTTACATTTTCTTTCTCTGCAGCAGAATAAAAATGTCATTATCGAGATAACATTAGTGGCAAAATGTTTTTTTTTTTTTTCTCACGTTGAGTTGAGCATGGAATAAGTGAATAAAGACATATAAGTAGTTAACTTAATACTAAAGTCTGTTATCATATTTTGACAGGGGAATATGGTTCCTAAAGGTTCAACTTTTCCTTCTGGAATTAAAGCACTAGCAGATTATGTTCACAACAAAGGATTGAAACTCGGAATTTATTCTGATGCTGGGTAAATTTCCATACCAATTATCACATCTTTTCCCCCTTTTTTGTTTGTCCATGAATAATTTGTCTAATCATTTGAACTGTCCTTCAATAAGAAGTAGGTGGTTGTTACATCTTAATATTGACTGTGATTGATATGCAGACATTAAGAAACTTAAAACTAAATCAGTTCTAAAATTTCATTAGTTATTGCACAAAGAATTGATCAACAATTTTGAAAATTATTTTCTCTTTTCTAATGGTGATGAATAATATATGCAGGACTCAAACGTGTAGTAAAGAAATGCCAGGTTCATTAGGGCACGAAGAACAAGATGCAAAAACTTTTGCTTCCTGGGTATGTTTGCCTATTAAGTTGTACTCGCTCCGGTCCAAAATAAGTGTCGCCTTAGGAAAACTAGAATATATTAATATTTTTCATAATGCGTGCATCAAATACCTTAAAGAATACTTATTTTGTACCGGAGGAAGTAAATGTTTTAGGAGATCATTTGAGTTATCTTTATCTTTAGGTTTGCCTTCAATTGCCAATTATTTAACTTGTCTTATCTTTCTTAGGGAGTTGATTACTTGAAGTACGATAACTGTAACAATGAAAATTGAAGTCCAAGAGAAAGGTACTTGGTTTGTTTCAGACTTCACTGCTTAATTGCTTTCTCAACAAGGATATATCTTTTGTTACATAAATTAAGATAAAAAGTGTTTAATACAATGTTTAAATGTCCATTAACGATATTTGTTTCTTTGAATGAAACAGGTATCCTACAATGAGCAAAGCTCTACAAAACTCTGGAAGGGCTATATTTTATTCCCTATGTGAATGGTAAATATATATATATACTTAAATATATTGTGAGGCCATTGGTAGCACGTCTAGTTTAGACTACAGATTTTAATATGTATTTTTCCAATTTCAGGGGAGATGATAATCCTGCCACTTGGGCTTCCTCTGTTGGAAATAGCTGGAGAACTACTGGAGATATTTCTGATAACTGGGACAGGTATATAAATACCAGAAGAGTGTTAAAAAAAAATCTCGTCACATAAATTGGAATGGATGGAATAATATATTTACTATTTTCATCGTGTGACTGAGTATTTTATGGATAATAAATGAATTTTACGTCATACATAAGACCTTATAACAATGGATGAAGTAGCGATGTTAGTATTCTTCGCTTCGCAGTATGACATCTCGGGCAGATCAAAATGATAAATGGGCATCTTATGCTGGTCCAGGTGGCTGGAATGGTAAGTTCATAAAAAAAGTTCTTGAACTTTTACTCCTTAAAAATTGTAGATTGCTTTTCTAAACTTTAAATCGCAGTGATATTACACATAGTGTATGTTATTTTCAGATCCAGACATGTTGGAAGTTGGAAATGGAGGAATGACAACTGCAGAATATCGTTCACATTTCAGCATATGGGCATTAGCAAAAGTCAGTTGTGATATTAATTGTGAATTTAGTTTAGAACAGTCTCTTTGACAAAATGGACTTTAACTTGTTCTATACATTCTTTTTGTAGGCGCCTTTAATAATTGGTTGTGATATACGATCCATGGACGAAACTACCAAAGAAATCCTAAGCAACAAAGAGGTTATTGCAGTTAACCAAGGTAAAACATTGTATCCTCTTCCTTCTGCTGCATTTTGATAAGAGCAGCGATAGAATATTACTACTATATCATCAAAGAATGTGGTGGGATGAACTGGATCCCTCCACTCTTAACAGATGTTTCGAGTTTGAGTCCCGAATGGTTTAAAACAAGTTTGAAGCCTACACCATAACAAGCAAGTTATTAATTACTTGTTCAAATTATGATCAGATAAACTTGGAGTTCAAGGTAAAAAAGTTAAGAGTGATAGCGGCTTGGAGGTAAATATTTTTAGTTAAAATGGCCCTCGATTCTATTTGCATCTCCAAACAATACTTTATTTGCTACAAAATAAAATCTACAAATACACTACACAGGTTTGGGCAGGGCCTTTGAGTGGGAAAAGAGTAGTAGTGGTGTTATGGAATAGAGGATCATCCAAAGCTGATATCACTGCTTATTGGTCTGATATAGGCCTTGATTCATCTACTGTTGTTGATGCCCGAGATTTATGGAGTGTAAGTTTTTCGATCTTTTTTTTATAAGTCTAAATCGCTCATATATAATTAGTTTAATACTAAGATTTTAGAATGTTCGACTCTCTAAGAGGTTGGAGGTGTGTAACTCCAGTCTAAACCATTCTTAAGTGGAGACATGTGTAGTAAAAAAAATTGTCATTTGAAAGACTAATTAGATTAATTAAAGATAGTAACATCCTTTTCTTGTATAAATATTTACGTCCAAGTTTAACGTATATGACATTTTGTCACATTGGATTGATTTGCAGCATTCAACAAAAGGATCAATTAAAGGACAAATATCAGCTAGCATTGAATCCCATGATTGCAAGATGTATGTTCTTACTCCCAAAAAATAAGTTGAAGCTCATTCTAGTAGTATTTGCACGGGAGATGATTTGAACTTGTTTCAACTATTGTAACGTCTCGTGTCAAATGTTACAATTTATGTGGAAAATACCACGTTACTGAATGAAGGAGTCCTACATCCTTTAATTTGAAAAAAAGAAAAATAAGCTATGGTGTTTTCTTATTTATAGTAGTTTGTCGACTAGCACCATTTTACGGCAAAGTTTCATCATTATTGTTAGGGGTGGGCACAAAACCGAAAAAACTGAAATACCGAATCGAACCGAACTAATTCGGTACTTCGGGTTCGATTTTTCGGTTTTTCGGTTCGGGTTCGGTCTTAGAAATTTTTAAACTTCGGTCTTCGGTTTCGGGCTCCCCGGAATTTCGGGCCCCGAAATTCCGAAAAACCCGAAGTTTTTTTCTTTTTTTCTTTTTTTAAAACCACTAACAAAAAACATCCACCATTACATATTACGTATATTTCCTAGATTGATTCGTATAATATCCCTTTTTTGCTTATTGTATTTTAATGTCTAATTAGTGATTAAATGCAACATATATAAAAAATTAAATAATTGAACTAAAAATTCATTAGGAAATGATAAATTAGCTGAACATCCCTTTAGTTTGAATAAATCATTTATGTTAAGTCATCGCGATATGATATTACGAGTATTCAATCATTTATATTTGGTAATTTGATGTATTTTTGTTAATCTTATTTTTTGACTTTGAACAGGTATGTACTTTGACTTTCCTTTCCCTTTCTTGTTCGGCCTTTTTTTCTTTGGCTATAAACTTTGGTTTAAACCGAAACACCGAAGTACCGAACCGAAGTACCGAACTAAAAAACCGAACCGAACCGAAGTATAAAAATTACGGACTTTTCTACACTTCAAACCGAAGACCGAAGTAACGGACTCTTACTTCTAAAAACCGAACCGAAGAACCGAACGCCCACCCCTAATTATTGTTATGCGTTTGGTCGACTTTTTAATCTTCTTTCCAAACAAAAAAGGATTTCTATATATTCACGACTTTTTTTTAACAGAATTAGAACAAATTGTCTTGACAAGAGGTTAAAAAAAAAAAAAAAAGCCAACATTAACTAAAACACTAGCTGTATTGGATAAAAATTGGCTTATCATGTGTTGCTTCGGGAACATGATCTGATGGTAACCGAGCATGTGATGACAAGCTGCAAACCGGAGCAAGCGAATGAGCCACTGAGGGTCTAGCACCAAGGTCATCGCCGAAGGTGATCCGCAAGCTGCGCTTTGGTGATCCTCGCTTCAACCGAACGGCAGAGTCACGCCATCGAAGTAACATATTTGGGCCTCGGTAGGATGCCTCGGTTATAACGGCTCAGTAGCCCACTACTTCAGCCCACTAACTCCATCAATAAATGCTCAGAACGTAGGTTTGGCCACTACCAGTCATAGGGATCGTGGATCAGACCCTTGTATCTATATATAGCACTTTATTTTACATTGTACTGATTCAGAAATATATACAGAAACTCTGGCAAAATTTGTACTCATATCAATGTAATCACCTAATTTTGGCACGGGAAAAAAAAATATATATATATATAGTTTGAAATTGCTCAAAATAGCCGAGCTAACATTTTAGGATTTTCGCCGAATTTTCCTAGAATTTTATCTTTTAGTCTAGCTAAAATTTGTCACTAAATGAAAAAAGAAAACTGAGAATCAACAAATTACTTGTCAATTGTCCAAAAGTGATTTTACATTTTATTGTGATAATATTGCAATTGGTATGATTTTACTCTTAGTTAGTTGGGTGTGTTCTAAATAATTTTTACAATTTAGTGGCTACTTATAAAAAACCATCCAGTCCATTTCTAAGGCCTGACCCGCTAACCCATATCCTGACCCGGCCCACCCTTTTAGTATAAAAGCAAATTTAGTGCCACTTTTGTCCATTTTCCCAAAATTTCACCAGAAACATGAAACCCTTCCCAATTTTGAACGCCACTGTGGGACCTCGCCGGCGACACCAACTGCCTCCGTCCGGCCAAATTATACACTCCTAAAATCGTCTCCTCACCCTCATGCCAATCTTCGAGTCTATCTCTCCAAATTCTCAGTGACTCAGTGGAAATCGAGGTCCAAAAATGAGGCAAAACTTTTCCGGTGAGTTTTCTTCGGCTTTTTCATTGAAATTTAACATGTATCCACTACCCTCTCTCTCCTCTTTCCGTTCTTTTATTCTTCTAGCTGAAACGACCCCCAAATGGGATCGTTTCCGTTAGAAGAAAAAGGGAAACGGATCCGAACGGCTAACGAGAGGGTCGGGGCTGTGTCGATGATGGTTGTGGGACTCTGATAGTGTCATAGCTGTGTCTGGTTTGGGGTGATTCAATTTGTTTGGGGGCTGTGATGATGGTTTGATAGCGGATGAGGTCGCTAGCTGTTTTGGTGATGTTGATGGCTGCGCGAGGCTGTGACGATTGATGTTGTTTGGTTCGTGGTGGTGTCGGGGTTTTGTTTTGTTCGTATGGGGCTGTGACGAGGTCGCGATCAAAATCAGGGGTGATGGCAAAGGAGGCTGTGACTTGCTTGTTATAAACGTGGGGTGTACGGTGTAAGTCGATGGTATTGGTGTGTGTGTGATGTCTGTTTACAGTTGAAGGAGGCGATGAGGGCTTGGCGAGGCCATGACTGTGAGGCAGCTGATCCGAGGCTATTACAGCCTCGATTCATTGGTGAGGCGTTTGGTAATTGCTTTAGGCTAGGCTGTGATATTGTGCCATGATAACGAGGCTATGCTACTGGAGGTGATGATGTACTGTTTGTTGCTTGGAGGCTGCTTTGATGGCTTTGATACCACTGTTTTGGGGTATGGTTTTGGAGGCACCGAGGCAGCTGATCCGAGGCAGTGATGACGATTCGTTTGGCTTGATGCTGATTGGCGTGGCAGTGGTAATCCGATGCAGGCAGGGTGTCGATTAGCTGTGGCGACGGGTTAAGTGAAAATCTTGTTTTCTTCTTAATTTTTCCTGTTTCAGTTAAAATGAATGATCAATCATAGCTTAGTGTAGTTTGAAAATCGTGAAGAATCATATGCACGTCTACTGTGTTTATATGTTGGAAATAGTCATATCCTTTTGTTCCACTGTTAGTCAAGGTTTATGTTTAAGCGCTCTTATGTTGTTAGCCTTAAAGTGAATATGAATTGGTACCTGTTTTGCTAAAGTTGCTACAATCCTGTTCCAAGTGTTACGTTACCTTGATGTTTAGCAATGTTGAACTCATATTGGAGGTTCCAATGCTTTCTTGTCTATAGAGTTGTATGCTTGGTTCTGTTTCAATGTGTTGATTATGGATTGATCTTTTGAGTTGAATATGAAACTGTCACTTTGTCGTGGGTGTAATTCATCTTGTCTAAAAATGAAATCAAGTTTCTTGCGTCTGTGAGTTCGTCAAGTATGAATTTGTGAGTTCGAGCTGATTGGAATCTGGAAACTAAAATACATGGTCTGTTTTTGGGACTTTGCTTCAAGTTTGGTTAATTTGTGTTTAGGTGGACTTAGTCCATTCAGTTTAGTTGTTTAATTTGCTTAGATAGCTAGGATGACATGGGCTTGATGATGTCAAATGGGATGTCAAAAATTGAGTCAAGGGAGGTACAAGGTGGCAGCAGAGTGCTGCCCTTTTGGGTCCTGGTACAGCCTTGCATGCAAGGCAATTATGGGCTGAAATATGATGAGTGAGGAGGGTACATGGGCTAGTCCTTGGCACTAGTACACACCCACTTCCCTCTCTATTTCAAGGGGGGCTTTTGACTCTCTTTTAAGGGGAGGAGATACAGAACATATAGAAGAACAGAAAAGAGAAAAAGAACACAGAAGGAAAGGCAACAGAAAAAAAAAAAGAGTGAAAGCTGAAACAAAAAAGAAAGAAAAAGAGTGGGCATACAGAACACAAAGGCTGAAACTAAAAGAACAGAGAAGTGAAACAACAGTAACACAAAAGCTGAAACAAAAAGAATTGAAAGGCTGAAACAGAGAAAGGAAGAGGGTGAGCAACAGAGAGAAAAATAAAGGAAACAGAGAGTGAGAAAAAGCTGAAAACAGAGGGATACAGAAACATAAAAACAAAAGAACAGAGAGTGAGCATAAGACCAGAACATGAAAGTTGTTGCTGCTGTTTTCCTTTGAGCCGCTGGTCTGGTTGTTTGTTTGGGTTGTCGGGCTTGCTACGCATTTGAAAAGTTTGACTTCGAATTAGGTAAGTTTTCCATTTCATCTTATTATTTTTATGTAAATGTTAGCCTTGTGTAGGCCATGTTAATGCATGAACTAAGTGATAAGTCCATGATTAGTTGCTTATATATGATGAATGTTTAAGCTTGAATGGCTATTGTGTACCCCCCTCTGTTTATAAACTGAAACTTTTGCGCAAATGACACATTATGTAACTCTGGTACGGATCTGAAATTTGAGCGAATTGTGACTGTTTATGCAAATGTTTGTTTTGTTTGTTTGTTTGAAATAAACTAGAACAACGTTAGTTGTACTTCCCTTTGTAAAGTATGCTCAATCAACTATGTGAGTTAGTCCCTTTATGAAATGTAGAAGGTAAAAATTAGACAAAATCGGATTTACAAAAATATTGACAAGATGGCCAGATCTGAACTCAACAATAAAAAGGGGCTGCTTATGCAATCTGTAGGGAAAACCTTATTTGCGGAAGTGATCCAGCCCAGCTGCGAATTGATCTTTTAACCCAAATCCGCATTCGTTTAGCAAAACTTTTAAATCTTTAGAATTGAAGGATAAAGGGTTGTATATCAAACCATAATAAATATACGGTAACCTTTTTATAAGTTTATAGGCTAAGAAGTAACCAAGGATTTCTAATATGGCTAAACATTGAAACAAATAGAAAATAGGACCTATGGCATAATCCTCTTAAATAAACATGCGCTCAAGTTTTTCTTTTGTGTAAATGGGCTTCGACATTTTGCAAAGCTAGGTCATTGTATTTAGAGCTTTAACCTTAAGGCCTCAATAGAGTTCAAAAAATGTAAATTTTAGTAATTTCGCTAGTTATAATGAACGAAAAAATCAAAACTAGGTGAAGGATGAATGAATAAGCTATAGGACCTTAGTATCTCACCAAATAAATTTGATTCAAGTGTAGTTTATTTAAATCGGAAGATCTCGAACGGGTGAAGTGCCTGCGCGACCATATCCGGTTTAAAATAAATTACATTTGTAAATATTGAATCAAGCCGTACGTAAATAAAAGAAAATGTGCGTCGAAAGTAAATGCGACCCATATAATCAAAAATCAAGCCGAATTATAAATTCGAGTTTTGACCAAAACAAATAAAAATACAAAATTGAGACTCAAATCAAGGTTGATAAGGTTTCGAACGGGTGAAGTGCCTGCGCGAAAATATTCGGCCGAGTCACGAAAAAAATAAAAAAATAAATAAATACAGAAAAATAAAAATAAATCAAGGCGTAGCAAAGGAAAACAAATAGAGGCAGGTACGAAATATTCCATATAGCCGGAATGCGTCAATAAAAGCAACTGTGCTTGGCACAGGACTCAAGGGTGCCTAATCCCTTTCCGAGAGTCAACCGAGATCCTTATCCGGAACTCTGATGCAGACCACTAACGAGTCATAGGTGTTCCAAGGTACCTTTTAGGTGACTTGGCACACCTTAAACTTGTCAAGTGGCGACTCCGAAAAATCTCTAATAATTCGTGTACCTTTGAACACCGTCACTTCCTTAAATGGAAACCCTAACTCGGGATAGCGCCAAATAATCATAAAAAATCCCATAAGCGCTTTCCTAAACCCGAAACGCCCTCCCAAAAGCGGGAGCGCGGAAAAAAGGGGTGTGACAGCCTTGGCGACTCCGCTGGGGAAAAAGTGAAAACTGAGAATCTCAGGCTTTATACTTTGTCGTTTTCGGCTTTTAAATATTGTTTGTACATGCTGCCTTGAATGTTACTGTTTTGATATTGCTTGAACTGTATATACACAACTGTCTTCTCTCGTACGCCTCTGAGTCTTCTGGAACACTGCACACATGCACGCCAGTCTCGCTTCGGCGTCTGGAATTTCTGTCGTGTCTCAGGACACAAAAAGTTAACCCTTTTTAGGAGGAGGTGCGTTGGGTTAGGCCGTTAGACGTTGTCGACCGGTACCCCCGAGGCACTTCCAAATTGCCAGAAACTGTAGAACATGAACCCATTGAGTCACCTAGAGTTGAACCTGTGCTTTTATCTAGGCCGATTTATTTGCATGTCATTAGACTTAGCGAGGTGCGGTACACCGGTACCGCACTTGTCTAGGCTGACCCTTTAGAGTCTAGATGGGGCCCACACCCCAGAAAGACAATAGTGGCATCTTTTGTGTTGCATCTAGAGAGGCCGTTATGCTGACCGTTTATCAAGGGAGAGCGGGTTAGTCTGGAAAAATGAGAAAAAAAAAAAAAAATGAAAAAAAAAAGAGAGAGAAGAAACACTTTGTTAAGAGGGGCAATTTCAGATTTTTTTTTTTTTTTTTCAAAAAAAAAAAAATATATTAGCGTGTCAATTGTCCTTTTCCTGTTGTCGGCAAAGATTTTAAAGCCAATTTCACGCCGTTATAATGGCCAATTTTGTGAAAAAATAAAAGAGAAAAACAACGTCAATAGTCAAATTTTTGGTGGCGTTGTCATGTCAAATTTTGTTCAAAATTAGAAAATCAAAAAATCAAAATAGAGTCGTCTTGTTTGTAAAACATTGACAAGCTTGTTCCTATTTGTCTAGGCTAGTCGGATCATGTAAATATTTTATTTGAGCCGGCTTGTCCGCTTTAATGTCAATAGTCAAATTTTAGTGTCGTTGTCATGTTGAATTTTGTTCAAAAATTAGAAAATCAAAAAATCAAAGTAGAGTCGTCTTGTTTGTATAACATTGACAAGTTTTGTTTCTATTTGTCTAGCCTAGTCAATCATGTAAAAATTTTGTTTGAGTCGGCTTGTCCGTTTAAAATGTTGTTTTACAAAATTTTGTCCAAGTTTTCTCGGTCCTAATCCTTCATTTTTAATAAAATAGGTATCATGGCTGCATCATCATCTAGAGTAGGAAAAAGGAAGTTTCCTGAGGGATCTACTCCACCGCCTATTAAGATGGTCGATAAATGTCCTCCATTGTTGAGAAATTGGTGGTACCATTTGAGCGAAAAGCAGAAAGGGGTTGTGCATGCGAGAATTGGGGAAATGACACATTTTCTTAACCCTAAGTTTGCCCCACGCCGGGAACTGGTAAATGCTTTGATTCGGTATTGGGAACCGAGTCAAAATACCTTTGTGTTTGGTGATATTGAGATGACTCCTACTTTAGAGGAGATCTCGGGTTTGACTAATGCAGTGTTTAGGACAAAGAAGTGCATAGCACCTCGGTTTGTGAGAGTCGAGGAGTTCCTACGGGACATGAGTCTGCGTTCTGATACCCAGTTAGTGAGTTTGGCCTCAGGTTGGGTCAGTCTGGAGTATCTTTATGCTCTTTATGGGCGGGGAGATGGTTACACAGAGCATCGGCCGAAATTCATCACTATGTTGAGCCATGACCAATGGGATAACCTTAGGGAAAGAGCTTTCATTTTCGCTTTCCTTGGCCTCATGGTCTTCCCGATGGAGAATGGACAAATCTCTATCCATACCTCTTGGATCGTGAGAGCTTTATTTGGGGGAGTTCGAGATTCTACTGTTGTACCGATGATCTTGGGCAGTATTTATCGTGCTCTGACTCGATGCAAAGAGAAAGGGGCCCGATTTTTCGAGGGTTGCAACTTGTTGTTGCAAGTATGGTTCGTTGAGCATTTGTTCGGCCGTTCTGACCCTACTCCACTACCCGATGCGCCTAAATGCCATTTGAACACCCATTATTATCGTGCTCGACATCTTGATCTACCTGAGAGCTTTGATGGGTGGGCCAAGTACTTGAGCGAGCTCACTCTGGAGAATATCCGGTGGCAGGTTAGTTGGTACCCCTCGAAAGAGGGAATATATGGTAGTATGGACCGTCCTTTTCTAGTATTGATGGGTCATAAGGGAGCCGAGCCTTATTGCCCTACACGGGTGCTCCGACAGCTTGGGCGCGTTCAGGGTGTACCTAGGGTAGAGGCCGTGGAAGAGTATCGACTTGAGCATATTAGCGGTGAGTTTCCCAGGCACACTCAGTGGTTCTCCATTTGGGATAATATGAGACATTTGACCTCCAGCACACAGGTTATAGACCGATTCAGAGGCGAGGTCACTCCCGAGTATGTTTTCTGGTTCGGCCGACAGCCTGCTTTGGTAGCTATGCCAGCAAAAACGGTTAAGGGACCGTATGATGAGGCACTCAGGATTGACATGAAGATAGAGATGCATAGGGTAGAGACTGAGGAGAGATATGCGGGTTTGGTCTACCGTCTTCGTTCTGAGAGGGATGCCGCTCGAGCTGCTTTGGTTGAGAATGAGGGTCTCGCGCATCAGCACCTAGACACAGTTAGACGACTCCGTGTTATGCACTCTGAGGCATTGACAGAGCGGGATGCCGACAGGGCAGCTTTGGTGGAGAGCAGGAGAAGGGAGGATTATCATCGTCGGGAGGCCATGGATGCTCGAGCTCGACTCGACAGGGCACTGGAGCAAGAGGAGCAGCTCAGGAAGCTAGCACAGAGCCGACTTCAGGATATACAGGCTGCTGGACAGACTATCAGTATAGTTTATCGGCAGGTTTATGACTCTGCTGTATATGTTGCACAGGCTATCAGTGACTATAGGAGGCTGCCCGCGGAGGACCTACTTCCCCATGTGCTTCCCTTCGTCACCAGAGTTGCAGAAAATTTGGCTGGAATGCGCCGCACTTTGGTAGAAGGCCCACCAGCAGATCCCGAGGAGCCACCAGAGGAAGATCTCGACGAGCCATTTGAGTCAGATCCAGAGGAGCCAGATGAGGCAGGGCCCGGATCACCTTAGCAGATATATGCCAGTCCGAGATGATGCAGCTCATTGTCTTTTGTCATTCATTTAGCATCTTGGACAGATTGTAGCTTTTATTATGTATTGTCATTTCTATTTCGAACAGTCGGTCTAGTTTGTCTGTTTTAATTTTTTGGGAGTACTACTATTGCCCCATGTTGTCGGCGGGCTTTTTATATTGTACTGTTTCGGCATTTATGAAAAGGAAATCAGAAAATCCAAAATTGTGTCTTTTATTGTCTTAAATGCATTTTTTCTTCCTTTTTCAATCTGATTTTGGACCCCTCTTACATTTGAAAGATATATGATATGAAAAAAAAAAAAAAAATGAAAAAAATGAAATGAAAAAAAAGAGAGCGAAAGAAAGAGAGGAAAATGAAAGAAAAAAAAAGAGAAAGGGAAAAGAAGAGAAGAAAAGAAAGAGAGGACCCGCTTTGTCTTGATTCGGGATGATGCATGACGACTTTAGGCTTGTAGGCGCGCTCGGCTCGTAAATATCATGTTTCCTAACCTGTTTTGTTTGCAGACAAGACTAGATTACCAGTGACTTGGTGCAGCGCTCTAGCATTACCCCACTCCCACACAACTAACTCAAGGGGACTTGAAATTCCATTTGGTAACATGGCCACTGAAGGAGACAAATCCGATGCCGGTTCTGAAGAAAATGATAGGACGACAGAAGAGGCCCTGATTCTGAAGCAATTTCTGGTGGACATGCATCATGCGATAACCACAGGACGGGTACCTCCTCCCATGCCAAACCTCCTAGATGGGCTTATGCCAACAGCTAGCCAGCGAGCACCAGGCACATCTACGGCGGTTGAGGATCCGACCTATCCCCCTGGTTTTGGCACTAGTCAGGGTCCAACAAAAGAAGTTGAAGTGCGCCCTCATGCACCGCCCCCACCACCTCCACCTCAAGGGCAATATGGACAACATCTACCACAGGGGCAGTATGGTCCACCCCCACCACAGGGACAGTATGGTCCACCTCTGCTACAGGGGCAGTATGGCCCACCTCTCCCACAGGTTCCAATTTTTCGGGGCCCAGCCAGGCCTGCTATGGCTAGGTCCAACAGCGAACCACATCTCCAGGCTGGGGATCATCATTATGATCAGCACCATGAACCCAATTTCCGACACAGTGACTCGTATGATCAGGGGTTCCATCGCGGGTCTCAAGTTGAGGTTGATCGATCAGGAAAGCTGGATGAGAGTGAGGTTCTAAGAAAGATGAAGGGCCTAGAACAAGCAGTAAGGACCATTCAAGGATATGGAGATCATACTGACATCTCTTTCAAGGATCTTTGCCCCTACCCTGAATTGCAATTGCCAGATGGGTTCATAGTGCCAAAGTTTGATCTATACACCGGGCAAGGAGATCCAAGGGTTCATATGAAAACCTACTGCAACAAAA